>BTPG01000001.1:93708599-93724183 GCA_036245525.1 Semisulcospira habei
CGGTCAGTCAGTCTTTTTTCGTAAAGGATTAACACGATAAAATCACTAATGTCAGATGACCTCAGGCCATCTTGGCGTACGCGGCCGACATGGTACTTTGTCGATCTGACATTATCCCATCGAGATGTGCTGCTTTCGGATACGCAGATAAATTTGTTTTATCTTTTAAAAAACTGTCGGTTTTCGCTGCAGTCATTTTTGTATTTTCAGACTTGTGCTCTATCCCCTTGAATACCTGTCTAGACATGCGGTGGAAATGTACAGAAGTGTAAATAAACCATTGTCTCTATACTATAACATTCTTCAAAGCTAAACGGAGTCACTGCATAGGGACGAATGACTGCGTTGATTAAGTGTGCAACATTCCCTATCAGAGCGTGAAAGCAACAAACTCGAAATCGAGCGAGAAGAGGCAGAGGCAGCGACAACACGAACTTTAGCTCAAGAAGATGGAGTTAGAAGCACAGCGCCAGAGGACAGCTGAAGCAGCAGCCTTAGCCAGCAGAGAGCAAACAGCCCGTGCGCCAAAACTACCGCCTTTTGCAGAAAATTCAGATAAAATGGACGCTTACCTAGAGCGGTTCGAGCGCTTCGCAAGCAGCAACAACTGGAAACAAGAGACGTGGGCCATCAAACTGAGTGCACTTCTAACCGGCAAAGCGCTTGAGTTCTATACCGCCTGCCAAGAGAAGAAGCCGAGAATTATGCGCAGTTGAGAACCGCCCTGCTGAGACAGCACGACTTCACTGAAGAGGGTTACAGACGACGATTCCGGATTTGCAAGCCTGAGGAAGGAGAAACACCCGGTCTATTCATTGAGAGAATCAGGACATACCTGGAGAAATGGATAGAGCTGGCTGGCTTAAAGAAGGAGTACCAAGACCTGTGTGACCTCATCATCAAAGAACAAGTCCTCAGCGCATGTTCTGAGGACCTGGCCGCCCACCTCAGGGAGCAAAAGGACCAGTCCTTGAAGGCCCTAGCAGACTTCACACAAAGATACCTGGACGCCACCAACATAAAGTTCGGGCCCGGAAAGCCGCAGCGTGTGTCTACCCCAGCCGAGGAAAACCACGACGTCAGAGACACCCCGAAACAGATGCCGATGGAGAGCTTGACATGTTTTTTTTTTGTGGAAAGAAGGGACACAAGGCGATACGGTGTCCTTCCAAGGATGTTCCCCGAGGCGATAACACCAGAAGGCCCAACTAAGACAGCGGGACAACAGGCAGAAGTGGTACCACGTCTCAACACAGAGCCGCCGCTGTACTGGCCAATGATGTGACGCCATCTAGTGACTTATGCCGGTGGAGTCTGGAGAAAGGCGGGCGACACCGGAGCAGATCGAGTCTTTCAGATGAAGTGGACGTATTCCATTTGGCGATTGGGGTAACATTTTTACCAGTTTTCAACATCGCGCTGCCTGTGAGTGAAGTGCCCAATATGCCGGTGGTGTCAGGATTCGTCGGCAGTACATCAGTAAGGGTGCTGAGAGACACGGGTTGTAGCGGCGTCATCGTGAGAGAAGACCTAGTAAAATAATAATAATAATTAATAATAATAATTACGGTATTTATAATGCGCTTATCTTATAATAATTATAACTCTAAGCGCGCACTCACAACTCGCGCACGCATGCGCACGCTTTAGACAACGACTCACGTACCACAAATAGTGAAATACATTACGACAGTCTGCTTAGGGTGGGGAGTGTGGTGGTATAGTGCTACAACTGTTGAAAGAGGTGAGTTTTGAGGGCGGACTGGAATGACGAGAGAGAGTGTTTCTGACGGAGAGAGAGTGGGAGAGTGTTCCAGGTGGATGGACCGTATACTGAGAAGGAGCGGGGATCGAAAGTGCTGAGTTTGGTGCGGGGGATGTGGAGGCGGAGAGGGTCGGAGGGGAAGCGGAGGGAGCGGGGAGGAGTGTAGGGGTGAAGTAAGTTTGAGAGATAGGCGGGAGCGCATTTGTTCAGGGATTTGTAGCAGAGAGACAGAATCTTGTATTGGATGCGTTGGGGGATAGGAAGCCAGTGAAGGAGTTTGAGCAGGGGAGTGATGTGGTCGGATTTTTTCTTTCTGAGGACCAGAAGCTACAGGAGTGGACAACCCTGATGCTGGCAGACGGAACTGTGAGAATCATCCCCCTTGCCAAGGTTAGTGTCAACACCCCGTACCTGACAGGAGAGGTGAAGGTGTTACGCGTGAAGACCCCAGTCTACAACCTCATCATCGGAAACGTTGACGGTGCCAAAAACGCAGAGGAGCCAGATCCAGAGTGGAGACCTGAAACCTGTGCCGTTACCACGAGAAGTCAAGCAAAGAAGAATCACCAGACCATCCCTCTAAAAGTAGCTGACAACACGGAAACAGCCGTGGTGAATAAGAACAAGCTGGTGGAACTGCAGAGATCCGACCGTGCGCTTGACAAGTTGCGAGGTCAGACTGAGCCCGTGACACGAAGAGGGAAGGAGATAACATTTGAGACCAGAAAGGACATCTGGTACGGGTATTCAACAACCATGGAGACAAGCCTGTCCGTCAAGTGGTGGTTCCTGAACCCCTGAGGATGCAGGTGATGAAACTGGCCCATGATTCCATCTTAGGAGGACACCTGAGTATCAGTAAGACCCTCGAAAGGATCCGAGCAGTCTTCTACTAGTCTGATATTGGGGGCGACGTCACCCATTCTGCACATCGTGCGACATATGCCAGAAAATCTCCAAGGGAAAGGTGCCCAAGGTTCCTCTCTCGTGATGCCACTGATCGATATGCCTTTCAAGCTGTGGATCTGGTGGGGCCAATATCTCCTCCAAGTGAAGATGGTCATCGCTACATTCTGACCCTGGTGGACGACGCTACACGTTATCCTGAGGCCATATCATTAAAGAAGATCGACACTCCAACAGTGGCATAGGCGCTCGTGGACATGTTCAGCCGCCTGGGGATTCCTGAGGAAATCCTGAGTGATCTAGGGACCCAGTTCGTCTCCGACTGCGTGGAGGAAGTCAATCGCCTGTTCAGCATCCGACACCTCACTACGACCCCGTACCACCCCATGTGTAACGGGTTGGTTGAAAAGTTTAACGGAACATTGAAAGCTATGCTGAAGAAACTGTGTGCCGAGCAGCCAAAGTTGTGGCATAGATACATTAATGCCTTGCTCTTCGCATGCCGTAAAGTTCCCCGGGATTCGACAAGGTTCTCCCTCTTTGAATTACTGTACGGCAGGACTGTAAAGGGGCCCATGCACATCCTGAAAGAGCTGTGGACCAAGGACATCGACGCGCCTGAGGTGAAGATCAGCTACCAGTATGTCTTCTACCTGAGAGAGAAGCTGGAGGATACTCTCAGGATGGCTCGAGAAGAATTGGAGAAGGCGTAGAACAAGGGGAAACATTACTATGACCGTAAAGCCAAACCTCGACGGTTCCAGCCAGGTGACCAGGTGTTGGTTCTTCTCCCCACCGACAACAACCAGCTCCTGATGCAGTGAAAGGGACCGTACTTTGTTGACACAGTAGTTGGCATCGACGACTACAGAGTCATGGTCAACAACAAGATAAAGAGTTACCACGCGAATCTGCTAAAGAAGTACATCGAGAGAGGTCGTCAGGACAAACCACAACAAGCGGCATCGGTGCGTCTGGCTGCTGACGAGAGACTAGACGACGATAACTTGTTCGACCTTAATGAACTCTGCCACCAGGAGGGTGTAGAAGACATCCAGTTCGATCAAAACTTGACCCAGACACAACAAGAAGAGCTGAGAGTCCTAACTACGGAGTTCAAGCATCGGTTTACACCTGACCCGGGGACAACAGACACCATCCAGAGAAGTTAATCTGACGTCAAACAAGCCAGTTCGCAGTAAACCATATCGTCTACCTTACAACACGAGGGAAGAACTGAAGAAAGACATTAAAGAGATGCTGGACCTGGGAGTCATCAGGGAGTCCAAGTCGCCAGTGGTCATCGTGATGAGACTATATGGATCGAATTTGGTGTGTGTGGAGTATCATACACTCAATAAGCGGACAGTATTCGACCCTGGACCATCAACCCTTGAACTATCTGAACTGTGCCCATCTCATGATTTGGCGATGTTCTTGCAGAACTTTGACATTAAGTTAAAGTCTATCAAGGGTTCACAAAACTTTGGAGCAGATTACCTGAGCAGAGCAGTTTAAAGGAACTTTTCTTTTCTTTGTCCAGGACCATTTAAAGGAACTGTGAGACGATTATTTCAGAGTAGTTGATTTGATTTGCTTTTTTGATGTGAAATTGTTAGTATTTATAGTTCTGTGTAGTTTAAGACAGCCACAACCGTGTTTTAAGATTTGAGAAGAAATTTTGTGAAATTTCGTTCTAAAAAGGGGGGTAATGTTACGTTTGTGGTCGTGTTATTCTTTGAGAGCATGTATGTGTTAATCATAGGAAAGATCCGACGGTCACTTTTAGTTATTTTGGTTAAGAATTACGTACCTTTTTAGTAGGATTCATTTTCTTTTGCACGGAGAATTGCGATCAATTTTTGTTGTGACGCATACCAGTGTCGCGTACATTAGACTGGAGGGTTTGACCAGGGTCACGATCTTTCCAGTGACCTCAGATATGACGTCAGTGTCGGCTACATTTCGTAACATTGTATCAAAGACCCCTAGATAGTAGGGGAATTTTGTAGTTTATTCTAGTAGTCCATAAGCTAGGAAGGTCTACCGTGCACACCCCCCCCCCCCCCCCCCCCCCCCAGTACTCAATAAGATGGGTTTCAAAGTGTTCCTTAGTATGTCCTGAGATGTTTAAGCCATGTTCCCCGAAAATCCTTAGGAACACACCAGAGATATAGCCGATGGCGCAAGGGTACCCCCATTCACGCTCTTCGCAGGTGCTAAAATGAGGTTGAGAAACATTTTCCTCTACATAAACCAGAATTCATTCCAGAAGCCCAAATCAGGCAATATTATGTCAAGGCACACCTTCTGCATCCTCTGCAAAAAACAGAATGAAAAAATATTGAATCTCTGGGTCACAGTGAAGGTATTTGTGCACCCAGTAAACGACCATTTCTGCGAAATCGCAAAAAAAGAAAGAAATAATGTGTCAGATGCCTTCAGACATTTTCTATAGCACTGACAGTCCATTTTCAGGTTTACATCATTACAAGAGGATGTCACAATTATTATAAACTTGACTAGGTGATGCTGTGATCACTGTGAGTGCCACAGTGGTTGATTTTGTATCCCTACCCCCAAGTTGTAAAAATACACAAAATTAATTAGAAAAAATTGCTTAAGTTATTCCATTTTATTTTGACCTCTCTTTACCTATTAAGTTTCAATAATGTGAGCATAAAGTGCAAGAAAATAAGGAAAGTCGGCATCCTTTACGGTATTTTCGGGGTAAATGATAGCTTTTTCCCATTTAAAAATGCCGAATTGGGAAACGTACCTTGTTTCTGATGCCCTCAGAAATTTTGTATACAACTGATAGGTCTTTTTTAGGTTTTATTGGTTAGGATAGAGTACCACAGTTACTCCCAACCTGATTTTATGATGCTTTGATGCATTTAGGGGGCCACAGTGGCTGAATCTGCTGCCCTACCCCCATTTTGCCTGTACGCAAAGGAATGAAAAATGATCATAACAATTGCTCCTCTGATTAAATATTTTTGTTGCCAGTTTTCTTAACAAAATATGCATATTGAGCATAAACATTTGTGATCATTTCATTAATTTCAATGTGACCCATCAATTTAATTGTAATTCTTTTTATTTAAGGCATGCTTAACAAGGGCTGCCGCTGAAGCTTCTACCGTCTGCACATTCAGCACTCTTGTCAAACTCGGGGAAGGTGTACCTCAGGGAGATGTTGTGTCTGATGTTGTTTTTGGTCTACATTAATGACATCAGTACAACAGTACCAAGGTTCGTCTCGAACATCTTCCATGCAGATGACTTTGCAGTGTGGAGCGCAGCAGAACATAAAGAAATAGCATCCTCTAGAATCCAGGATGCTGACTATAGAGTCAGCAGCTGGACTGAAAGAGGCAACTCAAACTGAGCTAGACCATCTCTTTCAATCAGACGGAAGAGGTCACCTCAAAATTGGAAACCTTCCAGTACCAAAGACAGACAGGCCAACTTTACTGGCAACAAATAAATTACTGGCTTCACGTGGAGGCCTCACATTGAAGCCATGGAAGCTAGAGCTGCAAAAAAAAGTCTCTGATGAAGAAACTGGTGGGGACCACATTGGCGCAAATTACAGCATCCTGGCACAAGCAAACACCTGCTCGGTCAGACCAGTTGTGCGGTACCACGATACATCGACAACATCAAACACTGCCTGCAAAACCCAAAAAGCCAGGCTTGACAAGATGCAGAACATGATGCAGTGACATTCTTAGAGCCATCTGGAGCACCCCAATTTAGGAAATGGAGGACATTGGAGCCACTGGAATGCAGAACAGCACACACGATGAAGAGACTTACTAAACATCGACAGCATGGGAGACTACAGGAGCAGACCAAGAACCATCAGAAATGCCCAAGTCTGAACCGCCAACTGAAGGTCCTGCAAAGGGCTAACACTGACGGCCTGGAACCAAGCCCAAAGATGTGTGAACAGCTCCCTTCAGATACCTGGACATCTTGAAAGAGCCTTCAAGACAACATAAACAATATTCTAGGACTCTTTGCCAAAGGTCTCGGCACTGCACACAGCCATCTTACTGGAGGTTGTGCACAAGCGCTACCCTCACAGCAGCTGTGATACCACACAAGATGCCATGCAGAATGAAGGAAGTGGCGTGTACATCTGTTGTGCAGACCGTACTACCTCCCTCTCCTTACCAGCTAGCGGCAGCAGCTCCAACTATCGTACAGATCTGCAGGTGCTGAACACAGCAGCAGAGCACTAGCTAGGGAAAGGCAGCAGCTTGATCCACTGATCTCACCAGGAAGCTTCAAGATAGACTGGATGCCCTGTCAACAAAATAGTGCTGCAGTGGATTCCAGTGCATTCTGGACTAGCTGGGAATGGAGACACTAAAACAACAAAGTGATTGGCAACAGCAGAATAGCGGCTGCAGCCCGTGGGCAGATGACATCAACAAGCTGAACAGGGAGAGCCAGGCCACCATCTTTCATCTACGCACTGATTACTCTCGACTGGGTCCATACAGAAAAGCAGGAACGTTTCACAAACCCAAACTGAAGCCTGAAGGTTTACACACTTTAATCAGATCACTCTGTATCAGCAATTATTTGAAGCTTCCGTGCCTAATGCATGAAGCGATACCAAAATACAAGAACGCTTAGCGAATGGCGGACTTCAGTAGAAGCGTAAACAACCAATCAGAATGTTCGGCAGAAAGACCATGCATTCACTTTATGATCAGAGCTAAATATAGATCACTTGCAACAAGCGTCAGCATGATCGTTCGCAATGGAATAGTCACAAATTGGGGGAGAAAAAAAGAAGTAGACAAAAGTTTGCCAGCACGTTGTCATTTTTTACAAACTTTCACAGACCTTAAGGAAAAGGACTAAAATTGACAGACTTTCCAGGGCCCTGAAAAAGCCTTGTCATTTTTTAATCAACTTTCACAAATGTTCACAGACCGTAAGGACCCTGCTGGACTCACCTCGTGAGACTGGGTCATGCGGAAACAGCCCTATGCGAATTTGGCGTCGAAAATCAGTCTCCTTAGCACATTCTCCAAACATGTCCATACAGAGAAGCGGTCTGCTGGCAGTTCTGACCAGAAGACACGCCCCTGTACACCAAACTCTGAAAACATGCTGCCTAGCTCTTGACAGCTCACTTATTGGCAGCCAGAACAATATAAGATTTAAAGACGCCCATAAAAAAATTGAACGTTGCAGGTGGAAGTGGTGATCTCGTGGTCGACATGTGGAAACTAAGTATTTTGATAACATTGTTTTGGCTATTAGGAACCATGAAACTTTATTACGCATATTCATATTTACACATTTCTAGATGAAAATAAATGAAAGGAAAAGGGGAGACCTTACTAGACCCACCTTACGCTAGGTAAAATATCACCTAAAAGACCAGCCAGTTAAAAATAGTTACAATGATTGATTGTACATTGCTTAACATCCCGACAGCAACAAGGCTTTCTCAGGACGTGCCTGCACTGCTTCTGAAAAAAAACTAAACAGAATATTGAATGTATGTCGCCAGCCAGTCCAATACGTTAAATAAACCTACGCCATGGGGCCTAAATAAAGCTAAGACCATGTAGCAACACACATCCAATATCAAGAGCTACAGGCAGTGCAGACAGTTGGGAGAGTTTTAAAAAGGCAAATACAGGTGAATGGACCAAGGGTAGACAGAAACACATGCCCCAGAGTAGAAGGGAAACCCACCCTGTGGGGCTGACCAGGGTGACCCTGGGAACTAAAAAGTAGTCAACCCCACCCAAGTCCCCCAGGGCAGACCCGAGTGGGTCTAAAAATAGTTACAATTAAATTGATGGGTTACATTGAAATTGATGAAATGATCACAACTTTTTATGCTCAATATGCATACTTTTTATAAAAAAAAACTGGCAACAACAAATATTTAAACAGGAGTATGACGTAAGCAATTTTTATGATTATTTTGCGTTACTTTGCATACTGGTAAAATGGGGGTAGGGCAGCAGAATCAGCCACTGTGGCCCCTAAATGCATCATAGCATCACAAAATCAGGTTGGCAGTAACTGTGGTACTCTATCCTAACCAATAAAACCTAACAAAGACCTATCAGTTGTATACAAAATTTCTGAGGGCACCGGAAACGAGGTATGTTTCCCAATTCGGCATTTTTAAATGGGAAAAAGCTATCATTCACCACGAATGTACCGTAAAGGATGCCGACTTTCCTTATTTTCTTGCACTTTATGCTCACATTATTGAAACTTAATAGGTAAAGAGAGGTCAAAATGAAATTGAATAACTTTAGTAATTTTTTCTAATTAATTTTGTGTATTTTTACAACTTGGGGGTAGGGATACAAAATCAACCACTGTGGCACTCACAGTGATCACAGCATCACCTAGTCAAGTTTATAATAATTGTGACATCCTCTTGTAATGATGTAAGCCTGAAAATGGACTGCCAGCGCTATAGAAAATGTCTAAAAGCATCTGACACATTATTTTTGTCTTTTTTTGCGATTTCGCGGAAATGGTCGTTTACTGGGTGCACAAATACCTTCAATGTGACCCAGAGATTCAATATTTTTTCATTCTGTTTTTTGCAGAGGCTGCAGAACGTGTGCCTTGACATAATATTGCCTGATTTGGGCTTCTGGAATGAATTCTGATTTATTTAGAGGAAAATGTTTCTCAACCTCATTTTAGCACCTGCGAAGAGCGTGAATGGGGGTACCCTTGCGCCATCGGCTATATCTCTGGTGTTCCTAAGGATTTTCGGGGAACATGGCTTAAACAGCTCAGGACATACTAAGGAACACTTTGAAACCCATCTTATTGAGTACTGGGGGGGGGGGGGGGGGGGTGCACGGTAGACCTTCCTAGCTTGTGGACTATAGTGTATTCTTTTTCATGAATATTAATGAGTTTTGGTTACGTTTTCTTTCTGATTGGTTGTGTTGTGCGATTATTGCTGGATTATTCTGGAAATCTGTAATAGTATAAAAGACCGTGTTAGAAGTATGTGTGTACATTGTATGAGAGACGCAGTGTGTCAAAAGTGTTGATGCATTGTAGAGGAGACAGTGTATTAGTGTTGGTGCATTTGTGAATGCATTGTGTGGAGATCGCATCTTACTTACTTACTTACGCCTGTCACCCCTACCCGGGTATAGGCCGTCGACGAGAGACCTCCAGCAACTCCTGTCCTGTGCTTCTCCTTCGATTCTACTCCAGGTGGTTCCCAGTCTCTTGATGTCTGCTTGGAGGTCTCGACGCCAGGAGTTTCTCGGCCTACCTCTTTTCCTCTTTCCCTGGGGGTTCCATGACAATGCCTGCCTAGTGATACTGGAAGCTGGCTTTCTCAGGCTGTGACCGATCCATCCCCATCTTCTTCGCCCAATTTCATTGTCTGCTGTTATCTGCTCTGTTCTGTCCCAGAGTCTCACGTTGCTGATCTTCTCTGGCCAGTGGATTTTCAAAATTCTTCTAAGGCAACTGTTCATGAAGGTCTGTACTCTGTTGACTATGGTTTTTGTCAATCTCCAAGTCTCTGCTCCATATAGGAGAACTGCTTTTACATTGGAGTTGAAAATCCGGACTTTGGTGTGTTGTGACAGCTCTCTGGAACTCCACACTTTTTTTAACTGGAGAAAGGCTGCTCTGGCTTTACCGATTCGTGCTCTGACATCTGCATCAGTGCCGCCTTTTTTGTCTATGATGCTCCCGAGATAGGTGAAGGACTCCACCTCCTCCAACGGGGTGCCAGCAAGCAAGATTGGTTCTTCCCTGGTTGTGTTCAGCCTCATTGTCTTTGTTTTCTGTTTGTGAATGGTGAGGCCCACTTGGGACGAGATGTCAGCAAGCCTCGTGGTCTTGTCCTGCACATGTTGATGAGTGTGGGACAGTAATGCCAAGTCGTCTGCAAAATCGAGGTCGTCAAGCTGTGTCCACAGTGTCCACTGTATTCCACTTCGTCTGTGCTCTGTGGTCATCTTCATGACCCAGTCTATGGCCAGTAGGAAGAGGAACGGAGACAGCAGACACCCCTGCCTGACACCAGTTCTG
Source organism: Semisulcospira habei (assembly GCA_036245525.1). NCBI lineage: Eukaryota > Metazoa > Mollusca > Gastropoda > Semisulcospiridae > Semisulcospira > Semisulcospira habei. The sequence continues at coordinate 93,719,335 of BTPG01000001.1, forward strand.
ACCTGGAGCTCCCTGGTGAACTGCCCTTCGTGGATCACGCGACATGTCATGCCATCGTAGCTGCTCTTGATCAGGCGGACGAGCTTTGTGGGTACACCGTAGTGTCGTAGGAGTTTCCACAGAGTCTCTCGGTCCACGCTGTCAAATGCTTTCTCATAATCCACAAAGTTGACGTAAAGCGGGGAGCTCCACTCCAGAGACTGTTCCACGATGATGCGGAGAGTGGCGATCTGGTCTGTACATGATCGGTTCTTCCTGAATCCTGCTTGCTGGTCTCTCAGCTGGGGGTCAACGGAGCTCTTCATTCTCTCTAGGATGATCCTGTTAAAGACCTTTCCTGGTACTGACAGCAAGGTGATTCCTCTGTAGTTGGAACACTTGCTGAGGTCGCCTTTCTTGGGAAGCTTGATTAGGTACCCCTCCTTCCAGTTAGCTGGCATCACCTCCTCTTCCCAGATCTTTCCAAACAGTGGGTACAGCATCTCCACTGTTGTCTCTAGGTCTGCTTTCAGAGACTCCGCTGGGATGCCATCTGGCCCTGCTGCTTTGCCATTCTTCAAAAATGCCACTGCTCTTCTGATCTCTTCCCGGCTGGGTCTGTCACAGCTGATGGGTAGGTCGGTCTCTGCCGGCTGGATGTCGGGGGGGGGGGGGGGGGGGGGGGGGTCGGGTGGGCTAGGTCTGTTCAGTAACTCTTCAAAATACTCGGCCCATCTGTCGAGTTGGTCTGCTCTGTCTGCAATAGGCTTGCCTTCTTTGTCTTTTACTGGTCTTTCTGTATGGCCATACTTAACCGACAATCTTCTGGTAATGTCGTAGAGCTGTTTCATGTTGCCGCTGCCTGCTGCCTTTTCTGCCTCTGCTGCCAGGCTGTCTGTGTAGGCCCTCTTGTCTGCCCTGATACTCCTCTTCACCTCGCGGTTGGCTTCCGAGTATTCCTCCTGTGCCCTTACTTTGGCTGCTCTCGTGCGACTGTTGTTGACCGCTGCTTTCTTCTGCTTCCTCGCTTCTATCTTCTTCAAGGTCTGTGCCGACAGCCAGTCCTTGTGGTGGTGTTTCCTGAACCCTACAGTGTCTTTGCAGGTTGAGTTCAGCGCCTCTCTAACTGCCTTCCACTGCTGCTCTGTGGTGACCGCCTCCTCTTTATTTACTAACTCCTGTAGCGCTTGAAACCGGTTGGACAGCACCTGTTTGAACTCTTCTCTAACTCCAGTTTCTCTCAGGAGGTCTACATTATAGCGCTGTCTTCTTGTTGTCTCTGTGCGGCTTTTCTTTAGCTTGAGCTTCATTCTTAAGGTAAGCAGATGGTGGTCTGAGGCGACATCTGCTCCCCTCCTCACTCGAACATCTTGAAGGGATCTTCTAAATTTCTTGCCAATGCAGATATGGTCTATTTGGTTCTCTGTTGTATGGTCAGGTGAGACCCAAGTTGCTTTGTGTATTCTTCTGTGTGGGAAGATGCTGCCTCCAATGACAAGTCGGTTTAGAGCACAAAAGTCTACAAACCTCTCCCCGTTCTCACTCGTCTCCGAGCCTAGTCCCTGTCTCCCCATCACCTCTTCGTATCCGGTGTTGTCCTCCCCTATTTTGGCATTAAAATCGCCCATGACGATGGTGATGTCTCGCTCCGCACAATTGTCCACGGCACTCTGGAGTCGGTCGTAGAACTCTTGTTTCTCTTCCTCGTCACTGTCATTGGTGGGCGCATAACACTGGATGACGTTCAGCTTGAGCTTTTTCTTGGTTCTAAAGGCTGCTGTGATAATTCTTGGCCCAAGAGGTTCCCAGCCCATCAGCGCTCTCTGTGCCACTGGTGACAGCATGAATGCTACTCCTTCTGTATGGGGGGCATTCTCCTCTTCATGACCTGAATACAGAATCATCTCCCCACTTAACAGCCTTTTCTGGCCAGACTGCGTCCATCTGGCTTCACTGATACCTAGCAGGGAAAGGTTGTACTTTTGCATTTCCGCTGCTATCTGGGCGGCCTTGCCGCTCTGGTACATGGTCTTGACGTTCCATGTGCCCATGGTTGTGTCCCTGGATAGAGAGAGGCGGCTCGGTCCTGTGGCTTCCGAAGACTTCCGGCTTTCACCACAGGACGTCATAAGTCTTCTGGTAGAAGAACCTTCCTCCTCCAGGAAAGGAATTACTGTTAGTCTTTTCGTCGGCGTTTTTGTAGCTATTTCCTTTTTTGCAGGGTGGGGAAGCTACCCCAACGCCTAACCCCCTTACTAGGAGGACCAGGGATTTTCTGTCGGGGTCACCTTCCCTTAGACCATGTTGGTTCACGGCACCTTATTTCATTCGGTGCACCCCTCTCACGAGGGACCCCCTATCCACCACCCAGGGGACGCGCCTCAACGCCATATGGTCCCAGCGCGAGGGGAGATCGCATCACTGCAATAAAATATTGTTGGAACTGTTACTCCATTGTGCTCTACAACCTTGTGCCACGTGTGACGAATTGCAGCTGAGTGAAGTTTCTTTACAAGAACTCTACGTGCGTGCGTCTGGTGTGATATCATACTACGACTACGACTAGCACATAACACACGTAGAGCTACGCAGACGATAATCAAGTAGGGTCAGTTTCGCACTGCACTGGAAGGGTGAAACATAGGGGACATAATTAAGATCATTTGCTAGTTGCCGTTTCTTACCTTCCATTAGACACATTCGTAGCCTGTACCGTTTGCGGTAGTCATCCCCAGATAGACCGGGGACTGAGTACGCTACAAGTACACTTCTATTGAAATGAGATGCTTAACATCTCATTTGAATATAAGTGTACTTGTGGCGTACTCCTCGAATGGTAAGTTGTGTTTATTTTGCAGAATTCACAGTCACTGGCTTAATCAGCCAGTCACCCGCTTTATCGTTATATATTACACAGACACAGACACACACACACACACACACACACACACACACACACACACACACACACACACACACACACACACACGTAATATGTTTGAATAAAACAAACAACGAAGACAACATTTCGGAGGAAAAAAACGTATGATAAGACTGTATTTTCACAAAAGAAAAATGTTGAGAAATTAAGTTTCCAGACAGATATTTCGGAGGTTGGACTGTCGTTTGCCTTTGTCCCCTTAAAAAAAAAACAACCCAACATCACAACAACTCCCCCTTTCTTTTATTTTTCAGGTGCCTGAAAAGTCAGGCACGCTGGGGCCCCTTCCCTCCCCCAATGAAAAATATCTTCTTACAAAACTATCATAATATACTATCAAAAGTTTGGAGAAGACAAACCCAACGATGAAAGAAACACGCTTGGAAAAGACAATAACAATACAACTACAATACAGAAGTTTAAAATCTAGCAACATTTATGATTTATTTAGTGAATTGGAGGAAAACAAGTTAATTTAGTTTTGTACAAAACAGAGTGACCATGTCGATGGTGTTGCCATGCAACCTCATTATCAGTGACATTTTGGCGCGAAATCGTGTTTTAATGGGGTTGTCATAACTCATTCAACCCGACGCACGTATTTCCTAAATTGTGGAGGCGTCATCTAACGCCTATGCACCTGCTGCAGGAGATGGGTCGATCATGATAATTCAAGGGTAGTGCCAGATTAGCTTCGCCGACAGGCGCCAAGCTAATCTGGCACTACCCTTGAATTATCATCGTCGACCCATCTCCTGCTGTAGTGCGTCAGGGCTGAACGAGTTAATATTAATTATTGGTATTATATGGCGCATGTGCACGAATAAAACAAGTTCTAAGCGCCTTACTAATTAATAAAACATACAAACAAGTGAACGCAACCCCCTAATTTTTCCCCATTTCTGACGATCCTTGCCTTAAATGCATGAATGAGCGAAGTTCTGCGCAAGCCACTAAGCAAGGTGCTCCGCTATAGCGCCACAACACTAACCCCGCCCTGCTTAGTGGTTTGTGCAGGACTAAGCCCACTAATGCAACTGAGCCCAGTAGTTCAGCAGGAAATGCTCATAACCGCCTTGTGAAACGTTAAATGTGTATGACTTAACGCAAGCATGGCGTTGGGAACTGCAATGACAATGGTCGCCTACTGTTGGAGCTCTGTGCAGAGCAGCAACTTGTCATCACCAACACTACTTTCCAGCAAAAGGACAGTCGAAAGACCACCTGGATGCATCCTCGCTCCAAGCACTGGCACCTTATCGACTATGTCCTAGTGCGTCAGAGGGACGGCAGTGACGTCCTCCTCACCAGAGTGATGCCCAGCGCAGAATGCCACACTGACCACCGCCTTGTTCGCTGCAAACTCAGGCTCCGCCTCAAGCTGAAACCCAAGAAAGGGGCCCCCCCCCAAGAAAAAGCTTGATGTTGCCAGCCTTCAGCGTGACGACAAGAAAGCTGCCCTTCAGGCCGATTTACAGCGCATGCTCAAAGACACAGTTGATCCAGCAAACTCCTCCCCTGAAACACTCTGGGAACAACTGGAAACTGCTATTGTAAAATCCTCTGTGGAAGTCTTGGGCTTTGCTAGAAAGAGGAACAAAGACTGGTTCGACGAAAACGACGTAGAGATCCAGGAACTTCTAGCAAAAAAAGAGCCGCCCACCAGGCCCACCTAGCCCAGCCTTCCTGCCCTGTGAAGAAGTCTGCCTTCCGCCTCATCTGCAGCAGTCTTCAGCTCAAGCTTAGAGAGCTCCAGAACGAGTGGTGGTCCAGACTCGCACAGAGGATCCAGCTCTGCGCTGACAACGGTGACTACAGGGGCTTTTACGAAGCACTGAAAGCAGTGTATGGCCCTATGCACCTGGTACAAAGTCCCCTGCGAAGCGCTGATGGACAGGCACTCCTCACAGATAATACCTCCATCTTGAA
>BTPG01000001.1:93724683-93742062 GCA_036245525.1 Semisulcospira habei
GGCAGATGAGGACCTCCTGGTTGGTCAGAGTCTCTGGCCAGGCATTGAGGGCCATCCCAACTGCTTATAACTCCCAGTTGATGTGACTGTCTGTGAAGTCCCCAGCGCAACAGGTCCGAGGCAAGGTCCGGGAACAGTAGTGCGCCCCAGCCGGAAAGGCTCACATCGGTGCAGAGGCGGAGGGGAGCACAGGGACACGCCCGTCGCCCACCCCGTGAGATCCGCCCACGTCCGAGGTGGGGGCGGGAAGTGGGGTAACGGAAACGGATACGTCAGGGTGTCAACGAAGGAGTGCCAGCGTAGGAGGAGGTGTAGTAGCCGCGGCGAGCCTTCTCAAAACGTATCCTCTAAAGCTGGCCGAAGGGGAACGAGTGCGCTGCTGCGCCGAGCAGTCCCAGGAGCTGAAGCCAGACACTGTCCTTGAAGGACACCCCTAACTCCAACCGCCGAGTGAGTTCGGCAAAATACTGCCGCCGAGCCAAGGGCAGGCGGAACAGGTTGCAGTCGGTCAGGAGTTCCGTCCCTACGAGCAGAAACGGCGCGAAAAGGGTGAGAACGGACTTGCCCGGGTGGGCTAAGAACCCGAGGAGGCGAAGGAGAGAATCCTGGGCGTCTCTGTCCTCTCTGGGAGTCGCGGCGACTAGGTTGCGCAGCAGCAAGTCATCCAGGAAGTGAAGGACGGATTCAGCGACCGCTGGCATAGGCTGGCCATCACCAAGTCAAGGATCCGCATGAAGTCCCAAGGACTGATGTTGAGGCTGATGGGGAGGGCTCGGAACTGGTAGACGATCCCGCCAAGGCAAAGTAGGTACCGGCGCGAAGACGGAAGAATCGGCACGAGAAACGTGTCTGAAGATCGAGGCTGAGCGAGATCCATCGGCCGGACTGCTGAGTGGAGAGTCTGGCTGTCTCCATCCGAAAGGGTGGTGCCTAAAGGAGACTAGTATAGCGCCGATGACTGGGTGCCACCTGCCCAATGGAACGGGAACGAAAGGAGGCGGATGTAGAACGCCGGCGAGTCCCGTCGGGAGACCACTTCTGTCGCTGTATTGTTGAGCCAGGCCTTCACCTCTCTGTGCAGAGCGACTGCCTTGAGCCGGTTGAGGGGTCCACAAGGTGGACCAGCGAAAAGGTGGAGGGGACTTGAACGACAGCTGCGGGCCTACGAAGGCGAAACAAAGAAGAGCCAAGGCAAGGCGAGGCCAAAACGTAGAAGCTTCCGTCACCGAAAGCCCGTGTCCCCGAACAGCTTGAACCTCTGAGCGAGGTCTGGCGGAAATGAGGCTTCACAGTCAAGGGGAGATCCGAGCCGAGTCACAGGTCACAATGGCGGCAAGGGGAGCGGGGGGGCGTGAACGAACGCTGAGCTTGCCAGGCCCGCTCGCAACCGGAGCGGGGGGCGGCCCAAATAAAGGTCCCGGGACACACTCATACGAACGGAGTGTGAGGGAGAGCCTCTGTCTTACTTTGTTTCTCTCCCTTCTAGTGTGTGCGCTCGACGCGCCGTGACCGCTCTCAATGGCGCGGGAGGGCGCTGACAAACTCTCTGCTCGCCAGGCCGCTCAGAGGAGCGGAGAGCAATTACTTATCTCTCCTTTTATTCTTATCATAACCTCTTTCTTTCTTTCTTTTTATTTTTCTCTCATTTAAAACTTATAGCTCAAGCCAAGCTCGGAAGCGAGGCCAAGTCACGCCCAGCCCGCCTGTTAAGCACGAGGCGGGGGGGGGGGGGGGGGGGGGGGGGGACGTCAATGTAGCTCGCCGGTTCCGCTCGGAAGCTTTGGAGCGGGGCGGCGGCCCATGTATAGCCCTTGGAACACGCTCAGAGGACTCGGAGCGTGAGGGAGAGTCACTATTCTTACTACAGTTGCGCTCGCCGCACCCAGCCTGCTCCGACGAAGGAAGCAGGGGGGCGTGAACGAACGCTGAGCTCGCCTGGGCCCGCTCGGACAATACGGAGTGGGGGGAAAACTCAAGGAGCTCAAGCCACGCTCGGAAGAAACGGAGAGTGGGGAGTGGGACTCCAACACTCGCCTGCCCCGCTCAGAAGACTCGGAGCGGGGTGGGTGGGGGGTGGGTGGGGGGGGGGGTGGGAGTTACCGTCTGCTGTTAAAGATATAAGGAAGGAGACTTACCTGCGGGCCGGACTGGCCCGGACGACGGAGCGAAGTGGGTCCGCCGAGCTGACGGAGTGACGCTATCCTGCGCAGAAGTTTGGGGAACCAGCAAGGGTCGGGAAGGACGGTCACGTCTGAAGAAATCCCAAGCCGGGACCAACGGTCTCCTCTCCAACGGTGCACACGTTACAGGTCCTGTTCGAAGAGTAGCTCGAACACAGAAGGCAGGAGTCGTGAGCGTCCGAAGGTCGTTAGAAATCTCCGCCACTACTAAGGCAAGTTCTCATAAGCGAATCTGCCAACAGTCCACAGTACACAGTCCGCCGGAAAGTGCTCACCGAACACTCGCTCCCCAAGATCACACAGTTACGAAGGAGAGCAAGTTCTCAAAAGCGAAACTGCCAAAAGTTTGTAGCACACAGTCCGCCGGGAAGTGTTCACCGAACACTCACTCCCCAAGGACACAAAATCATGAAGGAGAACACAAGTCACAAGCCGAGTCCAAAGGCCACAGCCAACGTAAGGGTACACAGAAAGTCAAGCACCGGGCAGAACGCCGGAAGGTGCCACGTCCCACGAAGTACACTCAGCCCTACACAGTAGAAAAACCAAGGCAAAGCCAAGGAAGATCGAAGAATATCCAAGAACCGTTCGTAACACAGAGCAAGGCTAACGCCCGACCGTACACGGTCGAGCTAAAAGTGAAAACTGAGGCGAGTTCTCCACACACATGCCGGGATAGGTTGGTAAGGGGAGGCCACCCGGGCTCCTATACTTAGATCTCCGGTGTCTCCTCCCCAGTTGTGTAGGGGCCACAACTTGGGGCTGAAATCGTTAGGCTATAGAGTGTATTCCATATAGTAATGCCATCGGTAATGTATTTTGAAAAAACAAATTAATTTTTCTCTAAAATGTATTTTTTTGAAAAATACTTACCGATGACATTACTACTAGGAAGCTTCGCTTAGCATATCAATTTTAGCCCCAAAACTTACTGTGTTACTCTCCCCAGGGGAGGCAACCACTGGAGTGCCGTTACCAGGGCATTCCCGAGTGGCCGAGAGGTAATACCGTATCCGGTGGCGCACTCACCCATTCCCACCAGTATCTGTGCCTTAGCTCGACCGCGGTAATGTCATCAGTAAGTATTTTTTGAAAAAATACATTTTAGAGAAAAAAATATTTTCTCAAAATCATTACCGATGACATTACTACTAGGAATTCCGAATAGGAGGTGGGTGCCGCAAGATTAGAACTCCTCTCATTGCCCGCGTTAAGCGCGCCCTATCGAGGCCTCTCCCTACGCGCCCACTCCTGACAATTTTATTTAGGCGAACCCAAGGCGCCTGAGGTGCCGGGAGGCAGTGCTGCGCCGCCGAGAAGTCCCCCCACAAGGCCAAGGTTGGTGCGCTGGCCGGAAAGGTCTCGTAGGTAGAAGCGGGTGAGAGTAGACTCGATCCGCCAACCAACGGCTGCCACAATATCCCTCTCTGCCCAATATTGGTCAATAGCGATGCTCCCTGCCACTGTTCAGGCTTCATGCCTAATAGCCCAGATGCACATTGTTTTGGGTTGCTCTGGGCGAGCTCTTGTATGGTGACCGAATCACCCACCGTAGCCAGAAGGGGATTATCTGTGCCGATATGCCTCATCTGCCCGGAGCCAAGGGCAGGAAAACGGCACAAAAGCCCTTGTCTTAGCGGCTTAGACCTGCGCAGGTACACTTTAAGGGCCCTGAATGGTCCTGTGGGCAGGGGTCCCGTGACTGATCCGTCGCCCTGAGGGGTCTGACGATTACGACTTGTGGGGCTGATGCTGGTAAGGCGGTTCTTTGCCAAGAAGGCAGGGTCCGTAAGCAGTTGTAACGACCCGTCGGTCCTCCGTTGGAGACAAGAGGGACGTACCGAAAGGCACGTATCTCACCGAAACAGGAGCTGTGGCAAGAGTCAGCCAGCAGCAGGTCTTCCTGGTAAGGTCTCCCAACGCGCTAATGGTAGAGGCTCGAATCTCTCGTGTAGAGCCCGGTGAGCACCCAGGACAGGTCTCAGCGTGGGACCAACGAACGTGAGGCCAGCCGATGCAGATCAACAGAACATCAGACCTGCCAAGTTGTAGCACGCTCCCAGATATGGACGTCCCACGAGTCAGTAAGTGTCTGCCCCCATCGCCAGCAATCCCGGAAGGTGACGGGCGCCAAGGTCTGCCCGAAGAACCATCACGAGATGAATTCGGCCAATTGGGGTTGGTAAGGTCCGTGGGGGAAAGCCGCTCCGTCGCGCACCAAAACTGGAGAATGCGCCACTTCCCTTCATAGGCAAACGAGAGGAGCTCCTCCTGCTGCAGAGCTCACTTCCACCAAAGCCCCTGAAAAGCCTCTAGCAGAGAGGGATTGCCGGACAAATCAAGCGTATAACATCAGTACCTCTTGGCACGGGCGGAACAGCTGTTGCCTTGGCTGCTTGAACATCGTACTCACGTGGAAGGAACCAGTGAAGGGTCCGTCGCAAGAGTCAAGAATAGGTGGCCCAACTCTTGGACCAGCTGAATGGAGCCACTAGTCTCAGTACCATATACCTGTCCCTGCGCTCTTGAATAACTCTGGCACCAGCACTGTGAGCAGAATGCTTACCTCAGGGGTCCTTCCCCCGGGAAGGAGAGCGCGACTATGGCCCAGGCCCGCGGATCCAGAACGGAGGAGACGAACAGAGGAAGTCTGTTGTTCCATCTTTGGCGATGGAACGACCAAAGGCGTTTCCCCAATGCGCGCAGAGTAGCTGGAAGATATCTGGACGTAGCGACCACTCCGTGTGTACAATCTGGCCTCGATGACAGAGAGAGTCTGCTAGAACAACAAGATGTCCCGGAATGTTGTGCCCGCCGGGTCAAGCCCCTCCCCCGGTCCCTGCACCAAGGAAGATCTGGTACCCGAGGGTGCAGAGGGCATGAGCGCGCGTTCCCCCTAGGATCTGAAGGTAGGCGACGACTGACGAGATGTCGGAGAGCACTAGCACATCTTTTTTGTGCACATCAATCTTCCCAAAAAGAGAGACCGCCACAGTGCTTCATCTCCAGCCAGTTGAAGTGTCTGTCTTAGGGAAGACGAACCACTGCCGCGCTTAGCCGGCCTAACAGTCGAAGCCTGGCCAGGAGAGCTTCCGAGAGTAAAGCTCCGAGTGACGCTCCCACTCTGCACTGAATTCGTCCTACTGGAAGTCCTACTCGAACACAGAGGGTCAAGAATTCCATACCTAATTGGACAACCGGCGTGAAGGTACCACGTCGGACCTGCCTCCGTAGACTAGGAAGCCTAGGCGACGAAGTATCACCAGCAGGGTATCTCTGCCGGCCTCCAAATGCTCACCAACTGGTTCCGTAACCGTAGGTCATCCAGCTGTATAGACGTCAGACTGTACACTGCTGGGCGGAACCTTGCCCTCACCCTGTCTACCCTCCTGGTGAAGACCCATTGGTTGAGGTAGTCCGAAAGGTAGAGCTTGAACTGGGAACTATCCCGCGAAAGCTGAAGCGCAGGTAACGCCGCGATGTCGTAAGGGTGGGAACATGCAGAAACGCGTCCACTAGGTCGAGACTCACTGCGAAGTCCTGGGCACGCACCGCTGCCCTCAGCGTTCTGTCTGTCTCCATTCTGAAGTGCGATGCCGAAAAGAACTTGTTTAATGCCGACAGGTCGATGATTGGCCACCATTCCCCACCAGCTTGGGAAGAGTCGACTGTACATGCAGTGGAGTCGGACCGCAGAACCACATCTGCGGTCTTCTTCTGTAAAGCCCTGCAACGCTGTCGCCATGTCCAATCTCCCGATACTCGCGTCCACAGGGTGAGTGTCTCAATGGTGTGGGGAGGGGGGGGGGGACTGGAAAGAGATCCCCAGGCCCTCTGTGACTGTCCACAGAATCCGAGAGTCGTCCGTAACCAGCTGTCACCCCATGCAGCTCTGAAGAGCTAGCCTCCCGCCGAGCGGAGGCCTCCAGACGCTAGACTAACGACTGTGTTGCCATCTCCAGGAATCCCGTTCACGCCAGCGAGAAGCGGACCAAGCAAGACTTCTTGTTCCATCCTCATGTCTGAACGCTGGCTGCGCCCTGCCTGGACAAACGCACCCTTGTCCACCGCTGGGAGGGCACAGGAACAACTGGAAGTGAGCTGCATACCACTGCCGGTGGAAATTAATATCCATCCTCTCTGGTCAAGAGTGCCCAAGAAGAACACCTGCTCTCCAAAGCTGTCAGCATGCAGATGTGCCGAGAACGCCTCCGGGTCCCGAAAGCCTGTCAGTAGAGGTAGAGACTTGGTGTGCTTGAGCCGCCGCGGTACGAAACCATTGCCGTGGCCCTACTTACCAAAGGCGACAACGGGGGGCAGCGGTCCGGAGGGAGAAGGATGTGAAGAGACGGGACGCCTCGTCCAATTAGGTGCGTAAGTTGGAGCTGCATCAACGTACACGATGGAGAGTGGTACCGGCCCACGAAGTGAAGTCGGTCGGTCAACGCCCTCTCCCAGCGCCGACACCTAGTCCTACGAAGGTAAACTGCGCGCCTCCTCGTCGTTTTCCGCACGCTGAGAAGTGGCCACCTCTGTCGGTCCCAGGACCGAGCCGTCGGTGTCACAGGGATGTCCATCGGCTGTCATCCGACTAGTCCCGGCGCTGACGTCGAAGCTGCGCCTCCGCGGAAGAGAAGTCCCTGCCAGTCCGGCCCGAAGCTCTGCTGCGGTAAGTCGGTGCGGGCTGCATCCCCGGGAAAGCGCCTTCGTCCAAAAGCTGTCATCCGAGTGATCCCCAGCGCTGACATCGAAACTGCGTCTCCGCGGAAGAGTGGTCCCTGCCAGTCCGGCCAGAAGATCTGCTGCAGTTCGCTGGCGCGGGCTGCGTCGGTGTCCCTGGGAAGGCGGCTCCGTCCAATGGCTGTAATCCGAGTGATCCTGGTGCTGACGTCGAACTGTGTCTCCGCGGAAGAGTGGTCCCTGCCAGTCCGGTCCGAAGATCTGCTGCTGTTCACCGGCGCGGGCTGCGTCAGTGTCCCCGGAAAGGTGCCTCCGTCCAACGCTGTCATCCGAGTGAACCCGGCGCTGACGAAAATCTGCGCCTCTGTTGCCGCGCGGTCCCTGCCAGACTGGTCCCAAGATCTGCTGCTCCCAGCTGAAGCCCCTGAAGCCTAGCGTCGAGATGAGGTCCATTGCCGCAACACGCTTGAACTTGTCCACCGGTCCAGAGAAGAGGATAGGGATAGATGAGACATCATCACGAAAACGGTGTCCTGAACGCGCCGTCTCCCTGCGCCGTGAGCGCTCCTTCAATTGTTTCCCATTCCTGTGTTTTCAAGATGGGGGTGTATTGAACCAGAAACCTTCCCTCGGAAGGACAGCCCGTCTTGTCGGCCATTTGCACTGACTCCATTCTTACCGCGGAGGCGGTTGTCAGTGCTGGTAGAGCGCTCTCTATGGCTCCACTGTGTATATTGGGACCCCGGAGGAACTCCCCTTGGCCTGCTCTTCCTTCCATTCCTCCCTGTGTCTGCAAAACGAGGGTGTACTGTACCAGAAACCTGCCCTCGGAAGGAACAGTCCGTCTATCAGCCAATGTACTGACTAACCTCGTACCATCCCGAAGGCGGTCGTCAGTGTCGAAGGACTGTTGCAGTGACACGCTAGCACTTGTCCGCCGGTCCGGCGAAGAGGAAGGGAAGATGATACATCACCACGAGTATGGTATCCTACACGCGCCGTCTCCCTGCGGCGTGATATCCTTCGATCGCCTTCCAATCCTTCCATTATTTCAAGACGGGGGTGTATAGTACCAGAAACCTGCCCTTGGAAGGAGAGCTCGTCTTGTCGGCCATTTGCACCGACTCCATTCATCCAGGCGGTTGTCAGTGCTGATGGAGCGCTCTCTATGGCTCCACTCTCGAAGTTGGACCCCGGAGGATACTCCCTTGGCCTGTCTTGTCGGCGACTTTATTCAATCTCCAATTCCCCTCTGAGCGTTGCCTCGAAGTAGCTGCCCTATACCGGCGCTGGTCTGTCCAAAGGCCAGAGGGTCCAACGAGTTCAGAGGGGTGGTCCCCCGTGACTGCTGCCTGAGTTCTCTGCCTGCCAGGAGGGCATGAACGAGACCCAATAATCCATGCTGGGGAACCGAGCTCTCACTGTCTGTTTGACTTTAGGTGGCAGACCACAGACAGGCGAATTCTTGTGGAAATGTAGCTCTGAGCTCTACGGTGCCATGCGAGATGGCGAATCTCGTCCGCTGCCTGTAGTCTCCAACACCCCCTGGGGACGTGGCAGCTCAATAATTGGCACCGGAGGGGGCAGCAGTACCCTCTTATTGTGCCGACAAACACACGCTATTTAAAGTTTCATTTCTCTGCTTCACCTCTATGGCTGCGGTCGATATCAGCTTGCGTGCCGGTCTTTCTCTCTGGTAGAACGCCCACAGCTGTGACCAAGGTCCTCCTTCCACGCTGCACAACGAATGCAAAGTTGACTGGAGGGACAGCCTGAGCAGGGAAGGCAGACACTGTGTACATCAAAAGGCCATTGGCAACCGCCACACTTGGTGCAGGTCCTCACCTGAGCACTGTAACATAGGACAAACAAGAGGCCATTGCGAGCGCTCGAAGCCTCCTTGGAGGGTCCGAATTCCCGGTCGGCCTTGTACATACAAACAAGGGCCAATGATGCGACCCGGTAAAAACAGAACGCCCGCTGAGGCTTTTAGTAACCAAAGCTTTACCTTGCCATGTCCTAAGTGCGTAATCCCCAAGACCCAACACCAATTTAATCCTTGCACCATGAACCACACACACACACAGAAGAATCCTTTCCTTTCTTTTCCTTTTTTTTTTTCTCCACAGTAAATCCACGGAAGAAGAGTTCACCAACTATCGTTGGAGCACAAGTACACACGACAGGTCTGACTGAGCTAAGCGAAGATACTGGCGGGAATGGGTGAGTGCGTCACCGGATACGGTATTACGGGAGGCCACTCAGGAATGTCCTCGCGCTGGGACCATATGACGTTGAGGCGCGTCCCCTGGGTGGTGGATAGGGGGTCCCTCGTGAGAGGGGTGCACCGAATGAAATAAGGTGCCGTGAACCAACATGGTCTAAGGGAAGGTGACCCTGACAGAAAACCCCTGGTCCTCCTAGTAAGGGGGTTGGGCGTGGGGGTAGCTTCCCCACCCTGCAAATAAGGAAATAGCTACCAAAACGCCGACGAAAAGACAAACAGCAATTCCTTTCCTGGAGGAGGAAGGTTCTTCTACCAGAAGATTTATGACGTCCTGTGGTGAAAGCCGGAAGTCTTCGGAAGCCACAGGACTGAGCTGCCTCTCATAGCAGCGGAAATGCACAAGTACAACCTTTCCCTGCCAGGTATCAGTGAAGCCAGATGGACGCAGTCTGGCCAGAAAAGGCTGTTAAGTGGGGAGATGATTCTGTATTCAGGTCATGAAGAGGAGAATGCCCCCCATACAGAAGGAGTAGCACTCATGCTGTCACCAGTGGCACAGAGACTGCTGATGGGCTGGGAACCTCTTGGGCCAAGAATTATCACAGCAGCCTTTAGAACCAAGAAAAAGATCAAGCTGAACGTCATCCAGTGTTATGCACCCACTAATGACAGTGACGAGGAAGAGAAACAAGAGTTCTATGACCGACTCCAGAGTGCTGTGGACAAATGTGCGGAGCGAGACATCACCATCGTCATGGGCGATTTTAATGCCAAAATAGGGGAGGACAACACCGGATACGAAGAGGTGATGGGGAGACAGGGACTAGGGGAGATGAGTGAGAACGGGGAGAGGTTTGTAGACTTTTGTGTTCTAAACAGACTTGTCATTGGAGGCAGCATCTTAATAATAATAATAATACCGGTTATTATATAGGCGCTTTTTCCCCAATTCTGCGAATCGACTCAAAGCGCCGCGAACTGAACCCAACACGCACGCTCACGTGACACACACGCATTCACTTGAAGGCACAGACACAGGACATTCACGTGGTGCGAAGGGTCCGCTCAGCTACTGAGGTTTCGGAAATTTTGATCGCTTGTATTTGAAATTTATAACGTGGCCTGAAACCGGTACCAAAGTAGAGGAGGTGGAAGAACCGGAGTACCCGGAGAAAGAACCCCCGACGGTCCGCCCGAATTAACGGTGACACTAGAGAAGAAAAATCCAACGCCGAAACCCGGAATCGAACCTCGCACCTTTAGCATTGGTGGCAGGCGTCTTAACCACTACGCCACACAGAAGAATAAACAAAGCAACTTGGGTCTCACCTGACCATACTACAGAGAACCAAATAGACCATATCTGCATTAGCATGAAATTTAGAAGATCCCTTCAAGATGTTCGAGTGAGGATGTCGCCTCAGACCACCATCTGCTTACCTTAAGAATAAAGCTCAAGTTAAAGAAAAGCCACACAGAGACAACAAGAAGACAGCGCTATAATGTAGGCCTCCTGAGAGAGACTGGAGTGAGAGAAGAGTTCAAACTAGTGCTGTCCAACCGGTTTCAAGCGCTACAGGAGCTAGTAAATGAAGATGAGGCGGTCACCACAGAGCAGCAGTGCAAGGCAGTTAGAGAGGCGCTGAACTCAACCTGCAAAGACACTGTAGGGTTCAGGAAACACCATCACAAGGACTGGCTGTCGGCACAGACCTTGAAGAAGATAGAAGTGAGGAAGCAGAAGAAAGCAGTTGTCAATAACAGTCGCACGAGAGCAGCCAAAGCACGGGCACAGGAGGAATCATGGCTTGACTTCGCGAACGAAGATTCTATAGGGCTTGCCCACGTCGTCTGCAGGCATTTTCGTGACTGCGGAGGCCAATCCGGGACAGGCAGGTTCAACCACAGTGGCTGCAGGGAAGGTCTGGTCAGGGTTCTGAGTTATGACAACTCTGTTTTTTCTCCTGAGCCGCTTGTCCTCTGCGAGAGTCCTCAAAGGAGATGGCTGCCTTGTGAATGGTGGAGCGCCAGGTGTCACGGTCCGCAGCAAGCGAAGACCACTGGCGGTGGTGGATTTGGCAGGCACTAAGTGACTTTTTGAGACCGTCTTTGTATCTCTTCTTTGGTGCCCCTCTGTCTCGGTGTCCAGTGGCGAGCTCGCCGAACAGAGTGATCTTGGGTAGGCGATGATCCTCCATCCTGGAGATGTGCCCCGCCCAGCGAAGCTGTGTCCGCAGCAGCAAAGCCTCGATGCTCACAGTTTCCGCCTGTTCAAGGACCTCGACGTTGGTGACATAGTCACTCCAGTGAATGCTGAGGATGGTACGCAGGCAGCGCTGGTGAAAGCGTTCGAGGAGTCGTAGTTGGCTGCGGTAGAGGGCCCAGGACTCGGAACCGTACAGCAGGGTGGTGAGGACGACAGCTCTGTACACGCTGATCTTGGTGCCTTTTTTCAGCTGTTGATTGTGCCACACCTGCTTGAATAGTCGCCCAAAAGCACTGTTCGCTTTTGCCAGCCTGTTGTCCAGCTCCTTGTCCAGCTTGGCGTCTGACGTGATGATGCAGCCGAGGTAGGTAAACTGGTGTACAGACTTCAGTTCGGACTCGCCGATGGTGATGTGGGGAGGGCGATGCTCTTCCTTGGGTGCTGGCTGATGAAGGACCTCTGTCTTTTTCAGACTGACCTCAAGTCCAAAGAGCTGGGCGGCATCTGCGAAGCAGGACGTAATGCGCTGCAAGGCTCTCTCTGTGTGCAACGAGGGCAGCGTCATCAGCAAAGAGCAGCTCACGAATCAGTTGTTTAGGGTTTTCGTGTGGGCCTGCAGTCGCCTGAGGTTGAACAGGCTGCCATCGAGACGATACCTGATGTACACTGCGTGGTCATCGTCGAGGTCCACTGTGTCCTGCTTCAACATCATGCTGAAGAAGATGGTGAAGAGGGTCGGTGCCAGCACGCAGCCTTGCTTCACGCCGCTGCGAATGGGGAATGGTTCTGAGAGGTCACTGTTTAGTCTGACCTGGCCTTGCTGGTCCTCGTGGAGCTGGACGATCATGTTGAGGAACTTTGGGGGACAGCCTAGTCGCTCCAGGATCTGCCACATACCTTGCCTGCTCACAGTGTCAAACGCTTTTGTTAGGTCGACAAACGTTACGTACAGCCCTTTGTTCTGCTCGCGGCACTTCTCCTGAAGCTGTCTCAGCACAAAGACCATGTCGGTGGTACTCCTGTTGGCTCTGAAGCCACATTGGCCCTCTGGGAGGTGGTCTTCAGCGATGGCAGGTACCAACCGATTCAGGAGCAACCTTGCGAGAATTTTCCCGGCAATGGACAGCAGGGTAATTCCACGATAATTAGAGCAGGCAGACTTCTCTCCTTTGTTCTTGTACAGGGTGATGACTGCATCACGGAGATCCTTTGGTAGTGTTCCTTTTTCCCAGCAGCAGAGAAAGAGGTCGTGGAGCTTGTTGTGCAGTGCTGGGCCTCCATGTTTCCATATCTCTGGCGGGATTCCGTCAATGCCTGCTGCTTTGCCACTCTTGAGCTGGTGGATGGCTGTGAGGGTCTCTTCGGCGGTGGGCGGTTCGTCCAATTCAACCTTTAGTGGAAGGTGTGGGATTTGGAGGATGACTGTTTCTTGAACAGTGCGCTCAGCGCCGAAGAGGTCCTGGAAGTATTCCGACCAGCAGTTCAAGATGGAGGTATTATCTGTGAGGAGTGCCTGTCCATCAGCGCTTCGCAGGGGACTTTGTACCAGTTGCCTAGGGCCATACACTGCTTTCAGTGCTTCGTAGAAGCCCCTGTAGTCACCATTGTCAGCGCAGAGCTGGGTCCTCTGTGCGAGTCTGGACCACCACTCGTTCTGGAGTTCTCTAAGCTTGAGCTGGAGACTGCTGCAGATGAGGCGGAAGGCAGACTTCTTCACAGGGCAGGAAGGCTGGGCTAGGTGGGCCTGGTGGGCGGCTCTTTTATTTGCTAGAAGTTCCTGGATCTCTATGTCGTTTTCATCAAACCAGTCTTTGTTCCTCTTTCTAGCAAAGCCCAAGACTTTCACAGAAGATTTTACAATAGCAGTTTTCAGTTGTTCCCAGAGTGTTTCAGGGGAGGAGTCTGCTGGATCAACTGTGTCTTTGAGCATGTGCTGTAAATCGGCCTGAAGGGCAGCTTTCTTGTCGTCACGCTGAAGGCTGGCAACATCAAGCTTTTTCTTGGGGGGGCCCCCTTTCTTGGGTTTCAGCTTGAGGCGGAGCCTGAGTTTGCAGCGAACAAGGCGGTGGTCAGTGTGGCACTCTAAGCTGGGCATCACTCTGGTGAGGAGGACGTCACTGCGGTCCCTCTGACGCACTAGGACATAGTCAATAAGGTGCCAGTGCTTGGAGCGAGGATGCATCCAGGTGGTCTTTCGACTGTCCTTTTGCTGGAAAGTAGTGTTGGTGATGACAAGTTGCTGCTCTGCACAGAGCTCCAACAGTAGGCGACCATTGTCATTGCAGTTCCCAACGCCATGCTTGCCGAGGACTCCTTTCCAGGCTTCAGAGTCTTGGCCCACTCTGGCGTTGAAGTCGCCAAGGATGATGACTTTGTCGTCTGCAGGGGTGCTCTGCAGGAGGCTGCGTAGGTCAGAGTAGAACTTGTCTTTTTCTGCAGGCTCTGCCAGGAGGGTTGGGGAGTACACACTGAGAAGGGTGACGTGTTGCTGGTGTCTCAGTGGGAAGCGCATGGACATGATGCGGTCTGAGTGACCCGTTGGTAGGTTTTCCAACTTAGTCGCAATGGGGGTCTTCACCATGAAGCCCACGCCTGAGAGCCGTCTTTCTGATGCAGGCCTGCCTGGTCAGTAGAGGGTGTAGCCAGCGCCAAGTTCTTGGAGGCTGCCTTCCTCCGGGAGGCGTACTTCGCTGAGCGCGGCGATGTCGATGTTTAACCTCCGCAATTCATAGGCAATGAGGGTGGAGCGACGCTCAGGGCGTCCGCTGTCTGCTGTGTCGAGCATGGTTCGGATGTTCCAGCATGCTACGTTGAGTCCGGTCGTGGTCGTCATGAGAGTGGATCCGTTGTTTTTTCTTGTTTTTTGACCGCATGAGAAGATGCCCGTTGACCGCGGCTAGCCAACTGGGGTTACGAGGGGATGAGCTTTGGTTAGGCCACCTTTTCTAGGCCCCTCTCCGTGTGGAGCAAGCAGTGCTGTCCCTAGAGAAGGCTGCTTGGTCATTCAGGGTGTGCCGAGTGACGTTGTCATCCCCAGGTCAACATCAGGCGACCAATATAGGAATAGGAATACTCGGAAGCCAACAGCGAGGTGAAAAAGAGTATCAGGGCAGACAAGAGGGCCTACACAGACAGCCTGGCAGCAGAGGCAGAAAGGCAGCGAGCAGGCAGCAGCAACATGAAACAGCTCTACAACATTACCAGAAGATTGTCGGGCAAGTATGGCCATACAGAAAGACCAGGAAAAGACAAAGAAGGCAAGCCTATTGCTGACAGAGCAGACCAACTCGACAGATGGGCCGAGTATTTTGAAGAGTTACTGAACAGACCCAGCCCACCCGACCCCCCAGACATCCAGCCAGCAGAGACGACCTACCCATCAGCTGTGACAGGCCCAGCCGGGAAGAGATCAGAAGAGCAATGGCATTTTTGAAGAACGGCAAAGCAGTAGGGCCAGATGGAAAGATCTGGGAAGAGGAGGTGATGCCGGCTGACTGGAAGGAGGGGTACCTAACTCCCAAGAAAGGCGACCTCAGCAAGTGTTCCAACTACAGAGGAATCACCTTGCTGTCAGTACCAGGAAAGGTCTTCAACAGGATCATCCTGGAGAGAATGAAAAGCTCCGTTGACCCCCAGCTGAGAGACCAGCAAGCAGGATTCAGGAAAAACCGATCATGTACAGACCAGATCGCCACTCTCCGCATCATCGTGGAACAGTCTCTGGAGTGGAGCTCCCCGCTGTACGTCAATTTTGTGGATTACGAGAAAGCATTTGACAGCGTGGACCGAGAGACTCTGTGGAAACTCCTACGACACTACGGTGTACCCACAAAGCTCATCCGCCTGATCAAGAGCAGCTACGATGGCATGACATGTCGCGTGATCCACGAAGGGCAGTTCACCAGGGAGCTCCAGGTCAGAACCGGTGTCAGGCAGGGGTGTCTGCTGTCTCCGTTCCTCTTCCTACTGGCCATAGACTGGGTCATGAAGAGGACCACAGAGCACAGACAAAGTGGAATACAGTGGACACTGTGGACACAGCTTGACGACCTCAATTTTGCAGACGACTTGGCTTTACTGTCCCACACTCATCAACAAATGCAGGACAAGACCACGAGGCTTGCTGACATCTCGTCCCAAGTGGGCCTCACCATCCACAAACAGAAAACAAAGACAATGAGGCTGAACGCAACCAGGAAAAACCAGTCTTGCTTGCTGGCACCCCGTTGGAGGAGGTGGAGTCCTTCACCTATCTCGGAAGCATCATAGACAAAAAAGGCGGCACTGATGCAGATGTCAGAGCACGAATCGGTAAAGCCAGAGAAGCCTTTCTCCAGTTGAAAAAAGTGTGGAGTTCCAGAGAGCTGTCACAACACACCAAAGTCCGGATTTTCAACTCCAATGTAAAAGCAGTTCTCCTATATGGAGCAGAGACTTGGAGATTGACAAAAAACACAGTCAACAGAGTACAGATCTGCATAAACAGTTGCCTTAGAAGAATTTTGAAAATCCGCTGGCCAGAGAAGATCAGCAACGTCAGACTCTGGGAGAGCACAGAGCAGATAACAGCAGAGAATGAAATTGGGTGAAGAAGATGGAGATGGATTGGTCACAGTCTGAGAAAGCCAGCTTCCAGTATCACTAGGCAGGCATTGTCATGGAACCCCCAGGGAAAGAGGAAAAGAGGCAGGCCGAGAAACACCTGGTGTCGAGACCTCCAAGCAAACATCAAGAGACTGGGAACCAGCTGGAGTAAAATCGAAGGAGAAGCACAGGACAGGAGTAGCTGGAGGTCTCTCGTCGACGGCCTATACCCGGGGAGGGGTGACAGGCGTAAGTAACTCGGGAATGCCCTGGTAACGGCACTCCAGTGGTTGCCTCCCCTGTGGAGAGTAACACAGTAAGTTTTGGGGCTAAAATTGATATGTTAAGCGAAGCTTCCTAGTAGTAATGTCATCGGTAATGATTTTGAGAAAATAAAGCAAAGGAAGCTGGAATGCTTCAGATTCTACAAGCTGGCACCGTCTGATCGTGATAATCACTTAGAAGAAAGTTGCACTTTACACCGCTGTCTCCGTCGATAAGCGACAGTACCAGAAATGAGACCCCTGGGCCGTGTGTGGCATCGCTGCTGCGACGCAGTTTTCAGAGTTCATGGCTGGTGTGTATTTTCATGGCTAAAGCACGATGACACACAATAACATGCGCAATATGCATGGAGGCAAACTCAAAAAGCAAGTCCAGAAATTTGAACTGAAATAAGTTTGTCAGTTTTTTAAGTCCCTTCTATTTATAGAAGGGACTTTTTAGGACGGGTCACGGTGGGGTGAATTAGCATGTCCATGATGTCAAAGGCAGGCAGGCCCTAACCTCTCATAATTGAAGCAACAAGATAAAAATTACGTCACGTCTAGTTACGCTAACCTCGCTGCTCAACGTACATTTGGCGTGAAGCGCCGTATGTGCGTATGTATGTATGTATGTGTCTGCGTATATATGTAAACAAGAGAATCTCTGACATTTCTGTACACACAAGCTTGAAACTTGGCGAAATACTTTCTTAAAGGGATGGCTAAGAGAGCCTCCGAGCATACTCCGAGCATATTATAATTGAATATCTCATTGAAGACATAAACAACCATTTATAGGAAGTCAGTTGACCCAGATTAGAGTCTGTAATTTTTGTTATATTTACTTACAATTTTGGATACAGCTGAAACTTTTCAGACGATGCAGGAAGAACAAGCGCTGCTGTGCTTTTTGGACAATGAGGCGAGTGTTTTCCTCCCACTTAAGGTTACATGACAGGGTAGTGCCAAGAAACTTAATGTTCTGGACTGTTTCAATGATTTCACTATAGATCACAAGAGGGGGAGGGGGAGGGGGAGGGGACTGTTTCTTTCTAAAGTCCACAATCATTTCTTTTGTTTTTCCAGTGTGCAGTTCAAGGTTGTTGTTATTACACCAGCTAATTAGAATCTCAACCTGAGTACGGTAGGCGGATTCGTCTGAGTTTGTAATGCACCCCTCCACTCTGGTGTCATCTGCAGAGGTGCCAACCCCTGATTTTACGTGTCAGTATTAAA
>BTPG01000001.1:93742562-93786562 GCA_036245525.1 Semisulcospira habei
CCTGGATCACGCCAGACAGGACTGACGTCAAAGGAATTTATTTATACATAATAGACTTATGACGTAATTTAAAATATTTCATGACGTTGCCGTCTCTAGTACTGAGTGTGCTTGTTGTTTCGAACAACTCTAAATAACTTTTTACGTTAGAACGTTTTGGTGATCTTTTATAGAACAAAACTCGCATGCAAGATGCGTTACAAAGAGGGCTATGAGAAGTCCGCCATTTGTCGCTACAAGGGTTTTTCTATCACGGTGACATGGTACGGTTTGCGCTAAAGCGACTGGTCGTTTGACGTAGGGATGAAAACAAAAGACGTTAAGCCATAAACGCTTTACATTTTTAAGTTGTCTAGCACCATCCTGACTTTGCAAGCAGAGTAAGAACGGATGTTTTATGGTATGGTATGGTATGGTATCTCCGAGGCGCACATACCCATCTAATTAAAGATGCTCAAGGCGCCGTAGGGATGGAAGCTGAAGCTTTGGAAGCCTGCTGCTATTAAGTGCTAATTTATGTGCAAACCTCCACCCTACTATTAACTTCGGTGCATGTGATATGTTTCTGTTTCCATTTCACCGGCCCTACCGGGCCTTCTCTTTTCGAATAGCGGTAATGGGATTTTTAAGGTGCGCACTTGATGATTATGCGTGCTGTACACACGAAGGCAAGGAACTCCTGTACGTAAATTTGACTCGATGGGAATGAGGAAAAGTCCACGTTCCATTCCTGCCCACCAGGGGATTTGAACCCGGGATCTTACGACTGCCAGCGCAGTGTCTTAACCACTAAGCTGCGTCCCCATTGTGGTACGGTCGGACCCTCCTTATCACACTTGGAACTCCTCACGTTGTTTGATTTATCAGAGAGCTACTGTCTCTGAAAATCTTCCTGACTGACATTCTTTAACTCTTTAGCTGTCAATAATATCTTTTGTACTGAAGATTTCTGCAGAGATCTTTTCGACAAAAAGTTCTACAGACAGCCAAAGAGTACAATACTTTCCATCTGCAGGCAGAACTTTCTGACAGTGCAAGTGTACTTGGAGACTATGACTGTCCAGCAGACGACAAAATCGCCTGCCTACCAGGCGGAAGCTCTTCTGTGTAAGTACACATGTACACATCCGGCAGTACACTTTCCAGCTAATCTGGCACTATCCGTGAACTATTTTAGCCGTTCCATCCGCCAGTGTTGTCAAACATCGTGCGAGTAAATGCACTGGCTATGTGCGTATACGTTAAACCTCGAGTAGTGATGACTGATTTACGAATCGAGACTTGCTTTTTCGGACACATGTAGTTCTGGCTCCGAGGCGGCCGGAGCCTCGGAGCCAGAACTTATGTGTCAAAAGCAAGTCGAGGCTCATAAATCATCACCACTCATGCCCATGGTATAACGGATTATTTTATCCCACTGTACTGTATAAGCGAAGTAAAGTACATGTAGCTGGGTAGCTCAGCTCTGCTGAGCGTTCGACTGGATCAGGATCAGGAATTTATTTAACGTCTTTTCACACATTGGTGATATTAGACCAAAAAAATAAATAAATAAATAAATAAATAAAATAAAATAATATATATATAAAATCAACAAACACACAACCACACAACTTATGAATATCAAAGAATAGCAATAATTAAAATCCAACCACACTCACAAATTACTTATTATAATAGTTTACCCACCAGACTATAAATTATTATATTAACTATTGGAATGGCAATATTTCTATATAAGATGTTATACAAATTTTCTGCTAAGTGATCAACTGTTATGTTATTTTTTTTTCAACAGATTCAGTGTAATAGGACACTCACAGATTATATGTTTAACAGAAATGGGGCTTAAGCACTCGCATTTGATGTCTTTTGCAAATTTTGTTTTCCAAGAATTTAGTCTTAACTTGTACATCAATGAAGCCGTTTTTCTTGAACAAGGTGGAACATGATAAGTATATTTCATATCATCTTTGTGAAAAAAGCTGTTTAGCACAGAGTATATTTCGTGTAGAGATAATTGCATATTATTACAAACTGCTGAGTTTTCTCTATTTATAGCTCCCTTTTTTGCTTGTCTGTCACAAATTTCATTCCAATAAATTCCGCAGTGTGAGGGTGTTACGATTGTGGTTGTGTTATCCCGTGAGAGCATACATGTGTTTATCGTAAACGATCCGATATTTTTTTGAGCTATCATGGTTATGATTCACGTATCTTTTTTAGTAACTTTTTCTTTTTGGTCGCGCAGAGCGGAATTCACTTCGTTATGATACGTTAAATTTAGTTCAGAACGTTATAATAATAATAATAATAATTACGGTATTTATAATGCGCTTATCTTATAATAATTATAACTCTAAGCGCGCACTCACAACTCGCACACGCATGCGCACGCTTTAGACAATGACTCACGTAACACAAATAGTGAAGATACATCACGACGGTCAGCTTGGGCTGGGGAGTGTGGTGATATAGTGCTAGAACTGTTGAAAGAGATGAGTTTTGAGGGCAGACTGGAAGGAGGAGAGCGAGTGTTTCTGACGGAGAGAGAGTGGGAGAGTGTTCCAGGTGGTTGGACCGTATACTGAGAAAGAGCGGGGGCCGAAAGTGCTGAGTTTGGTGCGGGGGATGAGGAGTCGGAGAGGGTCAGAGGCGGAGCGGAGGGAGCGGGGAGGAGTGTAGGGGTGAAGTAAGTTGGAGAGATACGCAGGAGCGTAGTTGTTCAGGGATTTGTAGCAGAGAGACAGTATCTTGTATTGGATGCGTTGGGGGATGGGGAGCCAGTGAAGGAGCTTGAGCAGGGGAGTGATGTGGTCGGATTTTTTCTTTCTGAGAACGAGGCGGGCAGCATTGTTCTGGACGCGCTGGAGAGTGAGAGTGGTGGAGTGAGGAAGGCCAGAAAGGAGAGAGTTGCAGTAGTCGATGCGAGATAAGATGAGAGAGACAGCGAGTTTGGTGGCAGCTTCGGTAGTGAGGTATTTTCTGATCTGACTGATGCGGCGGAGGTGGAAATAACATGCCTGGGCCGTGGCGGAGACGAAGCTGGTCATGGAAAGAGAGGAATCGAGGATAACGCCAAGGTTCTTGACCGAGTCAGAGAGGGAGATGGGGGTGCTGTCGAGTTGAAGGTGGAGAGAGGGAGAGAGCTGGGAAAGTTTCTGGCGAGTGCCTACCAGCATGGCTTCCGTTTTGTCGTCGTTCAGTTTGAGCTTGTTTGCTGTCATCCAGTTTTTCACGTCCTCATAGCAGTCAGCCGTGCGAGTCAGTAGTGTCTGAGTGTTGTCGAGTTTGTCTTTGTCTAGTAGTTGTGAGTCGTCAGCGTAGAGGTGGTGGTGTATGTGGTGAGACTGGATGATGTTGGACAGGGGGGAGATGTAGAGTGTAAAAAGGACGGACCTCTGAGGAACGCCGCAGGAGAGCCTGACTGGGTTGGAGGAGACGCCGTCGATGGTGACGGACTGCTGTCTGTCGGAGAGGTAGGAGAGAAACCAGGAGTGAGCAGAGTCAGTGATGCCAAAGGAGTGGTGGAGGCGGTGGAGGAGGATAGTGTGGTCTATGGTGTCGAAGGCGGCAGAGAGATCGAGTAGCGTAAGAAGGGAGATGTTGCCCGAGTCAGTGGAGAGAAGCAGGTCGTTTAGGATATGTAGAAGGGCAGTTTCAGTGCTGTGATGTTTGCGATAGGCAGACTGGAAGGGACTGAGGAGGTTGTTGTCGGCGAGGTGGAGGTTGAGTTGGTTGAGTACGACCTTCTCAAGAAGCTTGGACAGGAAAGAGAGATTGGAGACTGGGCGGTAGTTCTTGAGTTCGTTTGGGTCGAGGTTGTGTTTTTTGAGGAGAGGACGGACGATGGCGGACTTGAAGATATCGGGGACGGAGCCATTTTCTAGAGATGTGTTGATGATGTCGGTAATGAAGGGCAAAAGTTTTAGGAGGCCGTCCTGGTAGAGGGAAGCTGGGAGGGGGTCTAGTTCGCAGGTTTTGAAAGGCATGGACTTTATGGTCTTGAGGACTTCATCCTGAGAGACGGGGCGGAAGGACGAGAGGGGAGTGCCGGAAAAGGGGGTGTCAGGGAGGCAAGGCGAAGAAGGCAGAGTGTCGAGTGTGTTGCGCAGAGTTTGGATTTTGTCGGAGAAATAGGAGGAAAAGGCGGACGGAAGTTCTTCTTTGCTGTGTGTGTTGGGAAGAGGAGAGTCTTTAGAAGTGCCTAGGAGTGTGTTCATAGTAGCGTAGAGGGTTTTGGAAGAAGTGGATTCCAGGATTTTGTTTTGAAGGTGTTTGCGTTTGGAGTCGGAGATCATTCTGCAGACTTTGGATCTGGTGTTTTGGAAGATCTCTCTGTGAACGGTGAGGTCGGATGAGCGCCAGCGGCGTTCCGCTTGTCGACGCTCGCGCTTGGCCTCGGCTATGTCGTCAGTGAGCCAGGGGGAGGGGAGTCAGTTGGGTATGGAGCAGGTGGTGACAGGGGCATGGGTGTCTAGAAGTTTTCGAAGGGAGGAATCGAAATGGGATGCAAGATCGGGAGAGGAGGTGGGGTCCAAGAGAAGGTCGACAGCCTCGTCGAAAAAGTTCTCTCGGTTGACAGATTTTAGTTTCCGACGAGAGACAAAGAGCTTGGGCTTTTTCGGGGGAGGTAGGTTGAGGGCGACGAGAATAGCGAGGTGGTCGGAGGGAAGCACAGAGGAGGTGTCAAAGTCGAGGAAGAGTTGATCGGAGGTGCGGGTGATGATCCAGTCGAGGGTGTGGCCGAGTCGGTGGGTGGGTTTAGTGATGTGCTGTGTAAGATTGTGGTTAGAAAGTGACGTGCAGAGGCGTTTTGTGTCGGGGTGGTCGGGTTTGTCGAAGTGGAAGTTAAAATCACCAAGAAGGATGTGTTTTCCGGGTCGTGTGCTGTAGTGGTCGAGGAGGAGATCGAACTCTGTGAGGAACATGGAGTTTGTGAGTTTGTTTTGAGAGCTTGGAGGGGGGCGATAGATACATGAGAAGATGAGGGACTGGCCAGGGAGTGTTGCTACGGCCTCGACAGATTCAAAGGAGGGATGAGCAAAAGGGAGAGACTGAGAGAAGGAGAGGTGAGTTGAGAGACAGTCCCTGTAGATGATGGCAATGCCACCCCCTCTGGAAGCACGCGGGAAGGAGGCCAGGCGGTAGCCACTCGGAGTGACGCTGGCGATGATGGGTTCATCACCAGCTGAGCGGAGCCACGTTTCGGTGATCACGACAACATCTAGGTCGTTGTCTAGGATGAAATCTGAAATCACGTCGGCTTTGCCATCTTTGCAGACAGACTGTGCGTTGAACAGACACAGTTTTAGGTTGGATGAGCCAGAAGAGGAAGATGGAGAAGAAACGGACGAAGAAGAGGACAAAGGAAGAGGAGGGTGGGGAGGGGGGAAAGAGGATGGAGGGGGGAAGGAGGGAGGAGGGGGAGAGGGGGGAGGAGGAAAAGACGGGGAAGGAGAACCGGGCAAGAAAGAGGATGCGAGAGGAGGGTGAGGGGGAGAGGGAGGAGGAGGAGGAAGGGGAGTAGGAAAAGCTGAGGTAGAGGGAGGGGGAGGGCGAAGGGGAGGAGAAAGGGGCGAGAGGGGACGAGGAGGAAAAAGCAGGCGAAGGAGAAGGGGGTGAGGGGAGGAAGGGAGAGGAGGGCGGGGGAGGGGGCGGCCAAGGAAAGCAGGGAGCAGTAGATGAGCAAGAGAGGAAAGGAAATGGGAGAAGAAGGAAGGGAGTTGGAGAAATCGAGGAGGCAGGGGGAGGCGGATGGGGTGGGAGGGCATAGGAAAAGGGGAAGAAGTGTGTGGTTGTGTTTGTGGTGGTGAGTCCCGCCTTTTGCTAATTCCGCCTCTGTGGCCTCTCTTTCGCGATCGGATGCCGCGTAAGGCATCTGAAACACTGTCAGCGACAGCGGCCGGGCAGTAGGTGGCGTGGCGACGTACAGATAGCAGTTGTTGGCGTGTGTATTTGATGAGCATGATTGTTTGTGAGGACAAGAAAGAGGAAGGCGAGAAGAGGGTTCAGTAGGGTGTGTGTGTGAGTAAGTTGTGTGTGTGTGTTCTAGAAAGGTCGCACTGTCTAGTGACCTCGTATGTGTGACGTCTAGTAGCTGGCAACAGTTCGTAACATTTCGCTACATTTTGTTTTTCAGTGCGCGTGAATTGAGCAGCCTTTATTTTGTTTTGGGAATGTTCTCGTACCTTCTAGAGCTATCATAGAACGTGGTGATAGGGCTACCATACCTTTATTATTATACATTATGATTTAGAGCTGAAGTGAGCAGCCGAGTTTTTGTAGCCTATTTTAGTGATTCCAGAAGATTCTTATTTATGAGTTTCAGTTGCGTATTTCGTTCCGATTGGTTGCATTGTATGATTTCCGTAGACGATTCTGGAATTTGGTAGTATATATAAGGAGGGCGTTAGGAAAGCCCGTTCGTACATTGTCTTGCTTTGTCAGTTGTTGAGACACACAGTTTATTGGGAGAGACGCTGTGTATGAGAAACTTTGTGTCGCAGTGTGGACATTGCAGAAGAGACTTTGTATCAGTATTTGTGCATTTGGAATTGCACTGTGTAGATATCGCATCGCTGAATTAAATATTGTTGGAACTGTTACTCCAGTATTGTCTACATCCTTAAGCCACGTGTGACGGATTGCAGCTGAATGAGGTTTATTTAAAAAGAACCTTACGTGCGTGCATCTGGTGTGTTTATCATACTACGACTACAACTCCACCACGTAACAGAGGGTATCCAAAGAAAATCGATCCCTATTCCTTTGGACATAATACAGCTCATAATATGTTTTATTTCATATACTAAGTCTTTTCTAGTGTTACAATCCCAGCTTTTTAGACTATATAGGACAGATTTAGAATCGACACAAATCAAAATATATCATAAGGTAGAAGTTGAATAAAATATAGTGCCATGAGAATCGCATACAGTTCAGACGTATAGAAAATCCTTTACCGAGATAAAAAGATTTCTTCACTTTGAGATCTGGAATAACAAAGTCTGCACCACAATCTGAAGAATCTAAGACAGCTATATCTGTGAATATTTTCAAATGTTTAAAATATGTTGTCTGTAATTTTTCTTTCACTAAATTTGCTAAAACGTTCACATCCTCATCTTTTTTCAAATCTGTGTAATCTATATCGAAAGTAGCATTAATATGTTCCCGTGGAGGTATAGTAGGAGTTACTGGTAAAACGGGAATAGACGTGATATCTATATTGCAGTTTTCTATAGCATCTTTGACATAATTACGTATAGGTAAAAGATACGGGATTGTTTGCGCTCTCTTCGGGAAATCCAAATCTGCGTCTAAAAATATGTCTTCTCGTACTGAATTTTTGACGGATAGGCTTCAGACAATGTATTTTGCAATTGCTAATTTACGTTGGTCAGATAAAGACAGAATACCTGCTTCTTTGTAGGTTTTTACAGTATTAGTATAAACTGTTCCAACTATCGGGGAATTACCCTGCTGTCCATTGCTGGGAAAATCCTTGCAAGGCTGCTCCTGAATCGGCTGGTACCTGCCATCGCTGAAGACCAACTCCCAGAGGGCCAGTGTGGCTTCAGAGCAAACAGGAGCACCACCGATATGGTCTTTGTGCTGAGACAGCTACAGGAGAAGTGCCGCGAGCAGAACACAGGGCTGTACGTAACATTTGTCGACCTAACAAAAACGTTCGACACTGTGAGCAGGCAAGGCATGTGGCAGATCCTGGAGCGACTTGGCTGTCCCCCAAAGTTCCTCAACATGATTGTCCAGCTACACGAGGACCAGCAAGGCCAGGTCAGACTCAACAATGACCTCTCAGAACCATTCCCTATTCTCAACAGCGTAAAGCAGGGCTGCATGCTGGCACCGACCCTCTTCACCATCTTTTTTAGCATGATGTTGAAGCAGGCCACAGTAGACCTCGATGATGACGATGCAGTGTACATCAGGTATCGTCTCGATGGCAGCCTGTTCAACCTCAGACGACTGCAGGCCCACACGAAAACCCTAGACCAACTGATTCGTGAGCTGATTTTTGCTGATGATGCTGCCCTCGTTGCACACTCAGAGAGAGCCCTGCAGCGCATCACGTCTTGCTTCGCAGATGCTGCCCAGCTCTTTGGACTCAAGGTCAGTCTGAAAAAGACAGAGGTCCTCCATCAGCCGGCACCCAAGACAGTGTATCGCCCTCCTCACATCACCATTGGCGAGTCTGAACTAAAGTCAGTGCACCAGTTTACCTACCTTGGCTGCATTATCACGTCGGACGCCAAGCTGGACAAGGAGCTTGACAGCAGGCTGGCAAAAGCGAACAGCGCTTTCGGGCGACTTTTCAAGCGGGTGTGGCACAATCAACAGCTGAAAACAGGCACCAAGATCAGCGTGTACAGAGCTGTGGTCCTCACCACACTGCTGTATGGTTCCGTGTCCTGGGTCCTCTACCGCAGCCAACTACGACTCCTCGAACGCTTCCACCAGCGCTGCCTGCGTACCATCCTGGGCATTCACTGGAGTGACTATGTCACCAACGTCGAGGTCCTTGAACAGGCTGAAACTGTGAGCATCGAGGCTTTGCTGCTGCGGACACAGCTCCGCTGGGCGGGGCATGTCTCCAGGATGGAGGATCATCGCCTACCAAAGATCACCCTGTTCGGCGAGCTTGCTACTGGACACCGAGACAGAGGGGCACCAAAGAAGAGATACAAAGACTGTCTCAAGAAGTCACTTAGTGCCTGCCAAATCGACCACCACCAGTGGTCTTCGCTTGCTGCGGACCGTGACACCTGGCCCTCCACCATTTACAAGGCAGCTGTCTCCTTTGAGGACTCTCACAGAGCTAGCCTTAAGGACAAGCGGCTCAGGAGAAAAAACAGAGATGCCGCAGCTCAGAACCCTGGCCATACCTTCCCCTGCAGCCACTGCGGTCGAACCTGCCTGTCTCTGATTGGCCTCCGCAGCCACGAACAAGCCTGCAGACGTCGTGGGCAACTCCTATAAAATCTTCGTTCGCGAAGTCAAGCCAAGAGAGAGAGAGAGAGAGTATAAACTGACACCCCAAGGGCTAATTTAACTGCTTTACTGTCAATGCTTTGCAGCTTCTGTAGAAGTGTAGTTGGGGCAGTAAAGTAGACTTCCTGACCATAGATAAGTGTTGATCGAACTAAAGATGTACCAAGGTGTAAAACAGTTTTAATGTCCTGACTCCATGGTTGTGAGTTTATAATTTTTAACAAGTTAAGTCTTTTTCTTGCCTTATTTAATATGGCTTCAATATGAATTCTCCAAGATAATTTTGATGTAAAACGTACACCTAAAAACTTTACACAATGTTGGTAGTTTAAAGGCGTCCCATTTAGGGGTAATTTAGGCAATGTTTTAGCACTTTCCCCATTATTGAAAAGCATTAGACATGTTTTTTTCCCCATATAGTTCTAGACCATTTTCTTTCATATAGTTTGATAATTTGTCCAATTCAATGTGATAATTTTTTTGAACGTAATCTACGATTCTTTTTGGGGTGCGTTTTCTGAGATTAGTGTTTATCCATATAGCAATATCATCTGCATATTGTACCACAGTTGTGTCTTGTGAGAGAGATTTTGGGAGGTCGTAAATTAACACAGTGAATAAAAAGGGTGAAATTATTTATCCCTGCGGAATACCCATATCTATTTTCTTTAAGGTTGAATAACTTTTACCAACTTTGGTGCAGACAAATCTTTCAGACAAAAAGCTTTTAATGTACTAATGTACTCATACATAAACCCGGTTATGCCAATCTGTTTTATTTTGTATAATAATCTAGCATGCCAAACACTATCATAAGCCTTTTTTACGTCAAAAAAGGTTGCTAATATACTTTTTCGTCTAGAAAATTGTTTTTTAATATTATTTGTGAGTTTAACTAAATGGTCTGTCGTACATCTACCTTTCCTAAAACCAGCTTGATGAACTGGAATTATATCCTGTTTTTCGCAGTAATGAAATAGCCGATTTAAAATAATCTTTTCCATTACTTTGCAAGCTTGTGATGTTAGCGCAATAGGTCTATAACTACTAATCAATGTACGTGTTTTACCCGATTTGAGTACTGGAACTACTACTGACTGCTTCCAGATAGTAGGAAGAGATCCATTAAACCAACATTTTTGGTAAAATTTATGTAGTAGTTTTTTCTACGACTCAGGTAAATGATAAAGTAGTTTGTAAGAAATTCCATCTATACCCACTGCACTAGAGGTATTTGCAAACGATTGTAAAACGTCTAGGAATTCATTATATTGAATTGGAGCATTGATATAATGAGAATGATTAGAAACTGGATCTTGATAATCTGCTTTGACTTCTTCTTGTTTTCTGAGGTTTATGTTTGGTAAACTAAGACTTGATGTGATACTGCAAACATATTAACAAAGGCCTCCGCTTTATCTACTGCACTAGGAAATGTGTTGCCCTCTACTGCGATTGGATACACTTGTAATTTGTATCCATTTTGTAATTCTGATTTTTTTCCCAAACCTTATATGTATCTTTTGATTCAGACACCTCATTTTTACAGAACTCATCCCAGTGAATCTTTTTGGCTCTCGCCACAATTCTGTTACAGTGTATTTTAGTTTTCTTCATTTCCCTAAAGTTCTCTTCAGATTTGTTTCTTATCCATTTTTTAAAGTGTTCCTTCTTAATATTTACTGCTAGTTCACATTCCTTATTCCACCAAACATTACCTGAATATTTACCTGTTGATTTTCCTTTGCATTTTGGTATTGACTTCTCCGCAGCAGAAAGAACAGCTTTTGTAATATTTCCGTAAAATGTATCTATACTTTCATGTTCTATACTTGCAATGTTATGGGACATCAAGATTGTCTCATACAGTTCCCAATTAGCATTGACATACTGAAACTTTGGAATTCTGTCCTCAATATTGCAATATTCATCTTTATCTTTAACGTTTAATTGTATAACGATTGGAAGATGATCACTTCCCAAACAATCTTCCTCAGTGATCCAAGTGCAATTTGTTGCCAGGGTTGGGCTTACTAGTGATATATCAAGAGCAGATGCTTATCTGGGATTCTAGTGATTCTACCATCATTTAAAATGATTAACTTAGAGTCTGAAATATTTTCTACTAGACGATTGCTTGTAACTATCGTACATCCAGACTCCCAGAAAGGTGCATGAGCATTGAAGGACCATCCATTGACAGGAAGTTGTCTGCTGAGAATCAATATCTTTTAGCCAGTCAGTGTTGTCATCTTTTGGCCCTATAGATAGGTATACGGATATCACATTTAAAGTATTTTGATTATTAATTTTTACTATGGCCCCAGTGATATAGATATCATTTAGATCTTTGGTTATAGAGTACGTATTTAGTGACGAATATTCTAGGTCATCTCGAATGTATAACGCAGTTTGGACTTTATTCGATATAGCGTCATAATTGTATAGAGGAGGATAATAATATCCTCGAAGTTTTGGGAGTTTTTTTACCTTCTACTTTCAGAGATTGTAACGCTAATATGCTATACTCTGACTGTGAGATGTGATTCTCGAAGGATAGGAAATTTGTTGAAATAGATCTGCAATTCCACTGAAACACTACCTACTACTAGCGTTCGACTCTCCTCCGAAAGGTGGCGGGTTTTAATCCAGCTGGGGTCAAAATTTGTTCACACTCTGTGTGGTGCCCAGCCTTTAAAATCACCTTCGTGGTGGACAGAAGACGTTTAGCCCTACGGTAATCGTTTAACGTTTTTATTGTGTACTGTGTGCAGGTGACATCGGTGGAAGCCTGGGTCTGTTTCTCGGCGGCAGCGTGCTGACTCTGATAGAAGTTGTCGACCTTGTTTTGACCGTCGGCAACACGCGCAAGCGACGTGGGTGTTGTTAGCACTGACGCTGCACAGGCGAGGGTTGTCGACAGAATGACTTTCTAGCCTCTGTCTGTGACACCCTGAGCGACGAGAGGACGCAATAGACGATTTCAGAAGTCGGTCAAAAACTGTGCGTTCTTTGACGCAAACAGTGGATGAAAAGCCCAGACAAAAGGGCCTGTTCGTTCGCAGAGCTTGTTACCCTTTGCGTGTTGGTAGCGGTTTTTGTCACGATGATTCCTGTAGGAATCATCGAGACTAAAACCACTACTGACCGAAACGCAATGGGTTACTCCATTGGTTTTCGCCGAAACACATGCAGTTTTGACTTACTTCTGATCTTCGAACAGCGTCTATTGGATGTTGTGCGTCACTGAGTTTAGGGGACTGCGGCTGGAAAATTTTCGTATGACAAGGCTCGTACCAGAATAGCAAGCATAATTTCAGTCTCTAATACAACCATGATAGTTCAAGGGTGGGTGCCAGAATAGCTTGTCGCCTGTAGGTTCTAAGCTATTTTGACTATCATACTGATCGACGTCGTCTTGAAGTTTTGTATTAACTCAATAAAACAAATAATAAAGAATTACGCCCCAGTTAACTCTTTGCCTGCGGATGTCGACTTCAGCCGACGGGCTCCCTTAGAACACTAACGGCGGCGGTATCTGCCCAGCCAAGGCTCGCTTGCAATGCATGTGCTTGGCTATTTTTAGCGCTGAACGTGTCTTACAAGCGCCTCGGATTCTGTGATGAATTTTATACACAATTACTATCTTAGTACATGAGATATAAAAGATAAAAGTAGGCAAAGAGTTAAAAGGACCACGACGATAATTTATGGTCGATCTGTGGCTGTTCTCGCGTGTCATGAATGGTTTAATCTCTTTATTGCCACAGGACGCAAACTGCGTTTTTGAACTAATTTTAAACTCAGAGTCGAAGATCCCCATCCGTCAGAGGGTCATGGATTCAAAGTGGTTTCAGGAAGAGGCATAGATCCTCGTGAGCCCCGGCAACAGCTGGGCGCGCATGAGGATCTACACCTCTTGCATTTGGTGGCGTTCACATTTGTATCGGCAGCAAAGGGTTAATATTAACACAAAAACATACAGGAACGCGCTCTACGTACTTGTTCAAGTAAATTTTATAAGGCCATAATTCCAACAATCACTGTAGTTTTGCGTGGTTATAATTCAGTTCTTGTGCTGGTGCTTGAAGTTTCTTATGACGTATGATGCTATTGATATCGTGTTGTAACGTTGTTTCATCTCTATGCCCCTTGCTGACACTACTTTGTATCCACGTTCCTTGGACGTCTGACTCTTCGGCGCTGAATTGACACAGATTTCAAAAACACGATCTGCGTCCTCTGGCAGCGAATAGGTTAAAGGGACAGATAGACCTTGATAGTACAACAGTAGTATAACACGTTTTTTTCTGCTCTTTTACTTCCGGAAATTAACTGACTGACTTACAGAATGCATGGAATAATATTCCTTCGGATTCTCATGAGCCCACTTGCTTCTGGAACGCAGTGATCATCAGCCTGCAACGATACACGCGTAAAGAGATGATAGCGTTGATCATGTGCTGCTTGATGTAAGGCTCCAAAAAGATAAAGTACCTATCATCAATACACACTGAGTTTTTTGTTTGTTTTGTGTTTGGTCGTTTTCCCAGATTTGGGAGGTGTTCTCTACAGATCGCGTGTTAGTTAACACCTTCACTGCCGAAGAAAACTGAAAATAATCCACTGCAAGGGACATAGATCTTCATGAGCCCCCGCTATACGGAGGCTCATGAGGATCTATGTCGCCTGTTGACACCACTTTGAATCCATGTTCCTTGGACGTCTGGCTCTTTTGCGTTGCACTAACAAAGATTTAAGAAACACGATCTGCGTCCACGGCAGTGAAGGGGTTAAAGGCACAGATAGACCATGATAATTCAAAGGTAGTGTAACTACCCTATATCACTTATCTACCCTGAGCTGTATAAAGTAAATTGTATGCTAGGCTGATTGTTACGTGGTAAAATCTTGGTCGTAGAAATGATAACTACACCAAACGCACACACGTAGAGTTCTTTTAAATAACCCTCAGTATTCAGCTGCAATCCGTCACACGTGGCTTAAGGATGTAGACAATACTGGAGTAACAGTTCCAACAATATTTTATTACAGCGATGCGATCTCCACGAAATGCGTTCACAAATGCACCAACAATAGTACAAAGTCTTCTCAGCTTTGACACAATGCGTCTCTCATACAATGTACATCACCATTCACTGCATAACTCCGTTACTGACAATGAAGCACGATATCTTGCGCACTCTCTCGCAATGTCAATACATTCTTCGATACACTGCAATTATACAACTGAACACTGTACCGACGCTGTTACATCGCAATTTTACAACTGAACAATGTACACAGGTGCTTCCTAGCACGACTCTTTTATAGTGGTACGTTTTCCAGAAAAATCAAGCAAAATCGTACAACACAGCCAATCAAAAACACAGTAGGTAACTAAAACTCAAAGGTACATTCTTACTGGAACAATCTGTAAATATCTGGCTTCCATCTTCAACATCTATGTTAGGTAAATCCCCGGCGCGCCATGACGTCACACAAAAGTAGGCCAGACAGGTCACGACCTTGCCCGCTTTAAAGTGATAAACACGCGATCAGTGCATTAGTACTGAAAGCTACGCGACACGCGCGCAGTAAACAAATGAATATCCGAGCTGCTTCTAGACTCTTCGTGACTCAACTCCGTGCGGCAACAGATAATCAACACCGCACTATTCGTAAACGAAAGTGAAATTCTCTGAAAAGGTACGTGATTCGAAATCATGATAGCTCAAATAAAACATCGGATCGCTCCCTACAATTTATGCATGCACGCTCTAACAGAACAACACAACCACAATCGTAACACTGATCCCCCCAGAAAACCCACCAACCAACCCACTCACCCAGCGTTCTGAACGCACGAGCGAACGTGCAGAAAATATTCTTACGGGCATATGGAGTTTGAAATCAGGCCAGACAAATGACGCCGACGACTTCAGAATGTGTGCAGTCCGTATCGCCATACAGCAGGACCGGTGAGGGACAACAGCAGGTGGTTCTCGTTCCCAGCGCATTGCAACTCGGACCACATGATGTGTCCAACTGACTTCTACGCCGAACTTGGCTTGCTGCAGTTGGGTAGTATGCACACTGTTAAACTAAACAAGTAAACAAGGAAACACACACACACACACACACACACACACACACACACACACACACACACACACACACACACACACACACACACACACACACACACACACACACACAAACAGCATTACTGTTTAGTCAAACCAGAAAGACCGCACATATATCTTTTTGATAAGAAATAGCTAAGCTGCCGTGCATGCACTGAGACGTGGTACACATATATTTTGAAAGTCACACACACACACACACACACACACACACACACACACACACACACACACACACACACACACACACACACACACACACACACAATTACTGAAAAACAAACTTGTTCTCATGAAAACTGATAGTTTTGACGCACTAATCGTATATTAGTACATGCATTTTTTTTTTATTCAATAGGAACACGAATATGTAAAACCATTTGATTTCGTGCCTAGGATAGCCTAGCAGATTGCAGACAACCTTGTCAAAATTGTCTACAATGTCGTCACAGATGGTCTCCGATTCGAATCTCTACTCGACCCTCCTTTGGACTGTTTCCGTTTACCAAGCGAAGCGGGACCGAACAGACAGAACAACAATACTACACAAAAGGGATACGTTCAAATATTAAAGTTTGAAGATGGTAAAATAAAAAGCGATCTGCTCCAGGGCGGGATTCGATTGCTAAAATTCTCCGATATGACGCTTTTTCAACAATTCAGATACGTGTCCGGCGTCTTTAAACTGCTGTTACGTTAAGCTAAAATCTTCGATGCCCCAAGTGTGGAATTTTCTTCTATCATGATTTTCTACCACCGTGCCAAATTTAGGAGCAATCGGCCCTAATGCATAATTCTGCCACAAGCAATTGGACTACTAGAGGGGCGGATCAGTTACCTCGAGGGTGGAGGCGGGGGTGGGGGGTTCCAACTTTTTGTTTGGGACCTTCTTCCAGTGGACGAAAAGTCAAACAACGGGAGGTGGGGGGAGGGTGGTGGTGGTGGTGGTGGTGGTGGGGGGGGGGGATGGTGGGTGTGTGTGTGTGTGTGTGTGTGTGTGGGGGGGGGGGGGGGGCGGAGGGTATGCGTGTGTGTGTGTGTGTGCGTTGTGTGTGCGTGCGTGTGTGTGTAACTATGTACAACTGTGTGTTTGTTACTATACACGGCTGTGTGTGTGTGTGTGTGTGTGTGTGTGTGTGTGTGTGTGTGTGTGTGTGTGTAACTGTGTACGGCTGTGTGTGTTTGTAAACGCCCTCTGTGTGTGTGTGTGTGTGTGTGTGTGTGTGTGTGTGTGTGTGTGTGTGTGTGTGTGTGTGTCTGTAAGTGTGCAGGGCTGTGCATGTGTGTTTAGGCCTAACTGTGCAGGGGTGTGCGCTGGCCAACTGCGGCCGACATCAGACCGATGAAGGTTTGTGTACTGGGTTATGAATGTTGTGTAAAAAGACTAAAGAATGAAATGCGTCTCAGTGTCTGTTCTTTGCAAACACACGCACACACAAACATACAAACACACACACGCACACACACAAACACACACAAACATACACAAACACACACACACCCGCACGCACGCACACACATAGAGATCCACAGACACATAGTCACATACAGTTACAGTGACCATAGAAAAATACAATGAGATAATATACGTAGAGTGTCTATAAATGAACACAAAATGGGAAATCGACATGAGCTTCAATTTATTATGTCATTTACATTCACTTCTGTAACTATTACATGAACACTTTTGTCTGCACAAAACTGGACACAACTTATCGACCGCGTATCAGTGTGGGAGAAGTATGACATTAACGACACCAGTATCCTTGTCGTGAGTACTTCACAAATACAACCACTCGGTGAGCATGTCACAAGTATACTTCTATTTTGATGACATGCTTAGCATCTCGTTTGAATAGAAGCGTATATATGTTTACTTGTGGCGTACTTGTCGATGGGTCTGGGGAGTACTTTTGCAAACTATAACGGATCAATCTTGAATTCTAATTTAGCATTTTTAATTATCATAACCGGCACTTTCGTTCCTTTAGTATCGAAAGAAAAAACTAACGCTCTTACCTGGGCATTTGCTTTTCATAAGCTACGGATAAAAGCGTTTATTTTGTACACACGGCGCATCCCACAATTTTGTTCTCCTCATAGGGAGGGCAGGGCAGACTGCCACACTTAGCTTTGACAAAGTAGAGGACAGCCTGGTTATCATTGACCACGGTTTGCTGGTTGCTGTTTTCTAGGCTGGTGTCAACACATATATATTCGCTGCTAGGACGCCCGGCCAGAGCCCAGCCACTCATGAGGAAACCCGTGTACTCCAAGGTCCACCCCGATTGGCAACTGGTGAAGGAGATAGTGAGTTTGCATTACGACTCGCAACACAGTCAAAGGCCACCCGGACAAAATTGATGGCCATGTCTGCAAATAAGCGCAGCTCTCTCAAAATTTAGGTCTACAGTCTTGTTTAAAGAAATGGCAAGACAAATTGACAGAGGTGCTTATGTGCAGTCATGGCCATTTATCAGGGTGACCCTTAACCCATTGTGCCCCAAGGTCAAAATCCCCAAAGTTTAGAGTTGTCATTCGAAGACTGTATTACAATCCAAAACGGTTAGGGCTTAACGTCATCTTCCACCACAAAAGTGATTTCAGAGACGGGGCACCGAAAAGAAGTCTGTAAAATGTTGACCTCAACTGACCCACGACCTTTCGGATGAGAGTCGACGCTCTATCACCTAAGCTCCCCAGCTCCCCACGTTATCATCTATGAGACAGATCTACCATGATAGTTCAAAGGCGGTGCCTGAAAAAGCTTGGCGTATGGTCGATCAGATATCTCGTGTGGTGTGAAGGGGCTAAATAAGTTAATTTGTTCTGAGTAGATATTAACTTCTTGCCAGCCAGTGGCCATGTGTCGTGCTTCTGGGAAACCATTGTAAATTTAAATCTAAGAACCGGCCAGCCGTCAAAGAAAATTTGTTGGGGCCATCTTGCCCAGTAAGCAAAGGTCTTTTGGCCGTGTCGGCGCGTCTGTGCGCGGGCCCACTACGGCCGGCAACGGCCCGCGGATCTTTTGCATACCGTGAAGAGGTAGAAACCATCACGACCACCAGTGTGGGCTTATGGAAACTATGTTCAATACAACCTTTAAGACCACTTATACAATGGAACATCCCCACACCATAATTATCTCCTAGTCTTGCCACGCTAAGCCTTCTGGGATATCATAGTGAACCTGTAGCCAGTTTGCAAACTAGATTTTACATTTGAATGGCTAAAGCTCACTTCCTACACGTTAAAAGACCACACACGTTCCGAAAATATACTCATTTTCCCATTATTTATTTTGAAATAAGAAGTTTAGATCGCGCAGAGTACGTAAGAGGCCGTTTACATACCGACATACCACAAGAATGCGATGAGTTTGTAACAAGGGGAAAAATTCGCATTTGCATTGTAATGTAGCTTTCGGTGTGTAGACACTGAGTTCAAAATAGTTTCGTTGTTACGTGTTGAGTCGTGGTCGTAGTATGATATCACACCAGACGGCACGCACGTAAGGTTCTTTTAAATGAACTTCATTCAGCTGCAACCCGTCACACGTGGCTTAAGGTTGTAGACAACACTTGAGTAACAGTTCCAACAATATTTTATTACAGCGATGCGATCTCCACGAAATGCGTTCATAAATGCACCACCACGGATACAATGTCTTCTCTGCAAAATGTCCACACTTTGACACAATGCGTCTCTCATACAATGTACATCACCATTCACTGCATAACTCCGTCACTGACAAAGAAGCACGATACCTTGTGTAGCTCTCTCAATGTCAATGTGCTTACGATACACTGCAATTATACAACTGAACAATGTACCGATGCTGTTACATCGCAATTTTACAACTGAACAATGTATACACGCGCTTCCTAGCACGATCTTTTATAGTGGTATGCTTTCCAGAATAATCGAGCAAATTCGTACAACACAACCAATCAGAACAAAATACGTAACTAAAACTCATAAATATTAATGAGAAAAATTACACCAGAATGGTCTACAAAAATCTGGCTGCTATTTCCAGCCCCTTATTGGGAATTCCCCGTGCGTTACGACGTCACACAAAAGTATGCCAGACAGGTCACGACCTTGCCCGCATCCTCTGGAAAGTACACGACTATTCTTAACACAATACTGACAGAGAGAGTAATACTGAGAGAATTAAAGCTTCATTAACACAATGACTGAGTTAACCCCCTTAATTATATTTTTTTGGCCATCCATATTTATGTCTCCCGCACAGAGTAAATACCATTGGAAGTTACCCCTAAATCATTATTATTTAAACAGCCACATTTTTATGAAAATCAAAAATAATACTTAAGGGGGTTAACTCAGTCATTGTGTTAATAATACTTTAATTCTCTCAGTATTACTCTCTCTAGTTACAACTAACTTTTAAGAACCTGCAGAGGTAATCTTTAAGTTACTTATCATAAGAACTTATCATAAGAACTTATTAATTACTTACTGTAAGTTCTTATAAGTTCTTACAACAACTTGACTTAAGTCACAACTTACTTGGTCAGATTTGTCAAGATACAAGGACAATAAAAAAACTTTTATTTCTCAGTAGTACTCTGGCGGTGGTGCAGATGGGGTTAAATAATCAGGCACAAGTGGTGTAAGTGGCATGGCATTTTTCTGTGAAGTGTATGACATTAATAAACGATTACCAAATCTGATTTTTATTTGTTTAAAAGATTGTGTAGCTTTTCTGTGGTTTCCTGTACCCCTATCCTTTTTCCCTCTGCTAAAAAACTGGCCTTCAGTTCTTCAACATTCACGGGAGACTGACTACGCATTTTATTCTGTATTTCAGATTTCAATTGTTTGTAATTATTCAAATCATCCTGGACCCGCTTAAATTCTTCGTCATCAATAAAATTATCGTTCAATGCCTTACTGATAATAAGTTTCATACTGCTCAGCTTTGCACCAGCCAGCGTACTCAACGCTTCATGTTTTTGTAATTTCGAGTGAAACCTTTTGTTCAAGGCCTCCAAACCAAAGCAAGCTAGGCATGTAGCAACGCTAACACCCTCAATTGCTATTCCAGCCAAACTTCCAATTCCTGTGGCAAACAGAACAATACCCCCTACAGAACATCCAGCTGAAACTGCGCCAATAGCCATAGAAGTGTTTTGAACAGAATTGAAAACGGTCTTATACCGTCTCTTACACCGTGAGTATTTCGCCTCCTCACTCTCCAAATATTTCAAAGCTTCTGTAATATTTATTAATCTGAATGTGTCTGCTGGTAATGTTTTATCTGAAGCAATTGGCACAGCTGTCACCTGTGGATTGGGTGCAAGCGTTGTTTTAGTCGTCACAATTGATTCAGTCGGCTCAAGCATCGGTAGTTGCGGATAGAAGTTTACCATTTTTTTATTTGCAAATATTTTTTTATTTAATCAGCAATTACATTTTGCAACTCTTCAAAAGTATACAATTTGTTAGCATAATAAAATGCAACAAGATCAATGTGTTCAAGGTTTATGTAACTTAGACGAACAAAAGTTGTTTTGTCAACCGCCACCTTGACACCTTGAACACTGCTCAAAACATTAATAACATCACCATTTTTTGTAATAGCAATAAAGACCTTTGATGACTCTGCCACTGTGTCATTCCATGTAAGTTTAATTCCCTGTGCTATATCTGCCTCTTTTACAGAAGCTACAGATCTCAAGATAATTTCAAATACTATTGTTGCTTCTCTTGCTAAGGCAAAGTTTGCTGGTGCAAACACGACCCTTGCATCAGACCTACCCTTCCTGTGCGTAAGAAGATATCTTCGTTTCTCATAATTTTCAACTTTCAGTTTTTCTCTGCTATTGTAGTCTGAAGAAAAACTTGGAACAAGGCTTACAATAAGCGGCCCAGAGTTAACAACCTTCCTAAACACTAAGGCACCTTCGTCATCAGTGTATACATAAGGACTAATAAATTCAATCTTTATGTCCCAGTCAATTGTGGGCGGTGGTGCAGGCGCAGGCGGCACAGGTGAAACAACCCATTTACTTCCAACATGTATTAAGTTGTAGGGCACATTATTTACAAGATTAGGCGCAACTGGTACAGTAACATCACGAAGCTGACCAAGTTTAGGAATCTGTCTTTCACCGTCTTTTATGTCAACAATTACTCTCTGCTTGTACATGCCAGTTGAATCAAGTTCAAAACCATATATTTCTCCAATTTCTCCTTCCTTCTCAAAATCCTGTACGTCTGCCAAATCTTTCAACTCTGTTACCGGACATGCAACTGGTATGATTTTCGGCTTTGGACCAAGACCACTCATTTTTATAAACAAAAATAAAATTATTTAACTTCTAACACTACACTAAAATCATGCATAACAACTGGTTTGTCATCTTGATTAGTTACAGATATACTCAGTGACTCAAAGAAACTAGAACCTAATTTCTTAAACTGTAAATTAGGAAATCTAGCAACCACACTTTCACAATACGGAGCAGTTCCAGTTGGCAAGCACCTCAACAAAGTTGATGGTTTTCCATTGTGTACATTTTCAGTCGTGTTTAGTTCTTTCAAATAAACATTTAGTACTGTGTGTACTGACAAATTGACAGGATATCTTCCAATTAATTTTCCATCAATCATCTCTATTTTCCAAAGCCTTGATTTAGCTTCAGTTTCATTTATTAAACCGAGTAAAAATAGAAGATCATTTGAAAATGTTATCATACGCTCAGAAGAATATTCTAATGTAACAAGTAAGTTAGCTGGATTTAAAGTTGCTTTTATTTTTATACTTTGAAACCAGTTAGCTAATGTACAAAAGTCATAATACCCAGATGTTATTTTATGTTTTTCAATAGGAGAGGAATCATCACTAACAGATACATAATAATTTATATCATCTACAACATTAAACCACCTTACACTATAAAACATTTCATGGATAGCTACAGCCTTGCTACCATCTTTATTATCAATCCCATTAGTTAACCACACTGGTTTGCTTGTGTCAAGATTTGTTAAGGTAATAAACATTTTTATTATCTCATATAAAAAAGGATGGAATTTAAATCACCAACCATTACCACAACAAACGCATTTCAATTTAATGTGGATGCCAAATATAATGTTGCACCAACTTATGAACAGAAAATAATTCAACTAAATCAGCTTGACATAGCTGTGTCTGAACAAGATCTATTCCAAGTCAAAGTACCAAACCCATTTGATCATTACCTAAACCCTCCAATAACAGATGACTCAACTGCAAGAAAGTGGTCTTCAAGTCCACTACAGATGTTTCAAAACCAACTCAACTTTGCTATACTGTGTTCTACTACAGGCTGTGGTGTTTCATTTACAGACCACTTGAATCACTCAAACAAACTTATTAGGTCTGTGTATCGTTTTCATGTTTATTACCAGCTTAGACGTATACTGTCAGAACTGCATACACCATTACCAACTGAATCCAGTTTCAACAGGTTTAACAACCCCATGGATATGAAAGCATTTGAACGCATCTGTAATGAATTTAACATCAACCCCAAGTATGACTTTACACAAAAACTTGATGATCACAATGG
Source organism: Semisulcospira habei (assembly GCA_036245525.1). Classification (NCBI taxonomy): domain Eukaryota; kingdom Metazoa; phylum Mollusca; class Gastropoda; family Semisulcospiridae; genus Semisulcospira; species Semisulcospira habei. The sequence continues at coordinate 93,765,310 of BTPG01000001.1, forward strand.
TATGGGTACACTGTATTATGCTATGAGTCACAGACAATACCCACAAGATTACTACCCTGGTTACACTTCATTCTCATCTAAATCTGAAGTCTGGATAGGCTCAATTGAGCAGAAGCAGACTAATGCCTGGTCCACATTTATCTTAGACAAGAGTGACGGATTTACTCAAGCAGGAGTCGAGCGCGTAAATGAGTCTATCAGAACATATGTCTGGTGTATACTAGGTGCACAGTCACTAACAAAATCGAATATTTTGAATGGAAGTGGAAAATTTCAAGCACAAAAACAGTTTCTTGCAAACCTGGAAGATTCAATTAATTCATCAGTAGATCTCCCATCTAGCATACAACGCTACCAAGACGTTCTTAGATATGCCAGATCAAAAGTTGACTTTGTAGTTGGCATCGGGTTATACATGTTACCATCTGACCTGCAACTCCAAATGGGGACAATAAAAAATTATAATAATGAAATAATTGTTGCAGGTCGTGACCAGAAATTAGGTCTCAATCAATCTGTAAACTTGGGGGCCACAACCACACATGTACAGTTGTTAAAACCATTACAGACGGTAACACCCCCGGCCCCGGCCTGGCACAGGCACCCATGCAGACAGTAACACCAGTACAACAGACACCAACACCAACACCATCACCAACCCTTGACACACATGAGTCAGAGAGAACAGCATTGGTAATAGGCCTCACTGGACTAGGAGTATTACTTCTTTATCTGTTTCATTAAATAACCCACCATCAACCCTCCTACTGTTACCAAAAATACCCACACATTTTCTGCCATAAACCCTACTACCTTTGCTGCAGTACTAATCAACCAACTGACAACAGTGCCAATTATGCCAGGCAAAGCGTCCATTGCTTTCAGCGCCAATTTCTTAAGCAGGTCTAAAATGTGAGACAACTGTTTCTTTACCCATGACTGTAAATCTTTTGGATCTGTGGGAGCCGGTGGGCCCGGGGGTGGTGGTGCCGGGGTTGGACTACCACCGGAGACAGCTAACACAACAGTACTGATAATAAACCCCAGAGCTGTAATTAAACTGGCAATTGTGATGCCCTGTTCTCTGAAAAGTGTTTTCAGTCTCTCAGCCAGAGTTGTGTCTTCGTGAAGTATTTTCTGAATAGTTTCTCTAATCCTGTTGACCTGTGTTTTCAGTTTTTGTCTCCCAATACTAATCACTTCTAATCGTCCAGATCTTTCTATCTGCAAATCATTTAATCTGTGTTGGATTCTTTCTTTCATTTCTGTGTCAAGATTCCCATTGTCTGCGGTAGCCAGTTTCTCTTTTTCTCGTTCAATGTGTTTATCAAGTTCACCCAGTTTGGCTACATTATTAACCATCTCACCTCTTATCGTCTGCAGTGATTTATCCAACCCTATAATCTCCCTCATTGTCAAAGGTGGGTCGTCTATTGTTTTCATAGCATCATTTAATTGACCTTCAGTAAATGAAGTTTCTTGTATCACTGCGTTTGTTATTTCTGACAGACTTGTTACTGGTGCCATTTCAATATCTTGCCCTGTTGGTAACTTTGTTTGCGTGTCGTGAAGAACACTAACAAGTCTTGGGGGGACAGGAGACCCACCAATTCCAAGGTACCTTGCCAACCCAGAGTTACCACCGACTTCACCTTTAATTGTACTTAAAGCTCTAAACTTAGAAGGATTATTTTTATGTGTTAGATTTATTTTCCCTCTGTCTGTATTTACAAATAAGTGTCCTTTATCATATTCAAACTGATTAGGATCTATTACATCTGGGTGGACACCAACACTGTCATAAAATGAGTTTACTTTGTCTTTTAACAGTTCGTGATACATACTAGAAGTAGTTACCATTCCAGTCATATCTGTGATACTGGTATCTGAGGCATCCATGACATCCATTTCAAAATCTTCATGATTAAATCCTCCTGCTGCCATTGTTTTATTAATTTATTATTTTTTATTGTGCATAATAAAAATGACACAGTCTTATGGATCAAAGTTAGACCCATACAGAAAACTACGTGAGCCCCTGGGTGTTAAGGGCATTCGTCAAACAATCGTCATCACAAACAATCCAAGTACCATAGACCAGAACCAATCACTTACAGTCAAGTTTCCAAACCTAGGACCCAGTGACGTTATTGTTCCTGGCACTGCACGCCTTGCATTTAATATTGAACTATCATCAGACGCAGATGTGAACAGAACACTAGTTAACAATCTTGGCAGAACAATTGTTAGAACTATCAAAGTAAAACTTGAAGGACAGGAAGTGTTTAGTCTTGATGACTCAGATGTGTTTTACTGTTACAAAGATTTGTGGCTTACAAGAGAAGAACGAGAGGATCGTATTTATCAAGGCATACAGTATGATAACATTATGAAAATTAGAATCGACGCCGGAGATAAAGTAACTAATACAGCCATGGATGTTATAATGGCCGAAACATATGGAACCAGGTTTTACATTCCACTTGACTTTGAAATCCTAACAGCGCATTTACCTTATTACCAAGGGGCACTGAATGACCGTCTGAGCTTTGAACTAACTTTCAATGACTACTCCAAAGTTATTAAATCATCTGATCTCAGTGCAATGTATAATATCTCTAACATTTCCTTGGAATATGAAATTGTCACACACACTGATCTAGCAAGACTTATTCAAAATCAGTACCAGTCAAGACTGCCAATTTATTATGACAGGGTGATTAGACATAGTTTAATACCCAAAGACAAGAGCGACCCGATGTGGAATATAAACTTAAACACACCTGCCAGGTCACTGAAAGGTATACTTATGTTGTTTGTTGAACCAGCAGCTCCATACAAAAGGGATTCAGAAAAATTCTACAATCCTAAGATTACACACTTGTCCTGCACAATTGAAGGCCGCCCTAATCAAGTGTACGCTTCAGGAATGTTACCGTACCAGCACTACGATGAGATCACAAAGTATTTTGCGGGTGGAAGGATTAGAGATAAACCAGCAAACATTGCGTGCAAAGATCTACATCTGTATGATGTTAGGATTGGACAATACCTGACAGACAAATATGCACTGTGGTTAGACCTTCGTAGTACAGATGACGACTATCTTCATGGGTCAGGACGAACTGTTGAGAACGGTAGTGATGGAATAACAATTCAGATACAAAAGAAGGTTGAAAAAGCCGAAGCCATTAACATATATTTGTACCTGATATATGATGCACAACTCAATATTGCAGAAAGCAGACTGAGTGGACACATATATTAAAATTATATTGTGTATTAAAATGAACCAGGGCTTAATGACACTCGATCCACACTGTGGCTTATTTGTTGGTGCCACAGGGTGTGGTAAAACTGAATTTGTACTTGACTTATTACAAACAAGATACATCCACCACTTTGAAAACATAGTAATATTTTGTCCTACAATCAAACACAACAAAGCTTATCACAACCGTTTATTCATTTGGACTGAAAGCAACATTTATTTAGTCGACCCAGAGAAAAAACTGAATGACTACCTACAATATTTTTACAAGCAATTTGAAGGACAGCCAACGTTGTTCATAGTTGATGACTGTTCTGCAGAGAAAGACATTGTCAAGAAGAGAAACACTTTAGCAGAACTTGCCTTCAGTGGCAGACACGCAAACGTTAGTGTATGGATTCTCACTCAGAAATATAATGCTGTTCTGAAAGATTTTCGAGAACAGTTAAAGTTTATCTGTTTGTTTTACTGTAAGGATCGTGACAGCTTTGAAGACTGTCTCAGAGAAAACGATGTCATCCCAAATAAGCATGAACGTGATGATGTGAAAAATAAACTGAAATCAACTAAGCATCTAAAGCTCATTTTAAAGACAGATCAGCCCACAGGGTATGGGCTAGTAAATTGATGTAAATTAATTTATACATTTGTTTGTCCAATAAAAATGACAGACGGACAAATCATACAGGTGCTTGATCTCACACACCTTTTCAAAGATGTTATGCACTTTACTGACTTAATATCACCCAAACAGACTTACATAAGCCTTTCAGCACCAACAGAAATATATGCTACATATAGTGTGACTTTGGATTATGTTGATGAGCATCCAGATGTGGAGCGCATGACAGTTGATTTAAAGACACCTACTTTTAAAGTTGATGATACCAAATATGGTTGGTTAGGGGAACTTTGTTATAGCATATTTAAACAACTACGCAAACTAAATGTTTATATTGACAGTGTTACAGTTAATAAAGTGGTATTACACAAGGTGAGCCAGCAGAGTTAACATTATTATTTTTTAATTACATTATAAATGAATCAAGATGAACTCCTTCTATTGAATGATATCAATGCGGTAGAAAACAAAGACTTAGACTCGAAAAAACAGCGTCTTTTGTCTGTGATTGTCTCAGGCAAGTCAAAGACTTATCTCGGGAAACAATACATGACAGAGGATATTGAATCTCTTACGGCTGACGAGCTAATCAAGCTTCATTTGAAATATGAAAACCACATTGCCTCACTAATGACACGTGATTTAAGTCGATCTCTTGTATGCCTATACACAAAAGCAGTGAGTCACTTTCTACCTGTGGATAGTGACAGCCTATCACACGACCTTGAAAGCAATCCTATTGTTTCAAGTTCAATTGGTAAATTAGCATGTGTCATGTTTTACAAGTTTGGAAATTACCTTGCACCTGTGGTAACCTTACTTGTTACTGGGAGTCATATTGATTTTTCAAAAATAAATTTTATTGCAGAAGAAAATGGACGAAACCCAGATGACTCCACAACCGAACCCCAGTCCAGTTTTGACACAGGTTCAAACTGTGACTAAGGCTAAAAGCCCAGGCAGGGTTGAGGCTGGTAAAAGATTAGCCAAATATAACAGACAAAAAAAATACAGCTTCAAGCGCAAACAGAAAAGGCTCATGTGACTGACCAGGCGCCAGGACCATCAGCACTGTCATCACTGACAGGACTGACACCGACAGGACACCCACATCAAAGTGAGAGACAAACAACTAAGCCTGACCCTGACCCCGAACCTCAAACAACAAAATATATAGTTGCCGGATTTGTTGTCGGATTTGGTTACGTAGGTTATCAATTATACAAAAAATACAAACCACAGACTCGTACAGTGTCCAAAAAATTAGACACTCCAAAAACAAAACCAGAAGTCGCCACATTACCAGTAACACCCAAAGCCGTTGACCCATTTTATATGCAGTAAATAAAAATATTATTTTAATTTTTATTGCCTTAGAAAATGAGCGACACAAAGAACATGATGAACCTTGTCTATCACTCTGCCGTATTCAGCGGACTAGCAGTAGCTTATTCTATGCTGGGAAAAAGTCTACTCAAAATGAAATCAGCAGACTTGAGCAGATTAGATATTGAAGACAGTGCTAAGCTAATTGCAGTTGTTACAGCGTCAATTGCAACAAAAGATTTTCTTGTCAAGCAAGGAATTATTCCTGAAAATGTTTCTATGTAAATAAAAATAATATGGCGACACTAGCTGTTATTGTGGGAGGCGCGATGGTCAATGCCCTGGCATTCAGTGGGTCAAACTATCTCTTTTCAAAAATGGGTAGAGAGGAATCTGCAGAAGAAATGAAACGTCACAATGAAGCGTCTGAAAAACTTGCACAAGCCCAGCAGGATTATGAGAAGCAAAGAATTGAGAAACTTGATTTCATCAATGAAAGACTTAGACTAGAGGGTCACGCACAACATACGTTTTCAAATACAGACGAAGCAATCCGTGAATACTATCTTGTCACAGGTGAAGACATGTCTATCCCGAAACCAAAACTAAGTGACTATTACAAACCAAGCACACAACAAAGAAACGAAGAGATATCTTTGTTCTAGTGGGAATGACATTTGTATTTTTTACTGGACTTTATATTGCTAGAAGAAATGAACCCCGGGGTAGAAAATAAACTAACAAAAATATATTACTCTCCATCAGGCTATTGGAAAGGGCAAACCGCTATTCAGAAATTACATGCCGCTGTGGGCGGAGATGTATCACTCAATCACATCAAGCAATGGTTACAGAGACAAGCAATTTGGCAGATATATCTCCCTGCTCCAAGAAAAATAACAAGGCCTCATTTTGAGAACACAACACCTAATGACACACACCAAATGGACCTTTTGTTCTTACCACATGACACAATAAGAAAGAAACGATACAAGTATGCACTGACTGTTGTAGACATAGCTTCAAGATATAAAGACGCTGAACCCATATCTGACAAAACTGCCAGTACAGTTGCTACTGCTTTAACAAAAATATATGGTCGAGGCCCTTTAAGATACCCCAGACTAGTGCAGGTTGATGACGGATCAGAATTTAAAGGTGCAGTTAATCAGTTATTTGCGAAGCATGGCGTACTGGTCAGACGAGGCATTCCAGGTGTACACAGATCGCAGGCAATTGTAGAGAACTTTAACAAACAGTTGTCAGAGAGACTTTTCAGTTACCAGTATTCTAAGGAACTCATGCATGACACCCGGAACACTGAGTGGGTTAAGAGATTACCACATGTGATAAAAGCAATGAACAATGAAGGACACCCAAAACCTGCTGATGCTATTAAATTGAAAACAATTACAGAGCCAAAAACAGGACCAACCCCAGCACCAGCACCAGACACAAGTTTGTTTACTAAACAGGTAAGATATTTATATCAACCAGGGGAAGCTGAAAATGACATAAAGCGCAGAGCGACAGACCCCATCTGGTCCACATCCGTTCATAATATAAAAAAAATAGTCCCCGGTCCAGACGCAACAATATATTACCTGTACGACCCTGCGCCCCAGAGGGCATTTGTCAGAGAAGAATTACAGATTATTCCCCCAGACACCGTTACTCATTTCAGTAACTAAGTCGTCAATTAATTCATCAACCAGTTCATCTGCTATTTCTTCAGATAACTTGAGCCTGTAATGACCAGGTGCATAAGCCTTTTCCTTGGTGTGAAACACTCTTTTCGTGTCTCCAACTGCTAGTGACTTTTTATGCGTTTGAATCATTTCAAGATTATGTTTATTTGATCTCAGTGACTTGTTTGGATAATCAGGCATTAATGCACCATCTAACACTTGCTTATAATGTTCATGACCTATGTCTTTATTTTTTATTGCTGTTTTCTTGATACCTTTGGCTTTTGACTGACTTCCCTTCTGGTGCAGTATAGAATACATTTTTGATCTCAGTCCAACGTACTCAACTATTGGCACACCATTCAGTTCATCCTTAAACTTACCAGGCACTTTTTTGTTTTGTGTGCTGAACAGTGGATGGTCTTTAGGGTAGTCAGATGTGTCATACATGTGTAGTTCTGTTTTCATGTCTTCATAAAAGTCTTCAGTACACACATAAATGATCATAGAGTCAGTGTCAGTGTATAGCAGACGGCAGTCAGGATACTTTAATTTGAAGTAATCATAATAAAATTCAAGCATCACCAGTTTTGACAACTCCAGTATTGCCATACCAATGAATACTGGCTTGTCCAGTTTAACAATCTTTTTTTTGAGTGACACTGCATACAATGATGAATGAGACTCTTTGTACCCTGTGTACTGTGGCTTGCCTGTAAGTTTAATTGCACCCAATTCAGTTGTGACCAGTCTCACATCTTTTCTGTGATGAGGATTTTCCATTGTCTTGCCAAAACAGGCATTGTTCATAAGCTTAAAAAAGTCTTTGTCAAATGCAGTGTTGCCGTCTCTGGCACGGAGGGTTGTGTTCTTCATTATGTAATCTTTCATGAAAGCACTCTGATCAAATTGAATTCCTCTGTGAACTTTCTTTAGTACTAACCCATGTCTGATGTAAAACTGCAACAAGCGATAGTGACAAACGTAATTGAATTTGTCATTCAAATTTGGCACAAGTTTGGTGTCTTCTTTTTTCCCTGTCATACTCATTTTCTCAACAGCCAACAGATAATCATTGTGGTTATCATGTAGATGGTGTGGGTACTCTAGGTCTACTTCAAAGATCCAACCCTTCGCGTCGTTTCGGTCATGATTCATAATATAGTTTGTTATGTCTGTTACACCATACTGTGTCAAATCATACAGACAAAAGTTTTTCAAGGGCAATAACTCACACATCGCGAACCCATAAAGGTTATTAGCGTCTACGTACGTAATGAATGACCTTGACCTCAAGGGGTCAAACCCCTGGCCAAGGTCACCATAACTGTCCAGATATTTGTTGTTGGCCTTGCAGTAATTGTTCGCTGCGATACTAATCCCTCCCCTCAATCCACGTTCCACCATTTCACCCATCGTACGATCAGACAACAGGTCTATAAATATTTTACTGGATTTCAAAAATGCATCCCATGTCATGCCAGGACTAGTTATGTAACAAGCAGGGTCAAGTCTGTAGTGTAACAAACCCTTTTCACGGTAACTTTCAAATACGTCTGCTAGTAAGCAAATGTCAGCTTTCAAGTACTGATCGTGGTAGTCACCAATTGTCTGACAGCCTAATTTATCCCACGCATCAAGTGCGTGTTGATATTCAGAGTCAGAAATACCTTTGCCAGTTAGTGTGGAATAAAATTTTTCTTTTGGTGGCAGTCTCCTTTCCTCAAACACAACCCAGTGATCAATGTACTCATACGGATACACACCTTTCTTAACCAAGTCTGGCTCAAAATATTTACTTGTTATTGGATACTCAGTCAGTCCTTCTGCCAGACTAGCCAATCCTAAAGACAAATGTTGCATGGAGTCATAAAATGCTAATTTGTCCAGCCTAAAAGTCAAGTACTTCTCAGTTGTCTGCGCAATACAACTAATGTTTTTGTAAGATTCATCAACAGCCTGCATGATAATGTGTGAATCATATCCCTTCAGATTGTGAAAAAAGATTGGTAACTTGTATGTCTTAGGATCTGTTTTTAATAACAAGTTACAATTGCTATGTGCAGCACCTCTGTAATGCCCAGTTATGTGATCGTGGTCACGAACTTTATCACCTCCTAAAGGTTGTTCACAAATCCAACACGTCACAGCTGTATCAAATTTTAGTTTGTCTTCTTCTGTCATCACCAAAAAGGCATCTGACATGTTGTGAGATACTGTACTACCTGACTATACAGATGTCTCATTTCTGTTAAAAACAGACATGCTGCATTTTCACCCCTGAAGATAACAGGTTCTGAATGAAGACCGTCTGACCTAACAATAATGTATCCAAAAGAACACACCACTTGGTCACTCAGTTTTATAGTCTTTGGTAATGACTCTGGAACAGGACCCTCATATTGTATTACTAATGATTCGAAATCTGCATATACTACAAACGGCAGCTTTTGCTGATTCCCATAGTTCTTAAAATACACTTGACTACCAGGATCTGGATACTTAAGTACAGTTTGTATGTCATCAGGTGACCTGCAGTGTAAAATGTGATTATGTGCTATTTTAATAGAAGAGAATCTCTGTAAACATCTCTTGCACACTTCCTGTTTCCCATTGTGTTTCGTTGTATGTGAATGAATTAGACGTGACATATTTCTGATAATTGTGTAGTGGAAGTTATTGTCATCAACGATTAGCAACATGTCAACATGTTTATCTTCTGACTGCCCATATGTTGGAGCAATTGGGGACACTCTAATTGGCTGTAACTTGTTCTCAGATTCATTATACCACACAAACACATTCACAGATATACCAGGATTTAGTTTTTCAAACAAGTCTATGTCCTCTATTTTAACAGGAAACTCAATGCCACTAAAGTTGAGTTCATTTACAAATTTGATGTAGTTAGATACGCGATCAGGTCTTGACCTCACAAAGTGTAGTTTAGCAAGCACACACCACATGAAACAGAAATTGTCTTTGTTCTGAATATTAACAACAGCTTTTTTGTTTGCAACCTCTGTTGGCAGTGGTATCCATGCTTTACCTAAAATAGGATGATACCTTGACTGCTTTAGTTGTAGTTCATGTACATGTCCTTCATGCCAACCAGACCCCTTCATTTTTGCACTGTCGATTGCCTGGAGAAAGTCAGGTAATAGTCTGTCTCTAAACACGTTCTCCAATTCTCTTCTTGTGTTAACAGTGTGTTGTCTTGTTGATATATACGATACAATTAATTCACCGTCCACCCTAGTGAATTCTATTTTTGCAATAATCTGAATCTTAACACTGCCTGTGATAAGATTTTGTTGTATGACAGAAAAAGAGTTTTCTATTGATTTATAAACATTATTAGTATTGGTTATGGGCAAGTCTGTTGTGTGAAACACGTTTCTTAAACCAGATGAGCCAGGGTTTGATGGGCCAGGGCTTTGTGAATTGTCCGTCATTTTTATTTGTCCGTCAAAATAATAAATGAAAAAATATTACTGCTACCACAGTAAACATATTTTCTGCACATGGGACATAATCACTTTAAAAAGTCATCCAGTCAACCACTAAACAGAGAGTTGTCTCCCATAGACTTATATGCTCACCCACAGATTTTAAGAATTATTTTTACCCTCTGACTGGTGTGTGTGTGTGTGTGTGGATGTAATAATAAATCCAAAGAAAAATTAAACAATAAATAAATAAATAAATAAAAAATATATCTCTCTTTTTCTAAAAATAAATCTATGAGAATTTTTTTTTTATTTTTTATTTTTTAATAAAAGGGCTGCTTTGGTGACCTTCCACCCTGCTTTCACAGGAATCGATGTAACCCGGGTTAAGCTGCGCTATTAACCCCCTATGGAGGGGGTTAACCCGGTGGGTAGCGCATTCACCTTTTCCTGTGAAAGCCCTGTAGTGTTGAGAATGTCAACTGGACGCAAACGGGAAACGATCCCCAGCACAGTGGGAGCTAGTTTGATCAAGACTAGCCCCACTAAACCAGAAGTATCCTCACGGCCATAAGCAGCCCCAAAGAAAACTTTGGCTGTTTATGTTTTTATGTTTGACTGTTGACTGAAATCCTGAAAAAGCAGTACTCATGAGAATCTAACCAAGATAAAATATCGAGAAATTAAACCTACAAAGAAAGAGGCTCATGAGAATCTAAGTCTTTTGTAAAAATAATCTCTGGTTTTTACCTCCTCAAATGGAGGAAGTCAGATGTGTCAGAGTCATGTGATTCTTGTACAGTAATGGTGCAGAGAGGGCTGAATGAAATGAACAGTACACTTCGCTAACAAGCCCCAACAGGGTCAGACCTGTATAAACAATACCAGGAAGTAATAATATTGCACTGAGTGGTGAGTGGTGTACAAATCTTGTGTTTTGAGTCGGGTGTATGTTCAGGTGTTTTGTGTGCGTGCGTGCGTGCGTGCGTGTGCGTGTGTGCGTGCGTGTGTTTGTCTGTGTGTCAGTGCGTGTGTGTGTGTGTGTGTGTGTGCGCGTGTGTGCGTGTTACCTACCTACCTCTAACAAAACCTGTTTGGCTTAAATAGCATGTTTTCAAATTGACAGTTGACACACACTGGAATTGAAACGGTTGGCTAGTGTCAATATACCCGGCTGGGAGCTGAGAGCAAACACTCTAAGCCGGTAAACAAAACCTGTTCGCACAGACAGGGGTGGGGGGTAATGGGTGGTGGGGTAATGGGTGACCCGGTATGTCCCATTGTGTGAAAAGTGTGTGTGTGCGCGTGCGTGCGTGTGTGCGTGCGTGCATGTGTGCGTGCGTGCGCGTGTGTGCATGCGTGCGTGCATGTGTGCGTGCGTGCGCGTGTGCGCGTGTGTGCGCGTGTGTGCGCGTGTGTGTGCGTGCGTGCGCGTGTGTGCGTGCGCGTGTGTGCGTGTGTGTACGTGTGTGCGTGCGTGTGTGTGTGCGCGTGTGTGCGTGTGTGTACGTGTGTGCGCGTGTGTGCGCGTGCGTGCGCGTGTGTGCGTGCGTGTGTGTTCGCCTGCGCGATTACATGGCATGCGTGTGACTGAGGGCTCTTGCAACTTCTCGTCGCAACTGAAAATCAACAACACACAAAACATATTGTGTACAGAAACCCAGGTCACAAAACTTGCTCGACAAGTCTGGTCGGGTAGCATAAGACTCGTCAGGCTTGTCGCTCATTTAGATATGCATAACATTTTGGAAAGACCAAGATTAATTTTAGGATCAGGTATGGCCGGATCGGACTTATTCTTGCCGGTTAGTGTTAAAATGACCGAATGTGTTATAATTTATTCATTGGACCATTTACCGGTTGAGATGTATGACGTCAGCTCTGTAAACCGGTAAGTTGTGTATGTGTGTCTGTGTTGTTTGAGTGTTAGTGTGTCTGTGTGTGCGTGTGTGCGTGTGTGTGTGTGTGTGTGTGTGTGTGTGAGAGAGAGAGAGAGAGAGAGAGAGAGAGAGAGTGTTTGTAAGTGTGTGTGTGTGTGTGTGTGTGTGTGTGTGTGTGTGTGTGTGTGTGTGTGTGTGTGAGAGATATTACTTGTTGGTTTCTTATCCAACTGTTTATAGTGCAGAGTGACCACCGTTTTGATTTCTCGGGTACCAGTCATGAGTATATATGAAGTCGACTAATAGCTTTCAAAAGCCGGCTTATTCATAAACTGAAGTGACACCTCTCACAGTTGAATGATAAAGCAAACACAGGTGGCTTGCAAAGGACATGCGCTACAGAATAACTTACTCGCTGAGATCCCTTCATAAATATCAAGTTGTAAGTGCTATGAATATTTTATTCTGGTCTAGAGTGCTGGCGACGGGCTGTGTTTACGTACATAGTAACATTGCGTCATCGATCATATGAGCTAATTAAGAGAGAGAGTAATACTGAGTGGACTGAAGTATTATTAACACAATGACTGAGTTAACCCCCTTAAGTATTATTTTTGATTTTCATAAAAATGTGGCTGTTTAAAGAATAATGATTTAGGGGTAACTTCCAATGGTATTTACTCTGTGCGGGAGACATAAATATGGATGGCCAAAAAAATATAATTAAGGGGGTTAACTCAGTCATTGTGTTAATGAAGCTTTAATTCTCTCAGTATTACTCTCTCTCTGACTGCTAGCGAACTTCACGTGCACAGTAAACAATGGTGATTACTCGAGCGGTTTCTAGACTCTTCGGGATTCAACTCCGTGTGTCAAAAGATAATCAATTCCGCACTACGCGTGAACGATAGTGAAACTTACTGAAAAGGTACGTCATTCGTAATCATGATAGCTCAAATAAATATCGGATCGCTACCTACGATCAACACTACATGCACGCTCTCACAGAACAACACAACCACAATCGTAACATTCGTAGTACACTTTGTTGTTTCCTATGTTGCAAGTTAAATTTCATCCTATTTGTTTTTTGCAGACTGGACATTTGTCATGAATTTTATTTGTTGATTCAACTGTTGAGTTGGAATTATTGTGTACAATTTACGGAAATAAATGCGTCGTTCCTGTTCAAAAGATGGCTTCGACCTGCATCGCTATTCTACAGTTGTGAAAGTTTCTATAAAACATTGAAGAGGAGTATTCGTATACTTATTATTTCTAGACAGCCCTCGCGGCTGACACTTATGCAACTGTCTGATGCATAGTCACCTCGCGTCGGATCAAACAGTTGCAGAAGTGTCAGCTGCTCGGACTGTGTAGAAATGATAGTATACACACACTCCACTTTTCAGTATGCTACAATAGTTCCTTTGACGGCGGAATCTTTGACGTGAGTTTACAATGTTTTCAAACTACAATCTGCGTCCACTTGCAGTGAAGAGGTCAAAGAGGTCAAAATCACATTGAGCTCCATTATTGCACGTGTACCTATGTTAAACGTTGGGGAGAAAATTATGTTTGGGAGAAAATGTATTTATCGCTCGACCATTATTTTGGCGTGGACTGTGCGTGTGTCCAACACACTTTCACGAGTTACAGGTCTGCCTCAGTGTTACGCGCTCCAGTGATTCTGCGGTATCTTATAACGCGCACAAATCTCTGGCTCCCACGGGGATGCCCGCTAAGCAAAGGGTCTTCGGGCCGATGTCAGCATTAGCTGGCCCATGCACAAAGGATCTTTTTCTCAAATGCCCTTCTAATTTCAATAATACGATAACGAATTTTGACTTTATGGCTGCTGGGTACCGCGATATACTGAGGCTGACCTGTATTTTTAAACGCAACAAGTCATACGTGTTTGCGGCGGGAATCATGAGATTCGCACTTCTTGGAGACCAGCAGACAGCGCACCGACTTTATTGATCGTTCTGCGGCTCTGGACTCATTTCGTACTCCGTCCCGTAGATGTAGGATGGCCCAAAGTCAAGTCTGGCAGGTTGGTAAGGAGCGAACTGTGGTTGTGACGGGAGACAGAGATAGTTGGCAGCCCCGCCCGATAAGCTGTAGTGAGAGCCTCCGGTGTAGCCTGTATGTAAAATGCAACCCAGTACTTACAGCCTTTTTGAAAAGGCGCCTGATGAGTTCAGAACGGGTTGATATCCGAGTCAGCCTCTCGCGCGCGCAGTGTACTACTCAAATAGAGTGAGTAGTGCATTGCATGCGCGCCGGGGTTGACTCACATATTAAGAAGTTCTGATCTCGTAAGGCGCATTTGGTTAAAGGTCGCTGAATTATAAACTGCAAATCTGTCATAAGCCGTTATAGTATAAATCACGTAAGTATTTCCTCTATTGCTTTTGAAGGGTCAAACATTTTTATTATTTAAATTCATATTGAGTTTGTAAAGATAAAAGTATTGAATGACAAGACTTAACATTCAGAAAATTACGCCGGTGTGACTATGCATACCAAGACTTGTTAGAAACTAGAGGTGAAAATTATTTTGGTACACTTGCATACCTGAATATACCAGCTTGCTCGTGTCAGGACATACCTTGCTCCCCCATCGCACGTACACAGATCCTGATGAACACACACGCACACAGAGACGCACATGCACACATGCACTCACGCATGCACGCGCACAGACACAGACACAGACACACACACACACACACACACACACAAACACAAACACACACACACACACACACACACACACACACACACACACACACACACACACATTATATATATTGAACATTAAGAAAGAATCCAAATACACCACGTAGTATAGAAGTTACGCTTTTATTTTCCCAACTTTTCGCCCTCTCAGCGAGCGCATTATCAGGGGAAAACACACACACACACACACACACACACACACACACACACACACACACACACACACACACACACACACACACACACACACACACACACACACACATACACACACACACACACACACACACACACATACACAGACGATGTCACAAAAAGGGCAGCTGATGTCCTGATGACACAATGCAAGCTTACCAGCCTGTAATTCCATGGCATTAGCTCAGCAGAGCATTCTCAGAATTGAAATGAAAAATTACGTCCCTTGGAACTAATATGATTGAGTGCATTATTAACTTTGGGCGACGCCTTTGTTTTAAAGTAAAGAATAATTACACCACAAAATTGCCTGGGTATTGCCTTTTCAAAATTAGTCTGTCTTCTTCCACTGCAACATCAAATTAAGCTTTAGGGATGCAATCCGCGCTGTACTAGTGGTGCTACCAGTAAATTCCGGAGGCGGCTTCTCATACACGCGTTGTGTTTGGAATTTGTCGGGTTTCGCTGTATGCCTACCTGACGAGCCACCTCCCCCCTCCCCCTCCCCCCTTGGGTCGAAACCGGTCGTGGGCGGCAAAAACCTAAATCTATCCAGCAGGTCCAATATCTCTTCCCGGGGGGGGGGGGGGGGGGTGGGGGGGGGGGGGGGGGGAAAGAATTGGAAATAATTTTGTATATATATATATATACACACACTTGTTTTCATCCCTACGTCACACGACCTTAGCGCAAACTGTACCACATGACCGAGCTACAAAAACCCTTGTAGCGACAAATGGCGGACTTCTTGTAGCCCTCTTTATGACGCATCTTGGATGCGAGTTTTGATCTATAAAAGATCACCAAAACGTTCTAAAGTAAAAACGTACTTAGTGTTGTTCGAAACAACAAGCACACTCAGTACTGGAGACTGCAACGTCATGAAATATTATAAATTGCATCATAAGTCTATTATGTGAAAATGTATATTTCCTTGATATAGCCCTCGCTGAGAGGGCGAAAATTTGTGAAAATAAAAGCGTAACTCCTATACTACGTGGTGTATATTATGGATTCTTTCTTAATATTCAAAGTATTTCACTGTCGTTTGGATCCATATTTGGAGTGTGGTGCCAGCATTCTTGGACAGGTTTTATATACAAACACGCGCATGTTTTTTATGAACATTATCATTTTTTTCTGAGGAAAAAAACAAAACAAACAAAAAACAAACAAACAACAACAACAAGAAAAACCCCGTTCGGGATGTTTCAAGGAAATGAGAAGCTAGAATTGTTGATTTTCCAACAAAATAAGGAAATCTGACTTCTACAATTAGCATGACTGATACATTGGATAGATTTTGGACAGTGTATCACTTATGATTATTATGATTTTAAATTAATTATGATTATTAATTTGAGTTAATAACGCTGAGTGACAATGACTCGAAAATGCTTATGAAAGTGGATAAACTTGCTAACGTTTTAACATAGGTTTACATTGCCTGATTTGTCAACGCATCGTTAAATTATTCCTTCGAAATCACGAATATAGACGTATCCATTCCAGATCATGCGTATAGAAATGTAGCATTCTTGATTTAGAGTCATGATACAAAGTAAAACAATACATGAGAGAAAAGTAGCATTTTGTATTGGTAACAACAGAGTTGCATGAGTAAGATGAGTCCTGCACAATCCACTAAGCAAGATGCTCCGCTATAGCGCCACAACATTAACCCCGCTATAGCGGAGCATCTCGCATAGTGGCTTGTGCATGATTTAACCCATTCAGCCCTGACGCACTACAGCAGGAGACGTGTCGACCTTGATAATTCAAGGGTAGTGCCAGATTAGCTTGGCGCCTGTCGGCGCCAAGCTAATCTGGCACTACCCTTGAATTATCATGGTCGATCCATCTCCTGCAACAGGTGCATAGTCGTTAGATGACGCTTCCAAAATTTGGGAAGTACGTGCGTCGGGCTGAATGAGTTAATCGGGCTTACGCAACTGAACCCTGGTACTAACCCCCGTAGCTACCGGCAGACCCGACGGCCAGGCATTGCAGTATTTTGTCCAGCCTTTCGTCGTGTGACAAAGCTGAAGGTAAAAACACGAAGACCAGGAGAAGACACGACAGAGAACCCATGGTCACCCTCGGTCTGTTGTTCTCGGAGTTCTGAACGGTGGACGTAACAATTACGTAGAGTTTACCTCAACACTGCTGGCGTCTATTTATGGTCTTCCTGAATCTGCCCCCTTCACAGTTTAACCGTCGCAACCTCATTTGCTTGCGGAACACGAATATAAATTAAGCGAGCAAATGACATAGATCTACACGAACCTACGAAACTGCCGGGTCTCATGAAGATCTATGTCTCGTTCATTTGGGTGCTGTTCGTTGTGTTACGGCAGTAAAATGGCTAATACTGCCAGGGGCGGATCAGTTACCTCGAATTGGGGGGGGGGGGGGTTTCAAGTCTTTGTTTGGGATCTTCAATCTCATACAAAAGGCCTCCCCGACGCTATACCTTGCTTCCAGGGGCCGGGGGTGGGTGGGGGTGGGGTGGGGGGTAGGGGGGGTAGGGGGGGGGGGGGTAGGGGGGTTAACTCTTTCGAGACGTGCCGCATCCGGATTCTCGGCTTTACGCCGCGAATCCGGATGCGGCACGTCTCGAAAGAGTTAAACACCCCAAAAGGGACTTTGTTACACCATTTTAAAGAATTTTGGGTCGGGGTGGGAGGTAGGGTTTAGGAACCCCTGTAACCCCCCATCCCGGTTCCGGAACCACCCTCACCCACCCCCAGATCCGCCTCTGACTGCACAATATGTAACCAGGATAATGCAGGCGTGTAACTACATGCTCTGCCTTTAGCATTGCACGTAATCTCAATCAGTTGTGAGATCAGACTAAACATGATACTTTTATGAAAAATCGGGAGAAGGCAAAAACTATATGAATATTATGATTAAAAATGAGCGACCAAGTAAACTTACAAATAACCTATATCATTATATAGCAGCGTTTTGTTATAGTGATGAATATTTGTTTGCCCTGTTCGTCATATTGCAGTAGCATAGAAAGATATATTTTTTTATTGGGGGGGGGGGGGGGAGGGGGCAGCGTGCCTGACATGTTATTTTGCAGTCTTTAACAAATTAACACAATGAGGGGTGAGGAAGGGGGGGGGGCGTGTGTGTGTTTGGTGTGTGTGTGTGTGTGTGTGTGTGTGGGGGGGGGGTTAACCCCAGTAAGCAAAGGTTCTCGGGCCCACAACGGCCGTGCGTGGCGGGCTACTTGAGATCCAACCAAAATGAAACGAAGGTGAGTCGGGTTGTGGTGTGGGTGTGTGTGGGGTGGGGGTAGGGGTGGCAATGCAAGCAGTCCAATCTCATAATAATGAAACAGAAAGTCAAAATCTTTAAAAAAAAAAAAAAGTTTTTTTCTCTTTTTTTCTCCCAAATTATGGGGGGAGGGGTACATGGGATTCTCTTTCCCACCCCTACTATTTTTTTTTTTAAAAAGGGCCAGGTCCCCCCACCCCTCCATCACCATCACCACCACTACCTAGCTCCCTGCTTCCTACGCCTTTGTCATTTATTCTAAAAGCGCCACGAGCGTGCGACAATGTTTGTTGACGTCTTATAGTTAAACACATGGAATGGATAATTGGAAGGGAGCGCATCCTGCATAGCACAGACGTGGGGCAGGAGGGGTTCGGGGAGTAACAGAGTGGAAAAGCACGATTTTTTTAACATGCTTGTCTCCAGATGTCATAGAGACAGTGCGGGACTGTACTTGACATTTAATCATGTCACTCCACCACCCTACACAACCACCCCACACACCCCTCGTTGTTCCAGTTATCGTTCCATCGAAAATGTGTACACGTATGTTACAAGCTAGTGAAAACTGCTTTCAGCTCTCCCCATACCGTTTGCGGGAGCACTCCCCAGATAAACCCACTTGAGGATAATGCCACATGTACACTTCTGTTTAACCCATTCAGCACTGACGCACTACAGCAGGAGATGGGTAGACCATGATAATTTAAGGGTAGTGCCAGATTAGCTAATCTGGCACTGCCCTTGAATTATCATGGTTGATCTAGAAAAATCTAGCTGTGGCCGGAAGTATCCCGGACCTCTTTCTCAACATCTAGAGTTGAACGTTAAACCCTTTAGTAGAGTGCCGTGAAAGAGGCTACTATGCAGTGCCAACTTTGTTTTCTGCCGTGTTTACTTTAAAGTCAAAGAGATTTACTCGAAAAGATTTGACAACTGAGCAGTGTTTAAACCAGGCGCCATTTACCTTTTCGGGCTGGGCGAAATAATACGCCATAAGCCAGTCCTGGCTACCGTGCATCCCCCCCCCCCTCCATCCAGTACTCAATAAGATGGGTTTCAAAGTGTACCTTAGTGTGTCCTGAGATGTTAAGCCATGTTCCCTTAAAATCCTTAGGAACACACCAGAGATATAGCCGATGGCGCAAGGGTACCCCTATTCAAGCTCTTCGCGGATCCTAAAATGAGCTTGAGAAACATTTTCCTCTAAATAAATCAGAATTCACCCCATAAGCCCAAATCAAGCAATATTATGTTAAGGCACACCTTCTGCGTCCTCTGCCAAAAAAAAAAAACATAATTAAAAAATATTGAATCTGTGACTCACAGAGAAGGTATTTGTGCACCCAGTAAACGGCCATTTCTGCAAAATCGCAAAAAAAGACAAAAATAATGTGTCAGATGTCTTCAGACATTTTATATAGCACTGGCAGTCCATTTTCAGGCTTACGTTATTAAAACAGGATGTCACAATTATTATAAACTTGACTAGGTGATGCTGTGATCACTGTGAGTGCCACAGTGGTTGATTTTGAATCCCTACCCCCAAGTTGTAAAAATACACTAAATTAATCGAAAAAAAATTACTAAAGATATACCATTTCATTTTGACCTCTCATAACCAATAAGTTTCAATAATGTGAGCATAAAGTGCAAGAAAATGGGGAAAGTCGGCATCCTTTAAGATACGTTCATGGTGAATGATAGCTTTTTCCCATTTAAAACTGCCAAATTGGGAAACGTACGTTGTTTCCGATGCCCTCAAAAATATTGTATACAACTGATAAGTCTTTTTTTTTTTTTTTAGGTTTTATTGGTTAGGATAGAGTACCACAGTTACTCCCAAACTGATTTTATGATGCTGTGATGCATTTACGGGCCACAGTGGCTGCATCATACTTTGTTAAGAAAACTGGGAACAAAAATATTTAGACATAGGAGTATGACGTAAGCAATTTTTATGATCGTTTTGTGTTCCTTTGCGTACTGGGAAAATGGGGTTAGGGCAACAGATTCAGCCACTTCGGACACCGCTTTAGCACACTAGACCCTCCACAAATATAAATGTCACGCCTTTTTATGAAAAGATATGTAAGGGTGCAAACGATTATTTTTGAGGACAGGGCAGCCTCACAACATTTTCGTATTACAAGGCTTGTACCAGATTAGCAATCATAATTGCAGTCTCTAATACGACCATGATAGTGTACTCTAATACGACCATGATAGTGTCGCCTGTAGGCTCCAAGCAATTTTGGCACTACCCTTGAACTGTCATATCGACGTTGTCTTGAAGTTTTGTAGTAACTCTATAAAAATAATAAAAGAATTACGCCCCAGTTAACTAGCTCTTTGCCTGCGGATGTCGACTTCAGCCGCCGCGAGATTACTCCCTTAGAACACTAACGGCGGCGGTATCTGCCCAGCCAAGGCTCGCTTACAGTGCATGTGCTTGACTATTTTTAGCGCTGAACGTGTCTTACAAGCGCCTCGGATTCTGTGATGAACTCTATACACAGTTACTATCTTAGTACATGAGACATAAAAGATAAAAGTAGGCAAAGAGTTAAAAGGACCACGCCGATAATTTATGGTCGATCTGTGGCTGTTCTCGCGTGTCATGAATGGTTTAATCCCTTTATTGCCAGCGGACGAAAACTGTAAACTGTTTTTTAACTAATTGCAAACTCAGTCGAAGATCCCCATCCGTCAGAGGGTCATGGATTCAAAGTGGTTTCAGCAAAAGGCATAGATCCTCGTGAGCCCCGGCAACTGCAGGGCGCGCATGA
>BTPG01000001.1:93787062-94085602 GCA_036245525.1 Semisulcospira habei
AAAGGAGTTAACTTGAGTTGCTACGTCACGATCAGTCGTGTGTATCATTCGCGCTGGGGCTGCGTATTAGGACACTACTTGTCAAACCCCTGAGTTCTGAGAGGCCGAGAAAACGACTTTCATTCAAGAATGATCATAGGAGTCATATGATAATGTCAAATCATCTCTGTTAAAACTGTGGAGCTGGGATGTCAAACAGTTTGTTTTGAAAGTGTACTCAGTTCAATATGTTATACTAACCGTTGCGAAACAAAAACTAGTATATAATTATTTTCTGAAGTTCATCTTGAACAAGGGTGGAAAACACTGACTGACTACGACTGAAGGGACACACCACACGCCAAGAACCGTTCAGTCAAAATGCTTTGGTCTTGCACTTTTCGTATAGTATTACCTGTATTTATTGTATTGCTGCGAGAATCACACAGTGCACTTTTCCGCCACCCTAGTAGCAGACTAGATGCTATGGGGACCTACAGTCTGACCAACGAGCTCCAGTGCCGAAAGCTGTGTTGGTATCGCCCTCTGTGTAAAAGCTACAGTTACACAGCTCTCACAGACGTGGACAACTGTGTGCTACACACGCAGCACGTGATGCAAGGTACGTTGATATTTGACCCCTTCACTGCCAGTGATCGCAGACTGTGTTTCTGAAATCTTCATGAACTAATTTAGCCCCGACAGACCGTATTAAGATATGGGTCAACCATGCCGATAGTTCCAGGGCGGTGCCAAAGTAGCTTGGCGCCCATAGGCACCACCCTGGAACTATCATGGTCGCGACTGTGTGACTGATGACAATCTATTTCTCTTGTGGTTGAGGTGTGTTTGTTATGTCTCAACGCTGAAGGGGTCAATTGTTTTGGTGTTGTCACTGTCATATTTTAAAATCTGTTATATTGCCCAGGATCAAGCGTCTCAACACAGTCAGAAAACTGTCTGCAACAGATACTGCTGGCAGTATGTGTATGGGTCCTTTGTGTAGAGCTTTATGATGTAAGTACAATGTCGAAAGTTCATCGTTTGGAGGGTGTATAGTTTCGGTACCCGAGTCGCGGATTTATCGTCTGCATCGGCATCGTTTTGAATTAATATGCATATTTATGAGCCTACGTCAAAAGACAGAACCTGGCAGACTATCAGTGTATCGCAATACTGGCCGCGTCAGGAGGTCATCGGTGTGGTGTACACACGTGTAAGTGTACACGTGTACTGATGTTCTCCTGCATCCCTTTGAGGTAATTTTTCACGAGAAAGTAGAATAAACCTTCCACACTCGCTATGCTGTGAAAACCACAATGCGGGTTCCGCTCGACCTGCTAGTATTTACTTGTAACGATCGTGCGTACAGTAGTGCACGGAGGGCGTGCGTGCAAAGCGAATCCACCGTGCCCAGTTTGATCTTTGATCCTTTAACCCCTCGGAAACACGCACCGACTTCCATCATTGAATCAGAACATTGGTATTTTCTGCACTGCAGTCAATTTCACAACTCACACATCGAAGTGTACATAACTGAAAGCCTCATTGGAAACGACAAATGAACCCTCGCAGCAGAAACATTACCTCTCTGAATCGAGTGAATGAGAGCCCGCACAGACTACAAAAACATGTTACGACCAGCGATGTGGAACTTTGACACACACCATAGTTATGCAGATCTCTGCAGCATAAAATGTGATAACTAGCTCGTAACTATATGATAAAACAGGTTTAAAATCTTGCAAAATCAGTAAGAGATAAATTCTACTGAAGATCATAAATTCTGAAAATCACTAGCGCTCGCGGAACTGAAGATCGACAAAGACCGTAGATTACTTACTGATTCGGCAGGAAAGCGACAAATTCCGGATGGGCGGTCAAGCCATGCTCTTGCTTTACGCGTTGCCACATGTCCATATTCCCTTGTCCGATGTCAACTGTGTATTGTCTCTCTTCCTTTTTCTTCTCTTCAATTCCGAGTCTGTCATTGTCGGAGCGAGTCGATGATACTTTCTTTATTTCTTCGCTGGTTCATCCGCCATCTTGTCTCTGATTGGTTATAATTATGCAGATGACCTAAGGTCGTATAGAATAGTTATGACGTCAGCTACCATCGCCTATGAGAAGCATTCTTTTCACGTATCCGTCAAAAGATTCCGGTGGGCCTCTTTTCGATTTGAACGGACGAAGAAAGCATTTGGTGGAACAATCGGGGTGGTCACTGTCTTAGTGGGTATGTATACTGAATCTCAGTAAAAGCTTTTTTGCGAACTGA
This sequence comes from Semisulcospira habei, assembly GCA_036245525.1. NCBI lineage: Eukaryota > Metazoa > Mollusca > Gastropoda > Semisulcospiridae > Semisulcospira > Semisulcospira habei. Next base: position 93,789,320 of record BTPG01000001.1, read on the forward strand.
AGCCTTAAAAAAGGTCGGGCGTGCCCCTTTTAAATTTATTTATTTATTTATTTGTTGTTGTTCCCACCTTGACGTTGAACATGCTTTAAAGCTGGGTTATTCAGTGTGGGTACATCGGGTCTTCAATGTTGTCTTGCCTCGACTTAGACATTTCTATCGTGTTTTCACAATCCATGTGAGTCAGGGCACACGTAAGAGTAGTGTGCTACTGCCCCTTGTGCGCAGCGAGGGAAACTCTCGTACGTATAAAGGAGAAGGAGAGCAGATCGGTGCCTCTTGGTGGGGCTGATCAAGTTTTGCAGGAGCAGCGTTCCTTGGAATTTTATACAATGACGACAACTGACTGACGACCAACTGCAATGATCATGGTTTTGCTTGTTCATCAGCTTTCTGGTATACTTGGTACACAGAGATCTGGTATACTAACTGGAATATAAGAAATGTGTCCAGCGTCACTGTTGCAAACGGTTGTGCGTCCCGACCGTGCGGCGAAACTCAAGTGTGCGTACCAGTACCCTCACCTATTCACCCATACTCCTGTTTGGCGATTCCGTCCGAGTGCAAGTCACTTCCTCCAGTGGTAGCGAATGGTGTGGTTGTGACGTCAGGCAGCAAACAGAATGACGTAGCCAATGTGACGTGTGACAACCTTTATGTGCCCCGCCCTCGAGGAGTTCTCACGCAGATAAAGTGTCAGGTGAGGGAATACGTTCCCAGTGCGCAAACACCTTTTGCACATTGGGTTATAGACGCCTGACGAGTGCGTGTTGATATCTAACTTGACCCGTGAAGGGGCCTAGGGCATTTGGGGGTTGGGTGGGGGGGTGGGGGTGGGGGGCTCTAGGACTGAGGTCTGGATTCGAATCGTTGAGAATACTGGCCGCATTAACTTTGCTGATGAAGTGGCACAAGATATTTTGGATCATCACGCTCTCGGAATGTAAGTTCTGCACTGAATGAAGATCAGTCTGATGATAAACACTGTGATTTGACCTGTTATTTTGCTTGGTGGTGAATCATTTTCGTCGTTAGACCGAACAAAATGTTTGTTTTGAACATATGTATTTATCTCCGCCGCAGAGAGGTAGAAAGAAACAGTTTATATCAACGCGCACTCGGTTTTTCTTTTAGTTTGTTGTTTGCAAGCTGGTTTTGGCTTTGTGTGTGTGTGTGTGTGTGTGTGTGTGTGTGTGTGTGTGTGTGTGTGTGTGTGTGTGTGTGTGTGTTTGTGCAGGGCCGGATATAGGGGGCGGGGGGGGGGGGGGGGGGGGGGGGGCGGGGGGCCATGCCCCCCCCAGCCCAAATTTGTTAAAATGCTATAACAAAGTTCCTTTTTCGAGGTATTTGGCCCTCCCCCCACCTGTTTCATTTCTTGGCGGTCGCCTACCCCCCCCCCCCCTCACTGTTTGATTTTTTGGCGCTTGCCCCCCCCCCCCCCCCCCCCACTGTTTGATCTTTCGGTACTCCCCCCTCCCATTGTTAGATTTGTTGGTGGCCGCCTACCCCCCCCTCGCCCCCAACTGTTCGATTTTTCGGCCCCTGCGAAAACAAGATCTAGCGTGGTGGAGGCTGATGTTTCAGGCTCAAGGTTCCAAACAAGAAGTTTGGCCCCCCCCTCCCCCTGGAGGTAAGTAATCCGGGCCTGGTGTGTGTGTGTGTGTGTGTGTGTGTGTGTGTGTGTGTGTGTGTGTGTGTGTGTGTGATTTTTTTTCTAGATTTGTTTTTGTTGTTTTGTTGTAGGTAACAGGATGGTGGACCGACTTTACGGGCGCGTGTGGGCAGGCGGAGTTCATAGACCCGGCAGGCAATCCCGTCCTAGCACCGCTTCCATGGACCGTTATTCCAGGTATGGCATGCATAAACGTAAGCTAAATGGTCGGCCTGGTCTAAGCCAGGGGTCAGTTGCATGAGTGTAGCCACTAAGCAGTGTGCTCCGCTATAGACACCCTTGTCCTTCCGCCCGCCCGCCCGTCTGTCGGTCTGTCTGTCTGTCTGTAAAACATACATACATTTCGATGTTTCTGTTTGATTATTCCACGCAGCACGACTACTGCTTCGACTCACCGTATCAGCCCCCCCCCCCCATCCCCCCCAGCCCCCCCAGCCCCCCACCCACCCCCACCCCCAGCCCCCCACCCCACCCCCACCCCCCACCCCAATGAAAACTGTCTTCTAACGCTAGGGTCTACTCTGTGTGGACACAGGTTGGAGAGCATGTGTCCGAGGAAAGTTTATCGGACCAACCTCAATGACGATTGACCTGAAGCCGGGCGACGCCAAATACATAGCGTTGCACTTTTCCATCGGGTAATTCTCTCTCTCTTTTCTTTTGCAGCATAACATCATAAATTTTTTTAATGTTTAATGTTCGATGTTTTGCTTGGTGTCAGTGTGTGTGTGTGTGTGTGTGTGTGTGTGTGTGTGTGTGTGTAGACGGGTAGAATCAGTACGTGTGTGTGTGTGTGTGTGTGTGTGCGTGTGTGTGTGTGTGTGTGTGTGTGTGTGTGTGTGTGTGTGTGTGTGTGTGTGTGTGTGTGTTTTATGTGTGTGGTGTAATGTGAGCATTGATTATTTGAAATGGAATTATTGTTGCCTGTACTTTTCACTACTATGTATACTTTTATATATAAAATTATGTGTATGTGTGTTTACGTGCGTGCTATAGCTTAGCAAGGACATGATTGAAAAAAGGTAATTGAATGTACCTAATCATTTATCCTTGAAAAATAAAGTTCCATTTCAAATAAAGTTTCATTTCATTTCATTTCTCTCTCTCTCTCTCTCTCTCTCTCTCTCTCTCTCTCTCTCTCTCTCTCTCTCTCTCTCTCTCTCTCTCTCTCTCTCTCTCTCTCTCTCTCTGTCTCTCTCTCTCTCTGTCTGTCTGTCTGTCTGTCTGTCTGTCTGTCTCTCTGTCTGTCTGTCTCTCTCTCTGTCTCTGTCTGTCTGTCTCTCTCTCTCTCTCTCTCTCTCTCTCTCTCTCTCTCTCTCTCTCTCTCTCTCTCTCTCTCTCTCTCTCTCTCTCTCTCTCTCTCTCTCTCGAGCTCTGTATACCTAAATAATTTATCCTTGGAAAATAAAGTGTCTTTATCGTTATATCTCTTGGGGGTGTGTTGGTTGAACTGGTTGCGGAGTGACTGAATGCTAAGTGCAACAAAGTCTGTTTTTGGTCACACTAGGCAAGACTGCATCTCATTGTGCGGCACTAAATGCAGCAACGTGCGCCTACCCTATTTAGCCCCGACCCACTACAGCAAGAGATTTATCGACCATGATAATTCAAGGGTAGTGGAAGATCTGCTTGGCGCCTGCATGCGCCAAGCTAATCTGGCACTCCCCTTGAATTATCATAGTCAAGCCGTCTCCTGTAACTGGTACATAGTCGTTAGGCAACACCTCCAAAATTTGAGAAATGGGACCTTGGGGCTAAAAGTGTGAGAAGACTGAGATCTTTGGCGCTGAATTACTAATGACTTGAAAAGCGCAACGTGTGGCCAGCTAAGAGGATTAGTGCAACATGACACTGTGTTTCAGTCACGAAAGTGGCGCGGATGTCATCTGGGACTTCTACTATGGAAGCTGGGCTGGTCCTAGAAGACTGGGAAACATGTCTCTCCTCGCTGGAGATTCCTTTGCCGCCGACTATCACGTGAAGAGCGCTGACTGGCTGAACGTGACCTTGCAGACGCCGAGGGAGATCGTGCAATATGGTATCCCTTTCGGCCATGTTGACCTCAGCCAAACCACAGCTGTGGCGACGATGGTGGTTCACGGCAACGTCGTGGTTTCTTACATCAACCTTGTGTCGGGCTGTCAGAAGATCGTGGGACCAGTGTAAAACGCTAGAATGAGTGACATGTGACGCCAGATCAAGCCAGAGTCATTTTGGTACGCCAGATCAGTCAGTCAGTCGATGCAGGGTCACTGTTTCAAGTGTAAAATATGAATTCCAAACACTAGTAAATAGGTGACCGCCAAGCGTGTAAAATGCAAAGCAAATCATACGAAAGAAAGAAACGCGCTTAGAAAGGGCCAATACAACACCGTTTATTAAATTTTCTGGTTTTAACCGCAACATTTATTACTGAACTCATTCGAGACGTGCCGCCTCCGGATACGCGGCTTATGAAGCGTATCCGGAGGCGGCACGTCTCGAATGAGTTAAACGGTTTGTAATGGTCCTTTCTAATCTTTTTTTCAAACAAAAATGCAATGTACTACATGTTATATATTTCTGCTGAGAAGTGTAACTGGAGATGTGACATAAAAATCGACCCTGACAACAAAACGACTCTGGAAAACTGGTACTGGAAATTTAATAATTCATTCCTTAAAGATAAGGCATATGTGGCCATTGTGAAAAAGTTGTTTTGGGACTTAAAGAAACAGTATGGACTTCAGTTTACAACATGGAGAACATTGCTGATGCAAAAATGGATGACCTACAATTATGTATTAATGATAAAACATTTTTTGAGATGATACTCCTTGAAACTCTAGGCCGGACCATCTCTTATGCCAGCCACCAAAAAAAAAAAAAAGGCTGAGAGCAAAAAAGACAACTCATTTAAGAAAGAGTTTAGAAACCTAGTACATAATATCCAGTATAATGATATTCCTTTGATTGAATAAAAAAAGAAAAGCTGAACTTGTGGAATTACGTAGGAAAATGACAGAAGGTATGGTTGTCCGGTCCCGAGCTAAGTGGATTCAAGATGGTGAAAAGACTTCAAAGTATTTTTGTAGTTTGGAAAGTAGGAACTTTGTCAGTAAATCAATGAATTATTTAGAAAGTGATAATGGTGAAGTGATAAATGATGCAAGTGATATTATAAAAGAAACTCAAGCTTTTTTTTCAACAATCGTACGCTTCAACAAAAGCAGAGTTAGTCAAAGTTGACCTCTCCTCTACCGTTTTTGCACACTCATTGGCTGATGACGAAAATATGTCTATCGACGGGCCTATTTCCAAGGAGGAAGCATTAAGACCATTTGAAAAGATGTCTCACAACAAATCTCTCGGTTCAGATGGCTTTATCACTGAACTTTTGGCTCACGTGCGAAGCAAAAGTGAGTCTATGTTATGGGCCAGTTGTCCGTCGTCTGTCATCCGTCCGCCGTCGTTCGTCGTCCGTGGTAAACTTTAACGTTGTCATTTTCTCGGAGACTATTCAAGCCAGTCTTCAAACTTGGTCCAAGGATACTTTGTGGTAAGACCTTTTTAAACATACAAATTTTAGTGATCTTTAACAAACGTCAAGGTCACAGAGGATCAGCACACAGGTAAAAATAGCTATATCATTTTGACATAATTTATTTTGTCTCCAATACTATTTACAACTTCAAACCCAAACTTGGTACAAAGATATCTGATGGGAAGGCCTTTTTTTTGCATACTAATTTGGTTGATCTTTCGGAAAGGTCAAGGGTCACAAGAGCTCAGGAAATAGGTAAAAAAATAGCCATATTGTGACAAAAGATGTTTTTTACCCCTCAAATACTATTAAGAACTTCAAACCTAGACTTGCTACACAGATGCCTGATGGTAAGGCCTATCTATGCATGCTAATTTGGATAAGCCCTCGAAAAGCCCACTCAGGCAGGTTTGATTATATTTGTTAAAAAACAAACAAATAACAAACAAACAAACAAACAAACAAACAAACAAATAAACAAACAAACAAAAACCTTACAGATGTAATCTACTCGCCTCGATTGATGCTAGATACGCGTAACAATGATTTAGAAGGAAACTTGTTTTCAAAAATGAAATAGGCGTCCTGTGCATCCAATGGCTGAAAAGTGTGACATGTAACTAATGTGATAGTAGCTCATGTTGAAGTCCTGTTACAAACGCCACAAAACTGACGTGTAGCTATGTCATGGTTTATTCTACACTATTTATTTACTTGCTGTTGAGGGTTTCACGAACGTAATTTGATTTTGAAAATCCGACGTCCCGTGCCTAACAGATGTGACAATTCAAAATACCTGATTAAAACGGCAGTTTTCAATAATGTGATGTGAATGTAGAATGACATTTGTAATCTCTTGGTATTACATACTTTAGATTTGTGCTTCCTGAAATTGCACATTTGTTAATGACTAGGTAAGAGTTTCCCGAAAATGCAGCAGAAACGTGACATCGGCTGTAAGCACGGGACGGGTGTTTTTACAGCCTCAGAGTGATGCAGCAAGACAACACAAACACATTTTAATCTTTTGACAGACCTTTATTGGCATCATCTCAACAAAAAGAAAGTAATTTAAAGGATAAGTTTACTTATGGATTTGATAATTTGAAACTTCTGCGAGCAGGTGATTGGTAGGAACTTGCAAGACGCCATTTTGCGACCTTTTTAACAAACTTTTATTCCAGTTTTCTCATTTTCTAGACACCTCATGTGCCCAACTCTGATTCAGCTGATTCTTTGGCATATATTTGATGGATCTGTGACATAAAAGACCTAGAAGCTGCTAAAAATTAAAGCAAGGGAAAAGATGTGGTCTACCCCAAGTAGTAGCCAGTTCTGGAGAACATCTGGTCTACAAGTCTAGACTACAAGAAACTCTGCCTGTTTTAGGGACCTTCACTGGAATTATGAGGAACTGTTATCTGTGTGAGAAGTACAGGTTCGGAATTTTGGTCAAAGCAACACATTTTTTGTCGTTTATGGCTCCCTCATACTGCACATGTTGGCAGGCTGTGATGCTGTTTGAGGCGTTCCAGCCATAGCACTATCATTGGCTTGTGCAGTTGCCACCAGTAACATCTAGCAATTAAATTCACACTATTACTATGTCTCTGTCTACAAGTATGTAGAATTGGCTAGATGTACCAGTGGGGGTTCATGTCTTCTTTCGAAACTTGACACCCAGCAGGGGTTCCAAACACCCCAAAAAGGACTTTGTTATAGCACTTTTGGGTCGGGGGAGGGCGGGGGTGGGGGGGGGGGGGGAGGGGTGAGGGGGGGGGGGGGTGAGGGAGAAGTGGGGGGTGGGGAGGTGGGGGGGGGGTAGTCCGAAATTCCTGTAACCCCCCCCCCCCCCCCCCACCTCCAGATCAACCCCTGCCCTGGTGCCTGCGGCTACCAGTGCTATTCATAGAACTGTCAATACTGCTTTTAACTTGATGTGTGTTCGGGTTTTGTGTCTGTAGGGGATCCATGCCATGCTCATATTTGCGAACTTTTCCTGTGTATTTTGATATGTTTGCTCTGATGCATTGTTCATGTATCCACCCAAAAATATACATAAATAAATAAATAAATAAATAAAACAACCGCCTATCGGCGTAAAATAATGGCCAAAACTGTATTTCCTAACACAATGCAATCCCACTCAGGAATTCAAAACGAACATGAACGTAACAAGATATAATCATTCCGAAATGTATGTGCCACTCTTGAACTCTTTAATTTCGTGTTTAGCGATTATTTCAGAACGTATGAAACAATCGCCAAACACATAAAAAAAATTAAAGATGTATGTGAGAGATTTTAATTTTAGCTCCCGCCATTTTATCAAAAAGATCTTTGAGATAAAATGATTGCACGTCATTACGCATTATGATGGTAACAAAAGTTAACGTTTACGTCGCTTGACAGGAAAAATGACGTCACTATTGTAGCCTGAAAGTTTCATTGACAGGGAAAAATATGACATCTGCCTGTTTTCAAGACGCCAATGTGTATCCCTACACTAAGGTCACTCAAAGTCATCGTGCATTTTCGTTTTTTGGTCCCATTACATTGAATGCCCTCTCAGCTGACGTGCGTCACTCATCATCTCTCCATTTTTAAATTCAAGCTTAAAACACACCTTTTTTCTGTTGCATATACTTAAAGGCCATTTTGTCTGCCGACTCATTGTGTGTGTGTGTGTGTGTGTGTGTGTGTGTGTGTGTGTGTGTGTGTGTGTGTGTGTGTGTGTGTGAGTGTGTGCAGGGCCGGATCACTTACAGGTTTGGGGGGGGGGGAGGTCAAAAACAATTTGGGAGAAATTAACCACCTGAAGCAGACACCTAAAGCAGAGTTTTGACTGTTTTGAGTATCGTTTTATTTTGTTTTTTCACCAAGGTGAGCAAAGATCATCCTTCAGTGTATCAAAGGTTTTTTTTTTGTAGTTTATATGGGGGAAGATGGGGGGTGGTCCATGGACCCCCCTGTCCCCTGGATCCGGCCCTGGTGTGTGTGTGTGTGCGTGCGTGTGTGTGTGTATGTGTGTGTGTGCGTGTGTGTGTGTGTGCGTGTGTGTGTGTGTGTGCGTATGTGTGTGTGTGTGTGTGTGTGTGTGTGTGTGTGTGTGTGTGTGTGTGTGTGTGTGTGTGTAATGTCAGCTTGTTTTTAGCCGTAGGCTTAGTTTTCTGCTCCTTCTAAATCAATGTATGTTTGTTGTTTTGTTGTAGTTGTGTGTATTTGTTTTGTATTTTGCTTTGTCTTTCATTATTGTGATTGTAAAGCGTCTAGAGACTGTTATCTTTATTGTAGTTTGAAAGTTTCATAGAGACATCGTGTCACAGTGTTGAAAAACAAAAACAACCCTGAATTATTGTTACAAAGCTTTCCTTTTAGTGTACTAATCGCTAATATTTTAAACTGAGTGTTATATGATAAATACATTATTATTATTATTATTATTATTATTTAATATTAATTAATTTTTTTGGGAGGGGGGAGGGGGAGGCGGAGGAGGGGGGAAGGGGGGGGGGGAAGGGGGGAAGGGGGGGGGGAGAACTCTTTTTTTGAACATGCTATAAAATCAAATTACACAAACTTCGTTCATGGTTTGACGTGCTGGCGTGTTCATTTGGGTGCTGTCTACCGTAAACAACAATCCAAGTGACTGTAGCAACAGCCAATAATGCGTTTGACGCCGATGAAATTCTGCGATAATATATTAACTATCGTTTCTGTAAACTTAATGCTCTGCGTTTCGCGGTATGTGTTTGCGGTGGCTTAGTGGTTTGGGCTCAAACGCTATCGCGTTTCGTGATGAGGGGGAAAAATAAAGGGGGGGGGGGGGGGGGGGGGGGAGGAAAAAAAAAAGAAAAGAAAAGAAGAAGATTCTGACGTCAAAGCCACGTCAGATCGACCTTAGACCGAGCCTAGTCTGGCAGAGTGACTCTAGTCACTTATTTGCGCGCTTTAAATGGAATGAATTTTATTTAATGTTTCTTCACATCTTGGTGATTTTTAGACCACAGAAGTGTCGATAAAGTCACGTTGTGATGTCAGTATTAGTGAGTTTTGTTCCTTCTCAGCGTCGCTTTGTCAGGTAGCTTGTCACATATTTTATTCCCAAAAAAATCACTGTGTAAAGGTACCCAGAGGAAATGCACGCCTACCCCTCTCGAAATAATGCAGGTAATCATAGACTGTATAGTGCCGATTGAAATCAACACAAATTAACATGTTATATATGTCTAGACTGATGAATGTTGTAGATGTAGCTCAAATCATCAAGTTCAGCCCGACGGCCGCATTTCCCAAATTTTGGAGGCGTCATCTAATGACTATGCACCATTTGCAGGAGATGGATCGACCATGATAATTCAAGGGCAGTGCCAGATTAGCTTGGCGCCGACAGGCGCCAAGCCGCTAATCTGGCACTACCCTTGAATTATCATGGTCGACCCATCTCCTGCGGAAGTGCGTCAGGGCTGATTGGGTTAGTGTCATGAGTATTGCAGATACTTCAGATGCGGGTCACATAAGCAGCCAGTTACGCACTTTGAAAACGCGACAGCGCTGATCAGTTCTATCTGCAGGCGTATATATATATATATATATATATATATATATATATATATATATATATATATATATATATATATATATATATATATATAATATATATATATATATATATATATATATATATATATATATATATATATATATATATATATATATATATTATACAAATTTGCAAGCTATCAAGGTTTAACCCCTTGACTACCGGAACACAGCCAGAACCAGACACTGAACTGCAAGACTACATAGAACCTCATGAGCGGCCCCAGCTACTGCGGGGGCCCATGAGGTTCTGTGTATCTTGCTCAAAGCTGCTTTTGTGTCCGCATTCGTTGTTCAGCTGGGGGTTTTGAGCTTTCAGTTTACGATTATTTCTGTTGCTTTTTATATTTCATGACTGTAAGCACTCACGTTGCTGCCGGGAAGGAATCAGAATCGAGTCATACAAACGACACGATAATTATGTAGTCTAGCCATTTCACTCCGTCTGCAAGAGATATACCGTAATGACTCTAACGGGTTCCCGGCAGCAGCGTCTAGACTGCGAATCTATGATGTTTTCAAGTTGTGTGCTGTTCTGACTCGGGCTGAGAATAATCCGTCCGTTAACCCGTTGCCTGCCGGTAGCACCTTTTGTCTTTATGATTCCTGCAGGAATCATCGCGATAAAAAGCCGCACTACCGGCCGACAGCCAAATGTCCAGCAAAGACTGCACTATATGCAGATCGCATGCACTGTCCTTGTATTGACTGTTTTTATGATCGCACCCATGATTACATGGGTAGCCAAGGCTGGTTGTCTCCCTCGATTGGACAAAAAGCTCTACCGACAGCCAAATGTCTAGCAAAGACTGCACTATGAAGCAGATCGCATGCACTGTCCTTGTATTGACTGTTTTTATGATCGCACCCATGATTACATGGGTAGCCAAGGCTGGTTGTCTCCCTCGATTGGCTACCCGCTTACAGAGCTAGCGAAATACACCGAATCGACGCGGGAGTCAACCAGTTTGGGGCCGCCCTTCTTTCGTTCTCTCCTTTTTCTGACTTAACTTCAGTTTGATATAGAGATAACCTCTGTTCGTCTCACTGCATCAGTTCTCATTTTTACATATCACTAACTCATTCGAGACGTGCCGCCTCCAGATACGCGGCATAAGCCGCGTATCCGGAGGCGGCACGTCACACTCTCGAATGAGTTTACTGGAGGGATTGGGTTCAGTGACGGACGGGGGGATGGGTGGTGGTGTTGGTGTGAACGAACAGACTGGTGGTATGTGACACTTGTCATGCTGGTTTCCACTTTCAATTTGTACATATATAGCTGCGTACTTTTTAGTATTTCACTGTGTGCACAATGCAGCAACTATTCAAATAAATTATAAAAGGTCACATTACAGGTGTGTCCGCCTGATGATTTTCATGTGTGTGTGTGTGTGTGTGTGTGTGTGTGTGTGTGTGTGTGTGTGTGTGCGTGCGTGCGTGCGTGCGTGTGTGTGTGTGTGTGTGTGTGTGTGTGTGTGTGTGTGTGTGTGTGTGTGTGTGTGTGTGTGTGCTATAAATATGACTGAATGAGTGGGTAATGTGATGTCTGCAGAATTAACACTTCAGGTAAGAAGCAGTCTAGTCCGTTTGAGCAAAGCTTGCCTCGTGTTTTCAGTCCAATTAACTTTTGAACAAGACATATTTTGAGAAAAACGCTACTAAGAACAAAAAGTGATCATCAAACTTTGTCCTAATTTATTACAATGAATTTTAGCTGGCTTTAAATCCAACGGTGTAGCCACTAACCTCGGGAGATCATGATGATGACCTACATAAACGTTCAAATACTGAGCATCGGGCCTCAGTGTCCACTGATCCGCATCGCTGACGCTGAAACTAGTGTGGCAAGCTATGCACGGATTACACGTTTCGCAAGACCAAGCTGTCGAACATTCAACACGAGATGCGTGAAATTCACCGGAATAAACAAATGTCGGTGTTGGTGACTGGGGCTTGACTCGGGCTATATCGGCTGAGTTTACTGAGCAGGTCATGTTCAAATTTTCCCGAGGGCAGCGGCTAAACCAGTGCTGACAAGAATAAAATAAATTGAAATAAATTAGGACCAAAGTTGGCGATCATCTTTTCTTCTTAGAGTTGTCTTGAAATCATTTGAGTTCAAAAGTTATTTGCGATAAACACGAGGCAAGCTTTTCTCACACGCACTACACCTAATCAGTACTATGTCGTTAAACCGTCTAAAGGGAGGTAAAAGAACAGCAGCTGGCAAAAGAACCGTATTGTGTCCCCTGAGCTGTACAGTTTCACCTCTCCCAGCGCCGTTGCAAACTGATTGTACGTGATTATCATCTATTTAGCACTCACCACTACGTAGAGACAGTGGAGATGGGCCGACAATTATCGTTAAAGGATAGTGCCTGGGCGCCTCAAGTCGCCATGCTAATCTAGCACTACTCAATATCCAGCCGTGTTCGAACAACATGAAAACAAAAGTTTTAAAAAACCGACACAAACAAACAAACAAACAAACAAACAAACAAACAAACAAACAAACAAACAAACAAACGAATCAATTTATACACACTCAGTCAATCAGTTGTATTCGTGAAGAATGTTACAGTGACAAATGTTTATTCATATTTCTGTTCATTTCCACCAAGACAAAGAGACATGAACAAATGTCAAATACAAAAATGGAGTGCAACGACAACCAAACGTTTGAAAGGACAAAGTCCACAAAAGAAAAAGAAAAGCAAACAAATACACAAAAGTGTGTGCACAAGCGTATATAAACATTTACTGCACGCATTCTCTTTCCTCCTCTGTCACCCACGCACGCACCCACGCACGCACGCACAAACAAACAAGCAATATGTTCAGTTAGAGGTCACGGGTATAGTTGAGCGGGGAACTAGTCACCCTATAGCTTCTAGAAATCCTATACAAAAATCAATACCAACAAATATTCACACAATTTTCAATATTTATTAACTCATTCAGCCCCACTGCCGTATTTGCCAAATTTTGGAAGGGTCATCTAATGACTAAGCACCAGTTGCAGGAGATGGATCGACCATGATAATTCAAGGGCAGTGCCAGATTAGCTTCAGGCGCCAAGCTAATCTGGCACTGCCCTTGAATTATCATGGTCCATCCATCTCCTGCAACTGGTGCATAGTCATTAGATGACGCCTCCAAAATTTGGCAAATAGGACCGTCAGGCTGAATGAGTGAAAGGCCCACTACCGCCGTAACTGTTCAAAGATAAACTTCTGTAACAGATGGTTACGAGACGCTACACACAGGTCTAGCTATGGTTCATTTAGACACAGTTCAGCACACGTCGTCTTAATGACAATGACTCCACTCCGTTCTATAAATACAACGCTATCAGTACGAGAAACAGCTAATCTGGCACTGCCCTTGAATTATCATGGTCCATCCATCTCCTGCTGTAGGTCGTCGGGTCTGAATGGGTTAATGTACAGTGTGACAGGTGTGGAGTTTGTTTCTTTGCCTTTTTTGTTTTTGTTTTGCGAATGATCACACTAACAAACAAACAACAAACAAACAACAACAACAAAAAAAATCCCAACAAAGAATGAAACAAGCTTAGAAAGGACAATTACAACACAATTTATTAAATTTTTCCTTTTTCGAAAAAGTCATGCAATCACAGTACACAATTCTCTACTTATCTTTTCGTTGGGGAGATGTGCGACTGAAGACACCATCAAACTGAATAAACTGTGCTATAATTGTTTTTTTTCTAAGCGTGTTTCTTATCTTGTTGGGGATTTTCTTTGTCCTGTCACATTATACTGAAAGATAGTAATACTCTCTAAATCACAGCTTAGTGCGCAAAAGGCTATCGGGCCGAGCTGGCCGCAATGGGCCGTGCACAGTGGTGCGTGGGGACACTGCGGCTGACCTCGGCACTATAGTCTTTGCTTAATAATAATAATAATAATAATACCGTTATTATATAGGCGCTTTTTCTCAATTTTTTTTTGGGGAAATCGACTCAAAGCGCCGCGCCTGAAACCCAACACACACTCACGAAACAGACGCGGATTTACGCCATTTAAGACAAACACAGTACAAGACAAACGAAGGGCCAGTCAGCTACTGAAGTTACAGAGATTTTTTTACCGCTTGTATTTGAAATTTTGTAAAGTGGCCTGAGACCGGTACCAAAGTGCTTATCCGGAGCAAACACCACCCAACTGCAAGAGGCATAGACCCTCAACATCCCCGAAGTCGCGGGAGCTCATACGGTTCTACGCTTCTTCCTGTACCCATTTATATATATATATATATATATATATATATATATATATATATATATATATATATATATATATATATATATATATATATATATATATATATATATATATATATATATATATATATATATATATATATATATATATATATATATATATTATCTTCAAAGCAGAAGGGTTAAAATTTCTCGCAGCCAGTCTGCGATTGTGTCGATATGATCGGCAGCCGCAAAGATGAGACGAACTCTTCTCACTGACGGTGTGGGACGCAGACTGCGCTACTAAAATCTCGGTTAACCCTCTTAAACCCACGGCCGCATTTCTAAACAGGTGTTGGAAGCGTTGTCTAACGACTATGTACCAGTTGTCGGAGATGGATTGATCATGATAATTCAAGGGTAGTGCCAGATGAGCTTGGCGCCTGAAGGCGCCAAGCTCATCTGGCACAAGCCTTGATTTATCATGATCAATTCATCCCCTGCCGCAAGGTCCCGGGGCTAAATGGGTTAATTCAACGCAGAAGAGCCCCAGGCGTCCAAGAAACGTAGATTGGAAGTGGTTTTATCAAGAGGGATAGATCCTCATGAGCCCCCGCAACTACGAGTGCTCATGAGGATCTGTGACGTAACTCGTGCACTTGGGTTGTGTTTTCTTTGTTTCGGCAGTAATCGATTTTTGACTCCACAGAAAGCTATTTCTTTAACCCATTGAGCACCGAGATCAAGGTCAAAATTCCTAAATGTATGACTGAGATTTCCTCTGAAGACACCATACCAATTCAGAGAGAGAGAGGTCTTCAGAGGAAATCTCAGTCATACATTTAGGGAGAGAGAGAGAGAGAGAGAGAGAGAGAGAGAGAGAGAGAGAGAGAGAGAGAGAGAGAGAGAGAGAGAGAGAGAGAGAGAGAGAGAGAGAGAGAGAGAGAGAGAGAGAGAGAGAGATGTCTACCATGACAGTTCAAGGTGATGCCAGAATAGCTTGGCGCCTAAAAAGGTGCCGAGCTATTCTGACACTACCTTTCATTTGTCAAGTCGATCCATCTCATGTTGTAGTGTACATGTAGCAGAACTGATACAAGACCTATCTCAGTTCACGTGTAGTGATATAGCTTGTGTTCTCTCCGCAGCCACTGTTTCGTTGCACTGCCACATAACGATCAGCCCATGAGGCGGAGTCAGGTAAGGAGCGACCCAGTCACATGCCCTGGAAAATGGCGCCACTTCTAAAGGAAAAAATATGTCGAGTCAAGGTACAAACTCTTTCAGAAAGTCATTTTAATAAACTGAAAACTGCCTGACCTCACGAGACGCAAAATAGATCACGACTGCTCAGTTCCCCCGATAAAATGCTCATGAAAATTACATCTTATCGGTCGAATTGAGCACAGCCATCATTTTAACCTGTTCAGTGCCAGCTGACGAAGATTGTGTTTATGCAATCTTCGTTAATTTAAAATCTATAAATCTGGATGCCCTAGGAACATGGATTCAAAGTGGTGTAAGCAAGAGGCATAGATCCTCATGAGCCCCCGCAACTGCGGGGGCTCATGAGGATCTATACCTCTTGCAGTTGGTGATGTTCACATTTTCTCGGCACTAACGGGTTAATCTCTACGTTTATCATAAGTGTGTCCTGCCAGATGGGAGTTCCACAATCACTTCAGTAGGTGGACTCGTTATTTGAGACTGGTCCACAAAACGTGTCGACGTAGAGGGTCAGGCAGGTTTAAACCCCGATGCACACTCACCAGGAAGGCTGCCCAGTCGTCAAGTCCACAGTGCCGACACTCCGTCAACAGGCGCTGGTGGTCGGAGAGCAGGGGCGATCTCGGGTCGAGAAGCATGCGAATGGCGTTGTCGTTCACTGAAGCGTGGTTGAGAAGAGCGGTGACGGTGTCCCAGGACTTCTTCACGAGAGCGGTTCTCAGTGCTGCGTTGATGGCCTTCTTCAGAAAGTCGCTGTCAACCTGACTTTTGAGTTTGTCCACTCTCGGCCAGTCATTCTGCGCCAAGGACAAAACCAAAGCAAGTCTGGGGAAGGAGTTGTTCAAGCACCATTCTGCCAGGACAGACAGAGTGTCCTGATACGCAGATGCTTCCGAGGTGTTTGTCAGATCGTCCTGCAGAGTAGACAAGGGAAGGTCCTTCAGCCATTCGTCCAGGATTGGTGCCAGAGATTGCCAGGTGTCGCTAGCTTCCAGACACACCGTCTCGTGATACAGGATGGACAGCCAAGGGATACACGGGTAGTGCTTGAGCACGATCTGACGCGCGAACTCCCAGCATTCCAACTGTATGGCCAGTGTTCCGGCTATCTTGAAGCGCGTATCAAACAACCGGAACTGTTCGGTACAATTCTGCACGGTCTCAGGGTAATGGCGACAAAACGCCAACACACAGTCCAGCCTGTTGTCCTTTATTGCGGTCTCCATTGCACTCTCCAGGATGTGTTCCCCCAGACCCTCTTTCTCCGCGTGAAGACACAGTTCCATAAAGGACTCCATGGTAGATGTCTGGACAGCGGTTTGTACAGAGTCTCTCATCTCATCGTAACTAGGGTCGCCAATTTGGTGTTCGTAGGATGCTGATATTTCACGAAGCTGGTATTGACTCATTTGAACGTCAAGAACCGCCCTGGTACACGGATCTGTTTTCAGTGTAGATAGGTAAGACAGATGACGGTCAAATTGTCTGGTCACACTGTCACACACAGGCAGAAGTGTCACGGTGTCACACTTGTTGAAGTGTCCTATCACGTTGCTACTTTTGTTACACTGTTCTTTGACGATGTCGCTATGGAGACGATTATTCACTGTATCACTGCCTTCACTTGTCAACTTTGATTCGCTGTTCATGTGTTTGTGGTGGTCCCGCCAGACACATTTAACACCACTCGAGATTTGTCTGCTGCAAAGGTTCCGACTGCAGCAAAGCAGCAAAGTCACTGAACCACACAGGTCGTTTGCCAGTCTACACACGTGCCCCATTCCCTTTACTATAAAAAGCACTCAGTGTGTGTGTGTGTGTGTGTGTGTGTGTGTGTGTGTGTGTGTGTGTGTGTGTGTGTGTGTGTGTGTGTGTGTATGTGTGTGTGTGTGTGAATCAAGTGCTTTTCCACTTCACACACGGTTGGGAAAAGCCAGGTGTCCAGCAGATAAAAGTAAGATTTTTTCGCTGTTATATTTTTGGATTTCTACTTGTACAATGTAGTCATGTTTTTGTGTGTGATAGTACTGGTTGCTTTTTGTTGAAGAGCACGGCGGATTCAGTTCGCCTCCATCCCCTAATGATTAATACTTCTTGTTGTTTGTTTTGTGGTGGTAACTATGCTGTTCGGCCAATTTTCTAACGGGCATTCCCGATTTCTCACCGGTACAAGGGGGGATGGCAGCTAGCCAGGATAAGTGTGGAGATTTCTCAAAAACTTAGAGCGCTAGGCACTGATGCAGGCTGGAGCAAGGATAGGTCCAAGCTATTCGTACAGACTTTGATTTCATCTCAGCAGCGCTCTAGTCAGTCCCGTCACCGCCCCTGCAACAGTCAAAATCCAGCCGTATGTTAACCCATTCACCGCCGAGACTAAGACCACAACTATGCAATAGGTATAGATCCTCATGAGCCCCCTCATTTGCGTGGACTCAGTCTTGTTGGTGTAAACCCCTTTCTAAAACCACTCAATGTGTATCCATGTTGTTCACGTCGGTTGGACGGCTATAGCGGCCTTCACTTTTGACGGTGAATTCAGTTACTCCGATTTGAAAAACACGATGTTCGTTCGTTGCCGGCAGTGTAGATGTCAATCATGGTATATAACTTGTATGTGCTCTCTCTCTCTCTCTCTCTCTCTCTCTCTCTCTCTCTCTCTCTCTCTCTCTCTCTCTCTCTCTCTCTCTCTCTCTCTCTCTCTCTCCCTCTCTCTGTGTGTGTGGTATAAGATGAATGTTGAGTGTTACTATTATTTTGTGTAAATAATTTTTTTATTTTATTATTATTATTATTTTTAAAATATTATTGTTGCATGAAATAGTGTGTGTAAATATAATTCTTTATTATTATTATTATTATTATTATTATTATTATTATTATTATTATTATTATTATTATTATTATTATTATTATTTAATCTATTTTATGTTGTAGATGTTAGCAACGGCAAGTTTGTAAAATGATGATTTCAGTTCCTGTCAAAACTCTTTACTGTTGATCATAAAGTTTCATCATCATCATCATCTCTCTCTCCGCTCTCCCTCTCTCTCTCTCTTATGCTGGTGTGTGTGTGTGCGTGTGTGTGTGTGTGTGTGTGTGTGTGTGTGTGTGTGTGTGTGTGTGTGTGTGCGTGTGTGTATGTATATGTGTGCGTGCATCTTGCGTGCATGTATGTGTGTGTTGGGTTAGTCAGGAGGAGGTAAAACGTCTAGATAATCTTGACGTTTATGCTTACAGTTTTTGTGTTCAATGTACCGAGTGTAGTCTTATCAGTGTGCAATGTATACTATATATGTGTTTATTATGTAGTAGTATTTCATGTACCGTATGTAATGCATATTAGCCAGACGTGGGTCGGGACTGTGCTTCGTCTGACGCGGGCGTTGGTTGAAGGCCCCGGACATACATCACGATACCACGTTTGTCCCGGCCTTTAATCCAATGTTTGAGCCGTAGCGGGGTCTGACCTAACTCTGATTTACGTACTTCCGTGTGTGTGCGCGCGTGTGTGGGTGTGTGTGTGAGTGTGTGCAAGCGCGTGTGCGTGCCGGCGTTCGTGTGTGTGTGTGCGTGTGCGTGTGTGTGCGTGTGTGTGTGTGTGTGTGTGTGTGTGTGTGTGTGTGTGTGTGTGTGTGTGTGTGTGTGTGTGCGTGCGTGTTTGTTTTCATGTAGTTTGTAGCAAGGACAAGAACGAAAAAAGGTCTGCGCACCTATTCTTTTATCCTTGGAAAATAAAGTTTCATTTCATTTCTCTCTCCACTCTTCCTCTCTCTCTCTCTCCGCTCTCCCCCTCTCTCCCCATACTCTCTCCATACTCTCTCCATACTGGCTCTCTCTCCGTCTCTCTCTCTCTCTCTCTCTCTCTCTCTCTCTCTCTCTCTCTCTCTCTCTCTCTCTCTCTCTCTCTCACTCTCACACACACACACACACTGTAGAGTCTCTCCATCCCTTCCCCCGCCCAGGAATGTTTAACAATTATCATAGTTTTCTTAGTAGATTTGACATAATTAGACTTTAACATGTACTCATTGATGTAACTGATATGGAGACCGATCTACGAAAGATGTGTAGACTGCACGTTGCTACCAAAACAAACAAACAAACAAACAAACAAACAAACAAACAAACAAACAAACAAACAAACAAACAAACAAACAAACAAACAAACAAAACCACTGACCCGTTAGACATGATAGACACACACAAAGCTAAACGAATCTATATTTATCATTTTAGGTTTTGCTCGATGACGTGTTTTCTGTCATTATAACACTGTGCTGCCTCAAGCACAACTCAGTACTTATAAAGTAAAAGATCCCCGGGCTGAGTCAGCCATTTGGTTGGCCCGTTCGGCCAATGGGAATCACGTACTATGCAACAATTCAGTTGGGGTGGGAAAAAGGAGGGGCGGGAGGGGGGAGTCCAACTCTCTTCAGTACTGAAAATTTTCATGGAAAAATGATACCTCTGAAAAACCATCAGTTTTTATCCAACTTTTTTTCATAAGGAATGTCGACAGTATGCTAATTGTTAAGGTAAGTGTTGGTCCTATCCAGACCGCTTTAAAAAAAAAAAACTGAAGAGGATGGTGGGAATTCGGGGGCGAGGTTGGGGGTGGGGGGTGGGGGGGGGGGGGGAGATAAAAAGTTAGTAAACTTAACCAGTCGCACAATAAACGTTCTCCGGCTTATATCTAAGCTAATCTCTTCACACATGGGGACAGGTCAACGTCCGAATGAAACAGTCACTGATCTACATGTGCGCCCGGCGCGACTGCAAGTGACTCAGTAGAAAAACTACTGAAATACTCTCCATTGATACGCTTCGTAAAAACAGGTTTCTACCCCAGAATGTGTTCACGGTTGAGGATTTTTCACTGACACGCCTCTTCCTTTTCTGTGTTGCGGAACGACGTGCGGCTTCAGAAGTCAAGAGGTTCCTAGTTCGCACTAGCCATCGGGCCGACTTCGGCCCGGTAGCCCTTTTGCGTACTGGTCTGATACCTTTCTAATACCTGTCCGCATACAATATACCTTACATGGCATTAGTATGCATGCTAGTACCTCGGCAGCCGAGACAACGCATCGTAAATGAAAGCGAAGCCGCTGACTTACCTGGTTGTTGTTTTCTTCAGTCTGTAATGCACCTGATGTGACATGTACTTGAGATGTGGTACGTCTGAGGACTCAAGACAAATCACTTTATTCTGTATGTTCTTCCAAGGAACATGTGTGCTATCTTAGAATTCAAATGAAACATCCGTAGATGAGATAGGAGATTTTATACATTTCTACTCAACTTCAGTAATGAAGAATGATCCACGCACAGCTACTCAACGTTGTCAGCTAGCGTCGACGTCTACTCAAAGACAAACTCCTGTAACACGCTATCTCGCCTTCCGTCATCTGCAAGTGGCATAGATTTAAATAAACCACTGCAGCAGTAGGGCCTTATGTAAATCTTTGCCTCGTTCGGGTCTTTGTTTTTCAGATCAGTGAAGCATGTCACATGATTTGGTCAGTGACTGGACCGCTGAGTCGTGCCAAAGTGGGGAAAAAAACTGGGTAAAATTATGTGGATCGTCACCGGGAATTCCCGAAGAGACCACAACATGACAGTAAGTTTTGCGGTTTCACAAGTAGTAGACTGAATGCAAACATCGATGGTTTGTTTTGTCGAATTCACAAACACACACACACACACACACACACACACACACACACACACACACACACACACACACACACACACACACACACACACACACACACACACACACACACACACACACACACACACACACACACACACACGTACACACTCGCACACACACACACACACTACGCACGCACACACACTACGCACGCACGCACACACACACACACGCACGCACGCACGCACGCACACGCGCACATGCAGGTGAATATACACTGTAACTACCTTCAGAAAAAATCGGAAGTTCCGCTTTGATTTATCACAGACACACAAATACTTTGTCTTAACTCATTAAGGCGCCCTTCATCAATAGCAGCGGAAGTTTATAACGTTGCCGTCGACAGCACTATGCGACACTTTCGCAGCTATTGATGCAGAGCACATTGAATGAGTTAAATTGTGTGGGAAGGAAATATTAAACACGAAGTTTCAGTGGACCTATCACACACGACCCATTGAAAACAAATATGGCACGACCGGGTATATTACCCCAGCTCGTAATGCGGCCGACTGGAGAGTGCAAGAGAGGGGGTAAAAGCATACTTATCATAATTATGTGTATTATTAACCCATTTAACCCTAAAGGCCACATTTCCCAAATTTTGGAGGTGTCGCCTAACGCCTGTGTAGCACTTGCCTGAGACGAATCGACCATGATAATTCCAAAGTAGTGCCACATTGGCTTGACGCTATCAGGCGCAAACCTGATCTGACATCACCCTTGAATTATCATGGTCGATCCATCTCTTTGCTCAGTGCAGTGCGTCTGGGCTAAATGAGTTAATATAGTGTCGAACATGAACTATTATAAGTTTTCATTACTAGCATAATGCAGAAAATGACATACGGCTGAAATTTAATCAGAAACATGACCAAAATAATTATTACTCTCAGGCACGTTTACCCGGGTCACGTTGTGTGTTCACGCCCGGCCAGATGTTTTTTTTTTTTTTTTTTTTTTTTAATAACCAGGCGATCGGGTCGAAACTGTGCGCCCAGGAAAGTCTCCTGTTCCGACTGTCGGGTGAAAAGCTTGTACCCATATATACAGCAGGGTTTTTTGTGCAAGGTGGCCTTATTTTTTGCGTATTGTTCAACGGTCATCAGTCAAAACTCTAAAGTCATCAAATAAAGGTAGCGCTTAAATGACAAATCAAGTGCCGCCATTTGAACGAGAGTTGAATGAACGATCCACAATAGTTTTCTCCATCGATTCGCTACCGCTGATAAGCGGTGGCGAATCGAGGGAGACTACCAGTGTGTGTGTGTGGACGATGATGGCGGCCTATCTCCCGCATGTCGTGTTGGTCAGAAAAGGTCCTCGAAGCACAGGTAATCCTGGATGATCAACGACAAGCCAAGGGAGGTAAGCCTGTCCCGGCGTCCGGGGCGACAACCCAGTAGGTGTGACACGGTGAGGCGACACAGGTTCTGTAGACTTCGGGGGTGGCTGGCACAGTCGTCAACATACTGCAGCATTTCGTCCTGGTCTAGGGAAGAAAAAGGAAAACATCAGGTTGGCGTTGAACTGCCCAGTAAGCAAACGGTCCTTGGACCAAGGGCCAACTGCCTCCGGCGCCGGCCCGCCGAAGACCTTTGATAACTGGTATCTGTTAAGATTATCTGTAAATTTCTGCTTCTGGCAAAGGCTGCTGTCATCAGTTTACTTCAGCCAAAACTGACAGCAGACTCTGCATGGGCTATGTCACAATCCTGGGGACAGTTGCATGAGTCAGCATAGTCCTGCACCAGCCACCATGCAAGGTGCTCCGCTAGCGGAACAACTCGCTTAGTGGCTGGCGCAGGACTAAGCTCGCTCATGCAACCACTTAGTCTGGATGCTGACCGAAGTGCATTTTTAGGTCTACGGAGACCCAGAATAGGATCTTAAAATTGTTGATACTGCGATTAAAACAATCACCATACTGCTTCCAAAACGACATGCTCACATTTGAAGTTAGAATCGTCCACTAAACGTATAACATGTAGCCCAAGGATAGTTCCTGATTATCTTGGTGCCTCTAAGCACCAAGCTATTAAGGTACTACCTTGTGCTACCACGGTCGATCTATATCCCCCGCAATTTAATACATAAAACTTATACTGACCTTGGCGTTCTAAGTGGTGCCTCAGATCGACGTCCTTTCTGAGCAGGTATAGTTCACGGTTAGAGCAAGACCCGGACTCGTACAGCATACAGACCAGGGGATACTGACGTGTCTGCAAAGCTCGCTTGATGGGAGAGAACATTGTGTATTCCAGTGAGCTCTGAAACGTAGAAAGTCCACTTTGGATGCACAGCTTCACAACTTCCTCTGGCTTGCAACAGCTGCCGACTGCTTCGTAGAGAATGTTCTGATATTGATGCTGGTTCCCAGAAAATGGGTTCACTCTCTGAAGCAGGATCCTCACGCAGTTAGAGTTCCCGTGATCAACAGCCGATCTCAAAACATTCATTAACAGACACTCGTCCTCAGAGCATCTTTCAAGCAGACTTTCTATGAGTTGCCATTCTGGTTCAATAGCCCCTGCTGCGTGTCTGACTGTGTGGTCGATGAGGGTCGTGTCTGCGCACGTTTTCATCACCATGTCCACGAGGTTCCATCTGTCCGTACACATAGCGAGGTGCACCACCCAGTTTGTCAGTCCTCTCTCCCGGCATTTCTCGATCAGTACCGGGTCACCGAATTCGGACAGAAAGTACTCGTCAATGTCTTCAAGTTCAAGATGGGTTAGGATCGCTACTGTGGAATCCCATTCCTCCATCCTCATCGCTAAGCGAACTACTCCGCTCAGGAATTCTTTGCAGATTGTATCCCCATGTTTGAGAATGATACTCGTCACTGACGGCCAGTGTTGAGAAACCAGAGAGAGGAGAAGAGCAAGGTTGCAAAAGGACGCCTCTGAACACCACTCAGCGAAACAAAGCAAGTAGCATGCATTCAGTTTATCCCGAGCTTCACCGAGAATGTCGTCCAACCCAAAGTCTCCGGTCTGGCACCACGCATCCAAAAATCCTGCACACGTTTGCCATGTGTCATGCTGGTGGAAGATTTTTCCAACACACTCCACAAAATGGTACACCGAAAACCAGGTTCCAAAACCAATTCTTTCAACAATTTCTCTCACGACACTCCAATGTTCAAGATCAATGGCCATCTCTGCGGCCACACTTTGGAGGTGAGATTGATAGTGAAGCTGTTCCTGCCCTTGATGACTCTGACAAGCTGCAATCACAAAGTCACACCTGTCTGCCATGATGGCCTCTTTCAAGAAAAGCTTCAACAGTCTCTGATTGCACATTCCTTTAGCTTCATCACAGAGTTGAAGAAACGTCTCTGTCTCTTTATGCCTGATGACCGCCTGCAGCGCTAGTTTGAACAGTCTGGTTGCGTGTCTCGTACTTTTGCTAAACTGGCAAATCTGTCCAATGTGTTTCCAGTGATTCAGACTGATGCACGCATTCAGAGCGACTTTTATATCGCTGTACTTTGGTGAGAATCCTTGGTCACAGAGCTTCATCGCCCATCGCCACTCAGCTTGTCTGACGGCCTGTAGAAACACCAGCCGCAAGTCGCTCTGTACTGCAACGCTGTCACGCTGACTTGTCACGCCGTGTTTTGGACCAGACACACGGTGACGTACGTGACATTGGTCTTTCTTGTGTGTGTTACCTAAAACAACAGTGTGACGTGTGTCAAATAGTCAAATTGTCTAAAATCACAGACGTTAAGTAAAATTCCTTCCTTCCTTCCTTCATTCATTCATTCATTCATTCACATAGGTCACGACGACCTGTAACATTGTGACAGTTGTCACATTGACTAGTTACACCGTTACGCTCTTCAAGATGATCATTACAGCAGAGAATGCATTACCCCCCCTTGTGATTTCGGCCACTGTGATCATTACCGTTGGCTGTCAAAATGGTGGCCAAGACTAGGACAAAATGGTCCTTTTGGCGCTTACACTCACCATTGTGACCAAACCATGACACGTGTTACAGGGCTCTGTGACACTGCTGTCGTGACTTACTTTTTAGTCACTTTCCGTGCCGTTTCCGGGAGTGCTTCCCAGATCATAGTGTAACCACTTGGGTACATTTTTTTTAGATGAGTTGCTAAGAATTTCATTTAAATAGAAGTGTACTTGTGGCGTACTTATGTACTTAAGTGTGCTGATGTATTCCCTAAATAGACCCACACTACGCCACAAGTACACGTCTATGCAAATGACATGATTAGCATCTCATTTAACTCATTCAGCCCGGGGCACGTATTTCCCAAATTCTGGAGGCGTCATCTAACGACGATGCACCTGTTGCAGGAGATGAATCGACCATGATAATTCAAGGGTAGTGCCAGATTAGCTTGGCGCCGACAATCGATTCATCTCCTGCTGTGTCAGGGCTGAATGTGTTAAATGGAAATGTACTTTGGACGTAATCCCCGAGTTAACTTGTTGTAATCCCACAAGCGATACGCGTGGGCGCTTACCGTTCACACTGCCACAGACCATCTGCATCACGTAGTCCCACGCCCCCTGTCTCATGGCCCGTGTCAGGGCACATCTGCGCAAACTCCTCTTGATAGCAGTGTCGGCAAACGTCTCCGCAACAACGTCCCACAAGCCTTGGGTGAAAGCCACATAAAATGCCAAGTCCTTCTGACCTTGCGCGTGAAGGTGTGTAAAGACAAACAAAGCAACGTCTCGAGTCCATTTCTGTTTCAGACACAGATATTTGAGGATTCTTTTGTCCTTGTTAGTCCCTACGTCAGCACTGTGGGCAAGACCAAGACTAGGACATTCGTCGCGAGAATTCACTTCTACAGCCATCGTCTAACTTCTCAAATTTAACTTCTCAAATTTTAGTTTTCATTTCAGTGACTGTTCCCTCATTGTCTTGAAAATACAGTTTCAGTCAGTCCTCATGTGTCAGTCAGCCCTCAGCCTGCCTACGTGTCTACTATGAACCAAGCATGGCTCACACCAGATCCTTAATTATGATATCGAATGTCAGTAACATGTCATGACGTAACCACCAGAGACATTTTCTTGACCTAAACATACAAAAGTCAGGACGAAAGTGAAAGTAGTATGGTCAAAGTTCATGGCCTTCACGAAGATATCATAAAATACAGTAAATGTGTCTCCCGCCTGCCCACTCCAGCCATACTGATTTTCTCGAGTGACAGTCATAGACTACACACCAATCACTGGATCGATTTGTTATAAACGAATGACACGTCAGTATTAGCGATCACACTAACAACAAACGTGTCAGAGGCTGAGTAGAATTTGTTGGAAACTGTCGGTAAGGTTTGTAAATAACGTTTATCATTACGTAACTGTTTCAGTTTACAGATTCTATGTTAAACATAGTCTTCGGTTAAATTAGGCCCAACTGCTACCAGTCTTATATCATGATTTGTAGAGTACTTATCCAGCGCGCAAAGGCCATCGGGCCCATGTCGGTCGCCGTTGGCCCGATGGCCCGCTTTTGCACATTGGGAAGCCTCCAAAATTAGCTGCCCACACGCATGCAAGTGATCACGAACTGCGCGTCCAGTGGAACGACTGCACATTGACAGAAACTCTAGCTGCCCACACGCATGCAAGTGATCACGAACTGCGCGTCCAGTGGAACGACTGCACATTGACAGAAACTCTAGCTGCCCACACGCATGCAAGTGATCACGAACTGCGCGTCCAGTGGAACGACTGCACATTGACAGAAACTCTAGCTGCCCACATGCATGCAAGTGATCACGAACTGCGCGTCCAGTGGAACGACTGCACATTGACAGAAACTCTAGCTGCCCACACGCATGCAAGTGATCACGAACTGCGCGTCCAGTGGAACGACTGCACATTGACAGAAACTCTAGCTGCCCACACGCATGCAAGTGATCACGAACTGCGCGTCCAGTGGAACGACTGCACATTGACAGAAACTCTAGCTGCCCACACGCATGCAAGTGATCACGAACTGCGCGTCCAGTGGAACGACTGCACATTGACAGAAACTCTAGCTGCCCACACGCATGCAAGTGATCACGAACTGCGCGTCCAGTGGAACGACTGCACATTGACAGAAACTCTAGCTGCCCACACGCATGCAAGTGATCACGAACTGCGCGTCCAGTGGAACGACTGCACATTGACAGAAACTCTAGCTGCCCACACGCATGCAAGTGATCACGAACTGCGCGTCCAGTGGAACGACTGCACATTGACAGAAACTCTAGCTGCCCACACGCATGCAAGTGATCACGAACTGCGCGTCCAGTGGAACGACTGCACATTGACAGAAACTCGCGCGGAGAACACAGATGCAAACTAAACCAAACATAAACGCAAGAACGCTGGAGTGACAAGAGACATAAATCCTGCGGGGGGTCATGAGGGTTTATGTCTCTCGCAGCTGGGTAGCTTTCGTTTTACCCACGGCAGCGCAGTGGTTAATGTAAGTTCAAATGATAATTCAAGGGTAGTGCCAGATTAGCTTGGCGCCGACAGGCGCCAAGCTAATCTGGCACTACCCTTGAATTATTACACCCCAGCATTTTACTCTGTGCTCTTACGGCCGGCCATTCAGAGAGCGTGTGTCGATCTGTGAATTTGGACCTTACGGCTGGACCTTACACATACGCACGTCTTTATTCCAAAATGACTTTACCAGCATTCTTACACGGTGTTATGACGATGCATTGAGCGGCACGTAAACCGAAAGTACGCTACTGTTGGTTTGTTAATGAAAACTTCAACTGAGAAATACGTGCTCATTCTTAAAGCGCGCCGAACATACAATCAATTGTACAATGAAAACTGTAAATGACCCAACAATTCCTTTTTCTCGATGGGACAGCATTGCGAAAGTCCATGAATTATTTAGTTGCCATGGCAGCTCTTGTTTTGATGCAGCGGGGAAGGGAGGGTTGGGTTCATTGAAAGTTCAGTTTTCACAGGGACAATTTATAATATATTCGGCGCGCTTTAACGTGAGGCGATGTATTTTTAGCAACGCGTCATTTCAGGGATCCCCTTATTTCAACAGCCAATTCCTTCTCAGGATGACTTCTCGGGAACAGGATTATTGGTATCAACATCATCATGACGTGCACACAAAACAGAGTTTGTTTATTTTATTTATTGTTATTGCCTCTTGTGCGCATCAGTAAAACTTTACTGACTTAAAAAAAGAAAGAAAAGAAAAAGCAGAAAAGTCTGTCAGTTTGCGACCATTCAAGCTTAGTCACATGTTAGTTAGCACTTTCGTCGAACATCAGTTACTGCAAGACACAAAGAAGTTGTATAAGTGATATTGTGAACTATTAACCCCCTCTTGCCTGGAGCAGGCCCGATTACAGAGGGCGTCAGGAAAACGGCTGGTGACATTGCAAACTGAAAGTAACTGAAGGCGTAGATTTGTTTTTACATGTGACACGCGGCTGTGAATTGAGTCCATCTACAAGCAAAATCCAACTGCAGGAGGCATAGATCCTCATGAGCCCCCGCAAATCGGGGGCTCATGAGGATCTATACCTCTTACTTCCTCATTCAAAACTACTCCAACCCTGAAGAAGACAGATTACTATCCGGAGGTGACTATGCGATGATTTCACTTCAGAGACTAGTGTTATTTCTAACCAAGGGACTCAATTACATCTGAGTAGATGAATCCTGAGTAAGGCAGCTTAGGTTTGGCCTTACTCTATACAAAACGTTTGCTAGATCAAGGAACGATATTGAAGTCCAGTCAGGTGACAGTCGTTAACGGCATGTCCAGTCACGCCAAGTCGTCAGTCTACGTAAGCGACCTGTTCATCCTGAGTACATTTACTGGAAAACTTACTAGAAACGTAGTTTTCCGTTTGTTTGTTTGTTTTTAGTGTTTTGTGTGTGTGCGATGTTTGTTATTATGTTCGTTAGTTCGCTTTGTATGTTTATTTGTTGTTTTTATTCTTTTGCTCGTTCGCTGCCTCTCTCGATAGCTCACTTGTGTGCATATATCAATGTATCATTGTGTGTGTGTGTGTGTGTGTGCGTGCGTGCGTGCGCGCGCGCGTGCGTGCGTGCGTGTGTGTGTGTGTGTGTGTGTGTGTGTGTGTGTGTGTGTTCGTTCTTTCGTTTTATGGCTCGCTCGTTTGTTTGTATCTAAGTAGGCGTTTGCTTGTTTGTTTGTTAGTCTGCATCATCAGTTCAACATAAGTTACAAAATAATTGCCACTACAAAATTGCCAAAGAAATAGGCATTCAAACTCAACACATTCCAAATTGTAGTCACACTGACGCACGACCTTTCAATTAAATATTAATCAACGAATCTAAAATTACATATGATCACAGACCAGAGGTATAACAGGACAAATAACTTCAGTCCTGACGAGTGTTATGAAACTGACTAAAGTCTGAACATATTTGATCACTTTTGCGGATGAATGGGTCGACATTGTCTTTGAAAACAAGTCACTCTGGTGCGTACATACAGATGACATTGTTTCATTCTACATTGGAAACGTGAACAATAACAATACAAAATCGACATTTATACACAATACAAAATCGACATTTATAGAGCAAGGACCAAGACACCGGTTCTGTGTTAGCACTAACCAATAATTATCGGTATTTCGGAAAAATATGATTTCGGTTAACCCGTTCAGAGCCCCCCTGATTGGAACACCACCAAACAAACAAACAAACAAACAAACAAACAAACAAACAAACAAACAAACAAACAAACAAAACACAACAATAAATAATAATTAATAATGTCAATAAAAACAGTTCTCAAAAACCCTAGCGCGAACACTGTTTGTCTCCCTCCGTTAGCTAGCGCTGCAGTTTAAACAGCACACCGAGGGAGACAACCAGTGACCAGTGCGGGGTCAACGCAGCTGAACTCCCGCGGTAGGCACCATCCATCTGCAAGAGACATAGATCTTCGCTCGTTATGTTTCGGCCTTGAAAAGGTTACGAGTTCTGTAATTGGAATGGATCGACTACGTTAGTATTGATTTCCAAATTGCGTCTTTCACATTTAATCCGGCACGTTCACGTTTCATTGTTGGACTAGTGCAAACAACTATGCGATAAATGGCTGATGTTGTGACACAAAAACATTTCATAACGAGTAAACTGCCCAGTCGTCATTTTTTATTCAATTTTTAATCTATAAGTTAAGCTGGTCAAGTTGATCAATTTTAGAATAGACTTTTCTTTGTCTTTGACTCTTACAAGGCGTTAAACCGGTTAATCAATCAATTGATCCATCCATCCATCCATTCATCCATCCATCCATCCATCCATCCATCCATCCATCCAGCCATCCATCCAGCCAGCCAGCCAGCCAGCCAATCAAACATCCAGTCAATCAGTCCGCAGAGGGATGTCTACTAGTTTTACCAATGTACATTTATGTAGTGCTCCCCCCCCCCCAGGATTGAACACTTTCAACGCCTCCTGCAGGCACCAGTTAGTTAAAATAATAAGGCACCACCTAGGAGAAGTCTTGCAGAAATGATTATTTAACAGTTTATCTCATGAACACTGTCGCCTCTTTTTGAGGAGTCTATACACACTGTTCCAGCTTTGGGAGACGAATTGCAGATGATAGTTCAAGGGTATTGCCAGATCTGCTTGGCACCTGACACCAAGCTTCTCTGGCAGAAGCCTTGATCTATATGACCATACCACCTACCGCTCTTGCGTCTTAAAGTGACCGACTGACTGCAGGCAGGAAAAGTTCCCAACGCGCAAAAGGTCATCGGGCCGACGTCAGCCACCCGATGGCCCGGACACAACCGTGCACGGGCCAACGTCGGCCGAAGTCGGCCCGATGGCCTTTGCGCACTGGGGTTAAAGGTCTTTACTAGTTTGCAATACCTCTTTTATAAATGTTCTTAGTATGTCTGGACAACAGAGCTAACTGAAATAACATGAAAAACTCTGGTACACGTGCTAGTCACATGCACTGTGGGAAAAACAAGGGTAGAAAAGTCTTAGTTGAGGCAAGACAGCATTGAGAACCCGCTGTATCGGTAAATTGTAGCAATCAAAACCCGCCGTAGATCAGATCACTTTACGATTTTTGTTTAAAAAGCAGTCTTTCTGTAAAAGAAAAAAATCACAGAGTTATACGTTATTTTGACTTGCAGTGTACAAAGGACATGAAAAATAGCGAAAATGATTTTTTCACAGTTTTCACCAGCATTTCCTGCTGATCTACAGGTTCCAGATTTCGTCAGAAAAAAAGAAAAAAAATTAAAGGAGGCAACTTTATCAAAATATGATGATAATACGCGCCAAAATGTCATTTACGAGGGTGTACGGGAACACTATCGATAGGCTGTTTCAGATCCGGACACTGACGTCTGTCAGATGGGAGAATGTTTGCCTCCAGCTGGAAGGAAGGGGTCTCATTTACATTGCTTCTACACTAACGAAACAGGTCCTGTGGATGAAAGTAATGACTAGATGTGGGCTGATTCATGCGTCATTGTGGACGCTGCGGCTCTTAGGGTCCAAAGTTACAGACCAGCACACATTTACACTTCTGTGTTGAACCCTTTTACTACCGCCAGCTACGAGGCCGCTCGATATGTTTCTGGATGTTCTTGACTCATCACATCCTGAGGATGAAATTATCAAATTGTCTTTAGATATCCTTTGAGGTCTGCATCAAAGTTCTGGAGACAGATCGACCATGATAGTTCAAGGGTCGTGTCAGAGTAGCTTTAGACAGTATCCTTTGAGGTCTGCATCAAAGTTCTGGAGGCAGATCGACCATGATAGTCCAAGGGTGGTGTCAGAATAGCTCGTAGCCCGCTACAGGCATCAAGCTATTCTGACACCGCCCTTGAACTGTCGTAGCATGTAGTCAAGGCTTTATGGGTTAATCTGTAGTGGTATGGTCTTCAAATACAATATCATAGTAAACATCAGGATTACATCACGAACCTACAACAATGTAAATGCATACGACATGTTTAGATAACGGTTTCCGAAGTACACACCCCTGCATGTCTTCAGGATGTTACTGTTCGTGTGATTTTGTAGCAATGTACAGACAAGGCTTTCACAAGCAGTGAATGACCTCAAAGAGAAACATTTAGTCTTTTATTCGGTAGTTTTCTGTAATACGTAGATTCGATTCATTGCTTTGAACACACAAATGTGTGGCTTTCAAAATCTTATTCATATCATTAAAGTTATTTCATTAAACAGCATAGTCCTTTAACCCATTCAGCCCTGACGCACTACAGCAGAACATGTGTCGACCATGATAATTCAAGGGTAGTGCCAGATTAGCTTGGTGCCTGTCGGCGCCAAGCTAATCTGGCACTACCCTTGAATTATCATGGTCGATCCATCTGCTGCAACTTGTGCATAGTCATTAGATGACGCCTCCAAAATTTGGGAAATACGGTGGTCGGGCTGAACGAGTTGAAAGACGGAACCAAATAATAAATTTGAACTGTACACTGCGAGGTACAACAATACCTTACACACAAATGGGGAAGAGCAAAAATGATCAAAGTCAGACACATAGGAGTTAAAAGGTGAACTTAGTAAGGGTGACGACATCACAGTGACGTCAAGCGGAATGAGGATAGGGTTAAACAACCGTGCTGCTTCAGATATTGTGGAAGTTTGTAGTTGTTGTCCAGAACTGTTACTAGACACTTTCTCCCATTCAGCCGTGACGCACTACAGCAGGAGATGGATCGACCATGATAGTTCAAGGGTAGTGCCAGATTAGCTTGGCGCCTGTCGGCGCCAAGTTAATCTGGCACTGCCCTTGAATTATCATGGTTGATCCATCTCCTGAAACGGGTGCATAGTCATTAGATGACACCTCCAAAATGTGGGAAATATGTGCGTCAGGCTGAATGAGTTAAATGAAAACATCTTCACCGCTTCACATTTGCTGGGTTATACGCGATTATAAATTCGCTCTGATTTTGTGTTTGTTTGAAAGAAAGTTCATCATCATCATCATCAGTCCCTTGCCCGAACTGGGCGTTGGGGGGACTGAAAGGCAGCAGCAACAGACAGTGCTCTCCACTGAGTTCTATTTTGGGCGGTGGCAAGCAAGTCTGGCATCTCGAGTTCGGTCCATTCTTTTATGTTTGCGACCCAACTCTTTCTCTGACGACCTCGCCGACGACTTCCTTCGAGAGTGCCTTGGAGGATAGTCTTGGACAAGGTGTTGTGTCGGGTCACGTGGCCAAACCAAGCAAGCTTGCGCCGTTTCACGGTTGCCAGAAGGGGTTCATGTGGGCCCACCACGGAAGTGACGATGCTCCGTACATATTCGTTGGTCTTGTGCTCGCGGTACGAGATGCGGAGCAACTTCCTCAGGCACTTGTTCTCAAAGGCCTGGATTTTCTTTTCTGAGTCTGCAAGCAGTGTCCAAGTCTCACAGCCGTAGAGTAGAATAGACACTACGAGGGACTGGTAAAGCCTGTACTTGATGGTGAAGCTGATGGAGTTACTTCGCCATATCCTGTCCAGCCTGGCCATTGCGGATGTTGCTGTACCTATCCTGATACAGATCTCTGCTATGCAACTACCGTCTTTGGACAGGGTAGCTCCCAAGTACTTGAAGCTATTGACCTCTTCTAGCTTCTGGCCGTTCATGTGAATGTTGCTGCTGCTGCCGCTTGTGGTGTTGATCATCACTTTGCTTTTATCCGTACTGATCTCCATGCCATAAGACCCTGCGCTACTTGAAAGTTTGTCTGTCAGGTTTTGGAGCTCACTATTGCTGCCTGCCATGAGGTCAATGTCGTCTGCGAATCGAAGATTGCACAGGGATCTGCCACCAATAGAGATTGAAGTATGGTGGTCATGGAGGGTTTCCTGCATGATCTTCTCCAGGAATATGTTGAAAAGGACAGGAGAGAGCAGGCATCCTTGACGGACACCGATCGTCGTCCTGAAGAACTCGCCTGACTGATTGTTAAGTAGAACCGCGCTGCAGGCGTTCTTGTAAAGCGCTTCTATCATTTGGATCAGTCCCTCCTCAATGTTGAACGATCTCATGACTTGCCAGAGTCCGTCGTGCCAGACGCGATCAAATGCTTTCCTGAAATCAATGAAGTTGTGGTAGAGTTCGCGCTGATGCTGCAGATGTTTCTCGATCAGGACGCGGCAGTTGAAAATCTGCTCTACAGTGCTTCTTCCAACTCTGAAGCCAGCCTGTTCTTCTGCCAGCAGTTCCTCGGCGAAAGTTTTGAGGCGGTTGAGAATGATTCTAAGCATTACTTTGCTAGGGTGACTTATCAGACTGATAGTTCTGTAGTTCTGGCACTGTTTCAGGTTTCCTTTCTTGGGGAGCGGGATCACTAGAGACTGTGTCCATTCTACTGGCCATTTCTTTTGCTCCCAGATCTTTTGACAGAGTGTAGTGAGGACCTTCGTTGTTACTTCTCCTCCATGTTTCAACAGTTCAGCAGGTACGTTGTCTACACCTGGAGACTTTCCTCCCTTCAGGCCGCGTACGGCTGCTTCCACCTCTTCAGCTAACACTGGCAGGTCTTCAGCCTTTCTGGCCCCAGCCTGGTTGTTTTGGAGGATGCTGGTGTCTGGCTCAGCCTTGTAGTTATACAAGTCTCGGCAGTACTCAGTCCATCTGTTTAGTACAGCAGTGTTTTCCGTAAGGAGTTGGCCGCTGCTGTCTTCGATGACTGTGGCTGTTCGCTGTTGAGTCTTGGTGAGGGTCCTTAGCGTTTCATAAGCCTTCTTGCTGTTGCCGTTTGCCATGCCCTCTTCCACGCTACAACACTGGTCTTCAATCCAATCTTCTTTGGCTTCTTTCATCCTCTTCCTGATCTTCTTGTTGACAAGTCTGTACTTGTTTGCTGATGTGAGGTCTTGGCCTCTCTTTTTCTTCCAGGCTCTCCTCTCATCACAGAGATCGAGGATGTCATCGGTGACCCAGGGCTGTTTGCGCTTCCTCTGCTTCCCCAGCACTTCTTCTGCTGTAGAAAGTAACACCTCTTTTATATTTCCAGCAAGGGTGTCTACGTCACAGTCCAAAGTAGCCAAGGCTGCAAATCTGCCTCCCACCTGGGCTTGGAAGAGCTCTTCTACTTCCGGGTCTTTTAGCTTCTGGAGGTCGAATCTGATGCGAGGGCTCTTGCTATCTCGTTTCAATGCCAGCTTCAACTTGAGGCTAGTAAGGACGAGGTTGTGGTCGCTGCCAATATCAGCGCCAGGAAAGGACCTCGTTTGTGCTTTGTTAACGCTGGATTTGAATCGTCGAGGCAGCAAGATGAAGTCAATCTGGTTATGGACCAGGCCTCCTGGCGATTGCCATGTCACTGTTCTTGACTTCTTGTGTGGATGGAGGGTATTAGCAACGGTGAGACGGTGACTCTGTGCGAACTCTAAAAGTCGCAGGCCTCTGTCGTTTGTTTCTCCAAGGCCAAGTTAAAAGAAAGAAAGAAAGAAAGTTACAATACTGGAAAACATAAGAACATAAGGTTCCGACATGTCAACGCGGGACCTTCTGCAATCTGACCAAGTGGGTTACTGGGTTCAAATGGACAACGAGGAACTGCCGACAGGCACATGCAACCCTTTTTGCGCAGAAGCTGTACCTTAGGAGCAAGTTGCATGGAACCAATTAGACAGCTATGTTGTTTGTTTTTTTCCATGAGACTTGTAGTGTGCACGCCTATGATGAAATAACGTGATTCATGGCAGACACCAGAGTGAGAGATATCTTTCATCCTCGCCAAGCTCATCCACATTATATATCTGATAGCTGATAATCTTTCTGTTTCTGCACAGAATGTCAGAGATGCATTAGTTATAGACCGTTAAAGTTGTACACCAAGCTTTAACCCATTCACCGCCGAGAAAGAGTGAACGCGACCTAACTCAGCAAGAGGCATAGATCCTCATGAGCCCCCGCGACTGCGGGGGCTCATGAGGATCTATCCCTTTTGCTGAAACCACGATGTTCTCTGGACAGTTGCGGCTTTTGGTCATTCAGTGAACACAGATTTCATAAACAAAATGTAGGTACATTGGCAGGGAAAGGCTTAATGGAGCAGTTTTCACGCTACCTGATACCACGGTTGCTGGTGCGTCGGCTACTGGGTTTGGGCGGCTAAGCAAAGACTCAAGCCTCTCAGACGACTTTGCTCTACAAGATGACATCACACACTTGTGGTTAAACCTCACAGTGAGGAGCATCCATACACTTTTCGAGCACCCTACGTCACTGAATAGTATCCCTCAACCGTCGAAACTGCCGGCTGCCGGAGGCACCAGAAGGTTAACTCATTCAACTCCGACACGCCACGGCAAGACATGGATCGAGCGTGATAGTTCAAGGGTTGTGCCAGAATAGCTTGGCGCCCATAGGCGCCAAGCTATTCGGGTACAACCCTTGAACTATCACGCTCGATCTGTTTCCAAAAGTGTAATACAGTCTTCAGGGGGCAAATTCAAAATTTGCGGATTTCGGTCCTGGAGCAGAATGTGTTAACCCCTTAGAAATGGTTGTAATTAGAACACCAAAGATCCCCAGCCGTCAACGGAACATGGATACAAAGTGGCTCGAGAAAGAGGCTTAGATTCTCATGAGCCCTCGCAACTGCAAATACAGTTTACATTTGGGTAATTCTCTCGACAGTGAACGGGTTACTGCACGAGGTCAGCAAGAGGCATAGATCCTCATGAGCATCTATCCCATGAGCGTCCGGCCACTTGCAGCTGGGTGTTGTTTGTCGTGTTTCGCCAGTGAACCGGTTAATCTGACAAACAAAGTCCTACGCCTTTTTCTTGAGGCTCCAGAAAGACCTTTCACCATTTGCCGCCGGCAACAGAACAATCAGGACGTAACTGTGGAATCAATACCAAGTAGGCGACTCAGACGCGCGTGTTACTGCAAAGACATTCGAAAAAGGAAACATGCTTAGAAAGTTCAACGCAGTTGTATTTATTTTTGCATTTGTCCTTTCTAGGCGTGTTTCTTTCTTCTTTAGATTTTTTTAGGCGAATTTAAATGATGTGGCACCTTCATGGCGACGGGTTGGCACTGCCGTAGGAATCAGTTTGCGTTTAGTACGGTGTCGAGTCAGTTTCAGAAGCTTCTACCAATCGAATGAAGTTGTTTCGGCACCGGGCTCAGTGTCTGACTTAAATTTGAAAAAGAAAAAGGTCACATTTATACGTTTCTCCGTGTATTTTATTATAAGTGGGACTGAACGCCATTGTGTAAAGTCACATTTATACGTTTCATCATGTATTGTATTATAAGTGGGTGTGAATGCCATTGTGTAAAGTCACATTTATACGTTTCATCATGTATTGTATTATAAGTGGGTGTGAATGCCATTGTGTAAAGTCACATTTATACGTTTCATAATGTATTGTATTATAAGTGGGTGTGAATGCCATTGTGTAAAGTCACATTTATACGTTTCATCATGTATTGTATTATAAGTGGGTGTGAATGCCATTGTGTAAAGTCACATTTATACGTTTCATCATGTATTGTATTATAAGTGGGTGTGAATGCCATTGTGTAAAGTCACATTTATACGTTTCATCATGTATTGTATTATAAGTGGGTGTGAATGCCATTGTGTAAAGTCACATTTATACGTTTCATAATGTATTGTATTATAAGTGGGTGTGAATGCCATTGTGTAAAGTCAAAGATGGGACCGACGGTTTTCCCAGTGCGCAAAAGGCCATCGGGCCGAAGTCGGCCGCCGTTGGCCCGATCACGGCCGTGCCGGCGCGGGCCAAGGGCGGCCATGTCGGCCCGGTGGCCTTTTGCACATTTGGTTGCTCTTAGTCTTGTCGTGCAAATCCATCGGTCTTTGAGATTCAGTTAGCCCATTCAGCCCAGACACACTAAACCAGGAGATGGATCGACCTTGATAATTCAAGGGAATTGCCAGATTATCTTGGCGCCTAATGTTGCCAAGGTAATCTGGCACTACCCTTGAATCA
The DNA here is from genome assembly GCA_036245525.1 of Semisulcospira habei. Classification (NCBI taxonomy): domain Eukaryota; kingdom Metazoa; phylum Mollusca; class Gastropoda; family Semisulcospiridae; genus Semisulcospira; species Semisulcospira habei. The sequence goes on from BTPG01000001.1 coordinate 93,827,267, forward strand.
TGTTATCATTGTCGATCCAGCGCCTGCAATTGGTACATTGTCGTTCAGCGACACCTCCAAATTCGGAAATGAGGCCTTCATGTTAAATAGGGTAAATAAGTTGATGGTTCCAGTGAATATCAGTAGTGTCCGCGAATACCTTCAAGCTAACCTGGCACTACCCTTAAACTATCAGGCTCAATCCTTCTCCCACAGTTGGTACGCAGTCTTCATACGCGCCTGCAAAAGAAACAATACCAGAATCTGGCAAAATGTTTGCTGTTTGCTTGTACACAACAGTGGTCATAGTCTGCGGCGGAGCTGTAGTGATACATTGTGCTGTATACCACCCTGAAGTTAGAGAGGACACAATGGGTGTCTACACACTGTCGAACGAGGAACAGTGCAGGAGACTGTGTTGGTATCGCCGGCTGTGTTCCAGTTACAGCTATACGGAGCTCAACACTCGCACCACTCTCCACAACTGTGTGCTGCATTCAAATGCAACTGACGGTGTGTACTACTATAATATAGAACCTGTGTTGAGCAACCACTGATTGTTTCCGCACCAAAGTGCTCTTTCAAGTCAAGTCTTGCCGCCAGGGCAAACAAATCACCTGTCTTCATTAACTCATTCTGCCCGCGACACACCACAGCTAGATATGGCTCGACTGACCATGATAGTTCAAGGGCGGTGGCAGAATAGCTTGGCGCCACCGCCCTTGAACTATCATGGTCGATCTGTCTCCTGAACTGGAATGCAGTCCTCAGAGGATAACTCCAAAATGTGCGTATTTCGTACCTTGGGTACAGTGAGTTAAAGGCCATCATTTAGGTGGCTACAGCCGCACAGTAAATGATGGTCTTTAATCACAGGCGAATCTATCATAAGGGTGGTCACTCAGAACGGGTTATGCTGCACATAATTACCACGATTAAACTAGACTGATCCACTATTTTTCGCGCGAACAGTTGGCTCCGCCCCTTTAATCGGGGTCCGCCAAGCGTGATTCGCGTCCTTTCGGATAAAAACGCGAGTGTATACATGCATAGTAAAGCGCGCTATTGGACGTTAATATTTTTAAAACCATTTTAGGATGGCGTATCTTCTGAAGTATACCACTATTTGATCTGTAAATGAATCAGTACAAACTAGGTATTGGGTTTAATCAGTACAGCAACTGGGGATCTTTAGTCAAGAGATTATGTAGTCGGACTACGGCATTTATACGACCCTAAACTTAGCATTTTATGAAATGCGCAAATCGTCAATGCGCAATTGCACAATTTCAGTTCGCCAAATCAAATTGTGATTTTTCATAAACTATAAAAGGTAGAGCTTTGAAATTTTGCACGACCACACATTTATGCGCTAATTCCGATGTTAATACATGTAAAAGTTAAGTTTTATGTGTTTACAGTCTGAAGTATGGGTGATTCTATACCTCATGTGGGCATATCCCGCTACCGAGTCTCTAAAAGAAATTCTCGTGCACTTTTCTGAAGTCTGTCTGAAAACGTCTCTCCACACCCCCTTCGCTCCCTCCATCCCGAGAACTGCTGCTTATGCTAGTCTGTTTACATACATGAGGCGCCTTCCCCCCCCCCCCCCCCTCCCCCCCCCCCCCCGCCCCAGCAATACGGGGTCAGAAATGATGTGATTCTCTCAGGGTTCAGTTGACCATGTGGCCGACCCCACTGACGCTTTTATCTATTCTTTCGTGTCTGCCAGTCGTGATAAAGGCTTCTGCACCTGGATCAGTATCGACTGGGGTATCAGAAATCTGATTTACACTCCCCATAACAACAGTATATCAAGGCATCTCCAGTAAGGCCGAAAATAATGGAGACAATCATAAACATCGTTTGTTTTGCGTACCTTCCACTTGGGACTCAGAATTTCATGCCAGGAATGGGTCGGTCTGTTATCACTGATCTATAGACAAACTGAACCCATCAGTCTCGCTTACCCCTCCGCATGGGATCGATCTAATTGTTTCTTGAACTGTTTGTGCAGCGTATTGACATGACCTTGACATTTCACATAAACTTGTACATTGTGCTTTTTGGTGATTTCCAACCGTACGGTCTAGACCAGCAAACGTTTTCTTTTCTCTTTACCTTTTTAAGTTAGTGGTTCCACCTTGAAGCTGCACTGAGAATATACACGCTGTTTACGAGCATATTGTCAGTCCGCAATGTTTGGTGTTTGGCCAAGCCAAGTATCATAAAAAATACTTTTTGTTTCAGTAACAAGACCATACTATTATTATTATTATTATTATTATTATTATTATTATTATTATTATCAAGCAGCCATTCCAGATCCGCAGTTGGCCACACCCCCTCCCGACTGGCGCGAGAAGACTGTGACCGGAGACCGCATAACTCACAGGTGCGCGTCCCGACCCTGCGGCGAAACTCAAGTCTGCCTTCCCACGGCTACGCCCCCACCCCACTACTTTTGTGTGGATCAGCCTGCTACATGTGAGAACACTAAGCCCATCAGTAACGGGAGTGTTGTGACGTCAGGAGTACGTCAGAATGACGTGGCCAATGTGACGTGTGACGCGCGTTACGTGCCAAGACCTCGTCAAGTCTCCACACAACTCAAATGTCAGGTACGAAACCACTCTGGTTAGCTCCCTCGATTCAGAGGCAGCGAACGGAGGGAGACAAACAGTCACAGTGTAGCACGAAACAACACTGGTTTCCTCCCTTGATCCGCCTACGTGCACACGACTGTTAACGTCGTGTCAGAAACGGTGACTCTCGCGAGAGTTAAAAGAAATTGTCCCTCTCCGCCCGCCCGCCTAGTTTTTTGCCGGATTTGTTTTTGCGTTTTGACTGTTGCTTGCCTCTTCCAACCCCTACCCCCCCCCCCCTGCCCTGGGGGACTGACTTGGGTGGGGTTAACTACTTCATTACTTCCCAGGGTCACCCTGGTCAGCCCACAGGGTGGGTTTTCCTATCTATTCGGGGGCATGTGTTTCTGTCTACCCTTGGCGAAACCGTCCGAGTGCAAGTCACTTCCTCCAGTGATAGCGAATGTTGTGGTCGTGACGTCAGGCAGCATACAGAATGACGTAGCCAATGTGACGTGTGACACGCTTTATGTGCCCCGCCCTCGAGGAGTTCTCACGCAGATAAAGTGTCAGGTGAGCGGGCCTACGTCGGCCCGATGGCCTTTTGCGCATTGGGTTATAGACGCCTGACGAGTGCGTGTTGATACCTAACTTGACCCGTGAAGGGGCCTAGGTCATTTGAGGGTTGGGAGGGGGGGGGGGGTAGGGGTGGGGGGTGGGGCTCTAGGACTGAGGTCTGGATTCGAATCAGTCGTTGAGAATACTGGCCGCATTAACTTTGCTGATGAAGTGGCACAAGATATTCTGGATCATCACGCTCTCGGAATGACTATATATGTAAGTTCACTGAATAAAGATCAGTCTGATGATAAACACTGTGATTTGACCGGTTATTTTGCTTGGTGGTGAATCATTTTCGTCGTTAGACCGAACAAAATGTTTGTTTTGAACATATGTATTTATCTTCGCCGCAGAGAGGTAGAAAGAAACAGTTTATATCAACGCGCACTCAGTTTTTCTTTTAGTTTGTTGTTTGCAAGCTGGTTTTGGCTCTCTCTCTCTTTCTCTCTCTCTCTCTCTGGCTTTATCTCTCTCTCTCTCTCTCTCTCTCTCTCTCTCTGTCTGAAGTCTCTCTCTCTCTCTCTCTCTGTCTCTCTCTCTCTCTGTGGTGTGTGTGTGTGTGTGTGTGTGTGTGTGTGTGTGTGTGTGTGTGTATGTGTGTGTGTGTGTGTGTGTGTGTGATTTTGTTTTTCTAGATTTGTTTTTGTTGTTTTGTTGTAGGTGACAGGACGGTGGACCGACTTTAAGGGCGCCTGTGGACAGGCGGAGTTCATAGACCCGGCAGGCAATTCCGTCCTAGCACCGCTTCCATGGACCGTTATTCCAGGTATGGCATGCATGAACGTAAGCTAAAATGGTCGGCCTGGCCTAAGCCAGGGGTCAGTTGCATGAGTGTAGCCACTAAGCAGTGTGCTCCGTTATAGACACCCTGTCCGTCCGCCCGCCCGCCCGTCTGTCTGTCTGTCTGTCTGTAAAACATACATACATTTCGATGTTTCTGTTTCATTATTCCACGCAGCACGACTACTGCCTCGACTCACCGTCCCCTTCCACCATCCGTTGTTTGATGTTTGATGGTTGCACCCCACCCCCTTCTCCCCGTTTGATTTCTTTTAGATGCTGGAAAGCGCTTATCAGCCCCCCTCCTCCCCCCCCCCCACCCCAATGAAAACTGTCTTCTAACGCTAGGGTCTACTCTGTGTGGACACAGGTTGGAGAGCATGTGTCCGAGGAAAGTTTATCGGATCAAACGCAACCCGCTCAGTGACGATTGACCTGAAGCCGGGCGACGCCAAATACATAGCGTTGCACTTTTCCATCGGGTAATTCTCTCTCTCTCTCTCTCTCTCTCTCTCTCTCTCTCTCTCTCTCTCTCTCTCTCTCTCTCTCTCTCTCTCTCTCTCTCTTCATCGTAGAGCCGCCGCGAAGCTTATCCTTTCAGACGCTAACTCAATAACGGATAATACACTGAAAACCTTAGAAGTTCTCCCCTTGAAAAACTATTTATTATACAATAGGGGAATAACGATGTTCAAAGTACTGAATAACAGACTCCCCGTGTATATTAAAAGAATGTTTTCTCTCCCGGCATCAACATACACCACATCAAGGCAGTCCATTACTGTGCCACGACCTAGAATCGATCTCAATAAGACAAGTTTAGCGTTCTCGGGTGCTAGCATGTGGAACACATTGCCCAAAAATGTTACAACATCAACAACGCTTTCGTCTTTTAAAACCGGTCTCTTCAAGTACCTCACCTCATCATCGTAAAATTTTCACAGCAGCCTGCACTTGCAGGGTACGATTTTCCCCTTTACTAACTCTTCAATTCAGTTATATCTTCAGTTAATACAAGATGCTAATACTGCACGTATTGTGTGTGTGTGTGTGTGTGTATGTGTGTGTGTGTGTGTGTGTGCCGGTGTGTGTGTGTGTGTGTGTGTGTGCGCGCGCGCGTGTGTGTGTGTTTGTGCTTGTGTCTATGAATGTTTGTATGTATATGTACACCTTTACAACTGTGTGTATGTGTGAGATTTTCTATGTTTATTTCCACTTCTTTAATGATTTCTTTTTTTTATGACGTCAATATGTTTAGATAGCAGACAAATGTCCGACCATGATGACGCAATAGCACAATACATGACGCCAGAGTGCCAGTCGTCACCATACAATAATGTTATTCCGTGCACGTGAGCTGAGAGGCGGTGTGTCAAATTCAGTTTCGCGTGTGCCCATAACGGTCTGCGCAGACGGCTTTGCTGACCGGACTGACTTTCTACAAGACAATTCTGTGCACACTCGGCCTTTCAGACACCACAGCCCGGTGTATCGCACAAGGCGCGATTACTAATCAAGCTGTTATCACACATTGTGTGATACGACTTTTCCGCTTGACGGTGCAAACAGGTGTGTGGGAAAGTCACATAATGCAAAGCGGTATAGGTTGACGTTGATCTGAGATACATTAATTTAACCCCTTAAAGAAGGAGAAAATGTAAAAACCACCAAACTGCATGAGGTATATAATCTCATGAGTCCCCGCACCTGCGGAGGCCTGTTGCTAGCACTGTGTTCCGTGTTTCTTCAAGTTAACCCTTTTAGCCCGGGACTGATCCCAACAGCAGGAGATGGCTTGACCATGATAATTCAAGGGTAGTACCGGATTAGATTGGCACCTGAAGGCGCCAAGCTAATCTGGCACTACCCTTGAATTATCATAGTCAAGCCATCTCCTGTAACTGGTACATAGTCGTTGGGCAACACCTCCAAAATTTGAGAAATGGGACCTTGGGGCTAAAAGGGTTTAGAAGACCGACACCTTTGGCGCTGAATTACTAATGACTTGAAAAGCACAACGTGTGGCCAGCTAAAAGGATTACTGCAACATGACACTGTGTTTCAGTCACACAAGCGGCGCGGATGTCATCTGGGACTTCTACTATGGAAGCTGGGCTGGTCTTAAAAGACTGGGAAACATGTCTCTCCTCGCTGGAGATTCCTTTGCCGCCGACTATCACGTGGAGAGCGCTGACTGGCTGAACGTGACCTTGCAGACTCCGAGGAAGATCGTGCAATATGTTATCCCTTTCGGCCATGTTAACCTCAGCCAACCCACAGCTGTGGCGACGATGCAGGTTTTCGGCAACGTCGTGGTTTCTTACATCAACCTTGTGTCGGGCTGTGGGACCAGTGTAAAACGCTAGAATGAGTGACCTGTGACGCCAGATCAAGCCAGAGTCATTTTGGTACGTCAGATCAGTCAGTCAGTCGATGCAGGGTCACTCAGTGTTTCAAGTGTAAAATATAAATTCCAAACTAAACAGGTGACCGCCAAGCGTGTAAAATGCAAAGCAAATCATATGAAAGAAGAAACGCGCTTAGAAAGGGCCAATAAAACACCGTTTATTAAATTTTCTGGTTTTAACCGTAACATTTATTAACTCATTCGAGACGTGCCGCCTCCGGATACGCGGCTTATGAAGCGTATCCGGAGGCGGCACGTCTCGAATGAGTTAAACGGTTTGTAATGGTCCTTTCTAATCTTTTTTTTCAAACAAGAATGCAATGTACTGCATGTTATATATTTCTGTTGAGAAGTGTAACTGGAGATGTGACATAAAAATCGACCCTGACAACAAAACGACTCTGGAAAACTGGTACCGGAAATTTAATAATTCATTCCTTAAAGATAAGGCATATGTGGCCATTGTGAAAAAGTTGTTTTGGGACTTAAAGAAACAGTATGGACTTTAGTTTACAACATTGAGAACATTGCTGATGCAAACAAGGATGACCTACAATTATGTATTAATGATCAAACATTTTTTGAGATGATAATCCTTGAAACTCTAGGCCGGACCATCTCTTATGCCAGCCACAAAAAAAAAAGGCTGAGAGCAAAAAGGAAGACTCTCTTAAGAAAGAGTTTAGAAACCTAGAACATAATATCCAATATAATGATATTCCTGTGATTGAAAAAAAAGAAGAAAAAAAAGCTGAACTTGTGAAATTACGTAGGAAAAAGACAGAAGGTACGGGTGTCCGGTCCCGAGCTAAGTGGATTCAAGATGGTGAAAAGACATCAAAGTACTTTTGTAGTTTGGAAGTAGGAACTTTGTCAGTAAATCAATGAATTATTTAGAGAATGATAATGGTGAAGTGATAAACGCTGCAAGTGATATTGTAAAAGAAACTCAAGTTTTTTTTCAGCAATAGTACGCTTCAAGGGAAGCAGAGTTAGTCAATGTTGACCTCGCCTCTACCGTTTTGCACCCTCATTGGCTGATGAAGAAAATATGTCTATCGACGGGCTTATTTCGAAGCAGGAAGCATTAAGATCATTGGAAAAGATGTCTCACAACAAATCTCCAAGTTCAGATGGCTTTGTCACTGAATTTTTGGCTCACATGCGAAGCAAAAGTGAGTCTATGTTCTGGGCCAGTGGTCGTGCGTCCGTTGTCCGTCGTCTGTCATCTGTCGTCCGTCGTCCGTCGTAAACTTTAACGTTGTCATTTTCTCGGAGACTATTCAAGCCACAGTCTTCAAACTTGGCCCAAGGATACTTTTTAAACATACCAAATACCAAATAAACATACCAACGTTAGTGACCTCTCACAAAGGTCAAGGTCACATGGAATCAGCATAAGGTAAAAATAGCAAATATTTTGACATCATTTTTTTTCCGAAAATACTATTCACAACTTCAAACCCAAACGTGGTACAAAGATACCTGATGATAAGGTCTTTCTTTGCATACTAATTTGGTTGATCTCTCGGAAAGGTCAAGGGTCACAAGAGCTCAGGAAATAGGTAAATATTAGCAATATTTTGACAAAAGATTTTTTTTTTCAAATGCTATTCACAACTTCAAACCCAAACTTGCTACAGAGATACCTGATGGTAAGACCTATCTATGCATACTAATTTGGATGATCCCTCGGAAAGGTAAAGGGTCACAAGAGCTCAGGAAATAGGTAAAACAAATAGCCATATTTTGACAAAAGATGTTTTTTTTTTCCCCAAATACTATTCACAACTTCAAACCCAGACTTGCTACAGAGATGCCTGATGGTAAGGCCTATCTATGCATGCTAATTTGGATAAGCCCTCGAAAAGGCAGCTCAGGCAGGTTTGATTATACTTGTTTAATTTGAGGGGGTGGGGGGGTGGGGTGAGTCCAGAACCCTTGTAACCCCCCCCCCCCCACCACGTCCAAATCAACCCCTGCCCTGGTGCCTGCGGCTACCAGTGCTATTCATAGAACTGAAAGATGTATGCGCAGACTGTCAATGCTGCTTTTAACTTGATGTGTGTTCGGGTTTTGTGTGTGTAGGGGATCCATGCCATGCTCATATTTGCGAACTTTTCCTGTGTATTTTGAGATGTTTACTCTGTTCATGTATCCACCCCCCAATAAATAAATAAATAAATAAATTTAAAAAATAAATAAAATAAAATAAAATAAAAATAAAAAATAAATTAAAAAGACAAACAAGCGCCTATCGGCGTAAAAAAAATGGCCAAAATTGTATTTCCTGATACACACGATGAAATCCTACTGTGGAATCCAAAACGATCATGAACGTAACAAGATTTACTCATTCCGAAAAATATGTCACTCGTTCAAATGTTTAATTTCTTTATGTGTTTGTCGATTGTTTCAGAACGTATGAAATAATCGCCAAACACATAAAGAAATTAAAGATGTATGTGAGAAATTTTAGTTCTAGCTCCCGCCATTTTATCAACGAGATCTTTGAGATAAAAAGATTGCACGTCATTACGCATTATGATGGTAACAAAAGTTAACGTTTACGTCGCTTGACAGGAAAATTGACGTCATAATTGTAGCCTGAAAGTTCCATTGACAGGAAAAAAAATGACATCTGACTGTTTTCAAGACGCCAATAGACGTAATAAGGTCACTCAAGGTCATCGTGCATTTTCGTATTTTGGTCCCATTACATTGAATGCCATCTCAGCTGACGTGCGTCACTCATCATCTCTCTATTTTTAAATTTTATTGATTGTAATGATAGGAGTTATATATGATTAAAGTCTTATTCAAACTATCTGAGTTAAGGCAAGCCCAAGAAAGCAGCTTTTTGGGAATTTTATTGTGCATGTACCCATCGGTGCTATTTATAGTACTGAAGAATGCATGCCAAGGGGGTCACATTTGTGTGACTGTCCAGTGTGACTGTCCAAACCTAAACTCTGCTTGTCATTTCTTGTGTGTTCGAGCTGTGTGTGTACTAAGAGAGTGAGGGTGGGGGTGGGGGTGGGGGGATATATATGTGCTATATTCTTTCTATACATATTGTCTGCTCTTGTGTGTTACTTATGTAATGTATGCTTATTATATATAACTATATATATATATATATATATATATATATATATATATATATATATATATATATATATATATATATATATATATATATATATATATATATATATATATATAATTTATATATACGCGGCTTGCTTAATCCCAAAACATAAATTATTTAAAAAAAAAAAAATGTGAATTTTGGGATATGTAGAATTTTTGCTGGTGGAGCGGAAAACGGTGCTATTACGCTTGCTTTTCGAGAGCCGAAAAAAATCACAATAAAACGTAAAATTATACCCTTTCGAGTACAAAAGGGCCTAGTTTACACTATTATCTTCTCATGCCAGTACTTTTCATTGATGTCCTGCCATACACAAAAATGTTTTTTTCGATTTTGGCTTTCTGAACTTTTATTATGTTATTTTCTATTTGTTTATTATTTATTTATTTTTTATTATTATTATTACTATTATTATTATTATTTTATTTTTTTATTTTTTTTAAATATATTTTTTTATTTTATTTTATTTATTTATTTTTATTTTTTTGTTTGGGGGTTGGGGGGGGGGGGGGGAAGAGAATTCTTTTTTTTTTATCATGCTGTAAAGTCAAATTACACGAACTCCGTTCATGGTTTGACGTGCTGGCGTGTTCATTTGGGTGTTGTCTACCGTAAGCAACAACAATCCAAGTGACTGTAGCAGCAGCCAATAATGACTCGAGTTTGACCCCGGTGAATTTCTGCGATCATGTATTAATTATCGTTTCTGTAAACTTACTGTTATGCGTTTCGCGGTATGTGTTTGCGGTGACTTAGTGGTTTTGGCTCAACCGCTATCGCGTTGCGTGATAATGGGAGGGGAAAAAAGAAAAAAGAAAAGAAGAAGACTCTGACGTCAAAGCCACGTGAGCCTCGGATCGACCTTAGACCGAGCCCAGTCTGGCAGAGTGACTCTAGTCACTTATTTGCGCGCTTTAAATGGAATGAATTTTATTTAATGTTTCTTCACATCTTGGTGATTTTTAGACCACAGAAGTGTCGATAAATTTAGGTTGCGATGTATTAGTGAGTTTTCTTCCTTCTCAGCGTCGCTTTGTGCCAGCTTGTCACATATTTCATTCCCAAAAAATTCCACAGTGTGAAGGTACCCAGAGGAAATGCACATCTACCCCTCTCGAAATAATGCAGGTAATCATAGACTGTATAGTGCCGATTGAAATCAACACAAATTAACATGTTATATATGTCTAGACTGATGAATGTTGTAGATGTAGCTCAAATCATCAAGTTCAGCCCGACGGCTGTATTTCCGAAATTTTGGAGGCGTCATCTAATGACTATGCACCAGTTGCAGGAGATGGATCGACCATGATAATTCTGGCACTACCTTGAATTATCATGGTCGAACCATCTCCTGCGGTAGTGCGTCAGGGCTGATTGGGTTAATGCCATGAGTATTGCATATACTTCAGATGCGGGTCACATAAGCAGCCAGTTACGCACTTTGAAAACGCGACAGCGCTGATCAGTTCTATCTGCAGGCGTATACATATATATATATATATATATATATATATATATATATATATATATATATATATATATATATATATATATATATATATATATATATATATATATATATATATATATAATATATATATATATTAAACAAATTTGCAAGATATCAAGGTTTAACCCCATGACTACCGGGACACAGCCAGAACCAGACACTGAACTGCAAGACTACATAGAACCTCATGAGCGGCCCCAGCTATTGCGGGGGCCCATGAGGTTCTGTGTATCTTGCTCAAAGCTGCTTTTGTGTCCGCATTCATTGTTCAGCTGGGGGTTTTGAGCTTTCAGTTGACGATTATTTCTGTTGCTTTTTATATTTCATGACTGTAAGCACTCACGTTGCTGCCGGGAAGGAATCAGAATCGAGTCATACAAACGACACGATATAGTAAAACTGTAAAAATATAGTAAAACGACACGATAATTATGTAGTCTAGCCATTTCACTCCGTCTGCAAGAGATATACCGTAATGACTCTAACGGGTTCCCGGCAGCAGCGTCTAGACTGAGAATCTATGATGTTTTCAAGTTGTGTGCTGTTCTGACTCGGGCTGAGAATAATCCGTCCGTTAACCCGTTGCCTGCCGGTAGCACCTTTTGTCTTTATGATTCCTGCAGGAATCATCGCGATAAAAAGCCGCACTACCGGCCGACAGCCAAATGTCCAGCAAAGACTGCACTATATGCAGATCGCATGCACTGTCCTTGTATTGACTGTTTTTAATGATCGCACCCATGATTACATGGGTAGCCAAGGCTGGTTGTCTCCCTCGATTGGCTACCCGCGAAATACACCGAATCGAGGCGGGAGTCAACCAGTTTGGGGCCGCCCTTCTTTCGTTCTCTCCTTTTTCTGACTTAACTTCAGTTTGATATAGAGATAACCTCTGTTCGTCTCACTGTATCAGTTCTCCTTTTTACATATCACCAACTCATTCGAGACGTGCCGCCTCCAGATACGCGGCATAAGCCGCGTATCGGCGGCGGCGGCATGTCTCGAATGAGTTTACTGGAGGGATTGGGTTCAGTGACAGACGGGGGATGGGTGGTGGTGTTGGTGTGAACGAACAGACTGGTGGCCGTATGTGACACGTGTCATGCTGGTTTCCACTTTCAATTTGTACATATATATCTGCGTACCTTTTGGTATTTCACTGTGTGCACAATGCAGCAACTATTCAAATAAATTATAAAAGGTCACATTACAGGTGTGTCCGCCTGATGATTTTCTTGTGTTTGTGTGTGTGCCAGGCGGCGTATGTGTGTGTGTGTGTGTGTGTGTGTGTGTGTGTGTGTGTGTGTGTGTGTGTGTGTGCTATAAATATGACTGAATGAGTGGGTTTATGTGATGCCTGCAGAATTAACACTTCAGGTAAGAAGCAGTCTAGTCCGTTTGAGCAAAGCTTGCCTCAACGCGTGTTTTCAGTCCAATTAACTTTTGAACAAGACAGATTTAAGAAAAACGCTAAGAACAAAAAGTGATCATCAAACGTTGTCCTAATTTATTTTGAGTTTTAGCTGGCTTTAAATCCAACGGTGTAGCCACTACCCTCGGGAGATTATGATGATGTACATAAACGTTGAAATAAATATCCTGTTCAGGACTCAGTGTCACTGATCCGCATCGCTGACGCTGAAACTGTGGCAAGCTATGCACGGATTACACGTTTCGCAAGACCAAGCTCTCGAACATTCAACACGAAGTGCGTGAAATTTACCGGAATAAATAAATGTCAGTGTTGCTGACTGGTGCTTGATCAGGGTATAGTTTAGCCGCCGGTCATGTTCAAATTTTCCCGAGGGCAGCGGCTAAACCAGTGCTGTCAAGAATAAAAGAAAATTGAAATAAGATAGGACCAAAGTTGGCGATCATCTTTTCTTCTTAGAGTTGTCTCGAAATCACTTACGTTCAAAAGTTATTTGCGAAAAACACGAGGAAAGCTGTGCTCATACGGACTACACCTACTCAGTACTATGTCGTGAAACCGTCTAAAGGGAGGTAAAGAAAACCGCAGCTGGCAAAAGAACAGTATTGTGTCCCCTGAGCTGTACAGTTTCACTTCTCCAGTGCCGTGGCAAACTGATTGTATTTGATTATCATCTATTTAGCACTCACAGGGAGACAGGGGAGATGGGCCGACAATTATCGCTATAGGATAGTGCCTGATTAACTTGGCGCCTCCACTAGCCATGCTAATCTAGCATTACTCAATATCTAGTGTTGGAACTGACATAAAAACCAATTAAAAAACAACAAACAAACAAACAAACAAACAAACAAACAAACAAACAAACAAACAAACAAACAAACAAACGAATCAATTTATACACACTCAGTCAATCAGTTTTATTCGTGAAGAATGTTACGATGACAAATGTTTATTCATATTTCTGTACATTTCCACCGCCTGCCAAGACAAAGAGACATGAACAAATATCAAATACAAAAATGGCTGCTACGACAACCAAACGTTTGAAAAGACAAAGTCCACAAAATAAAAAGAAAAGCAAACAAATACACAAAGGCTTGTGCACAAGCGAATATAAACATTTACTGCACGCATTCTCTTTCCTCCCCTGTCACCCACGCACGCACGCACACGCACAAACAAGCAATATGTTCAGTTAGAGGTCACGGGTATAGTTGAGCGGGGAACTAGTCACCCTACAGCTTCTAGAAATCCTACACAAAAATCAATACCAACAAATATTCACACAGTGATTTTCAATATTTATTAACTCATTCAGCCCGACGGCCGTATCATTTTTTCCCCAAATTTTGGAGGGGTCATCTAACGACTATGCACCAGTTGCAGGAGATGCGGGATCGACCATGGTAATTCAAGGGTAGTGCCAGATTAGCTTGGCGCCGACAGGCGCCAAGCTAATCTGGCACTACCCTTGAATTATCATGGTCCATCCATCTCCTGCTGTAGGTCGTCGGGGCTGAATGGGTTAATGTACAGCGTGACAGGTGTGGAGTTTGTTTCTTTGCCTTTTTTGGGGGGTTGTTGTTTCCTTTCAAAGCATAACGTTTGCGACTGATCACACTGCCCGTCACATCATCCAGATCATAAATGTGACTGTAACGCGTGTCACACAGTAAAGTGCAAAAACAAACAAACAAACAAACAAAAAATCCCAACAAAGTCGGGAACAAGCTTAGAAAGGACAATTACAACACAGTTTGTTAAATTTTCCCCTTTTCGAAAAAGACATGCAATCAAGTACAAAATTCTCTACTTATCTTTTCATTGGTGAGATGTGTAACTGACAAAGACACCCTCGAAATGAATAAACTGTGCTATAATTGTTTTTTCTAAGCGTGTTTCTTACCTTGTTGGGGATTTTCTTTGCCCTGTCACATTAAACTGAAAGATAGTAAGACTCTCCACATCACAGCTTAGTATGCAAAAGGCTATCGGGCCGAGATTGGCCGCACTAGGCCGTGCACAGTGGTGCGTGGGGCCACTCACTGACCTCGGCACTATAGTCTTTACTTATCAGGAGCAAACACCACCCAACTGCAAGAGACATAGACCCTCAACAGCCCCGAAGTCGCGGGGGCTCATACGGTTCTTCGCTTTATTCATGTACCCATTTATACATATTTATTATCTTCAAAGCGGAAGGTTTAAAATTTCTCGCAGCCAGTCTGCGAAGCGATATGATCGGCAAGACGAACTCTTCTCACTCCCAGTGTGGGACACAGACTGCGCTACTGAAATCTCGGTTAACCCTTTGAAACCCACAGCCGCATTTCTAAACAGGTGTTCGAGGCGTTGTCTAACGACTATGTACCAGTTGTCGGAGATGGATTGATCATGATAATTCAAGGGTAGTGCCAGATGAGCTTGGCGCCTTTAGGCGCCAAGCTCATCTGGCACTACCCTTGAATTATCATGATCAATTCATCTCCGAGGGCAGAGTTCCGGGGCTAAATGGGTTAATTCAACGTAGAAGAGCCACAGGCGTCCAAAAAAGTAGATTCGAAGTGGTTTCAGCAAGAGGCATAGATCATAATGAGCCTCCGCAACTACGAGTGCTCATGATGAGGATCTGTGACGTAACTCGTGCACTTGGGTTGTGTTTTCTTTGTTTCGGCAGTAATCGATTTTTGGCTCCACAGAAAGCTATTTCTTTAACCCACTGAACACCGAGGTCAAGGTCAAAATTCCTAAATGTATGACTGAGATTACCAATTCAGAGAGAGAGAGAGAGAGAGATGATGATGAATCTTTATTTATTCAGGATAAAGCTATTAGGCAACTCAATGCCTGTCTTACAAGCTGTCCTGTAAACAAACAACATAACAGGAAAATAAACAGAGCATGCAAATACTAACAACAATAATAATAATAATAAGAAGAAGAAGAAGAGGAAGAAAAACTACGGGAAAAAAACGCAATGGAGAATTTGTAACTGCCTCCGATGCAAAAAGCAAGAGAACGAAACGCGTGCACAGCATTAATATTATACTCATCTAAGACAGTGTCATAGAATCAGCAGCATCAATAGCGTATAGTGACACCGACAACACAATAGATGATCAGGTAGCAAATTTAAGGAGAAAGAGAAAAAATTTGACGTTTACGTGTTATCAGCAGAATTATTTTTATATATGAAACTGTGAAGTCACGCTGATTGGAAGTGAGTGTGCAATGCACGTTTAAAATGGATTTTATCGCAAAATGATTTAATGTTTAATGGCAATGAGTTCCAGACAGAACTACCAGAAAATAGAAGGCTTGACTTGTAGAGATCTATCCGTGGGCGGGGTAAGTGAAGCAAGTCATTCCTCGTATGTAGGTGATGCCGAGGGCTGAAGTTAAATATCATGCGCAGATATTCCGGGGCTTGATAATGAAATATTTTGTGCATGAGGACGCATTTGTTAAATTTGAGTTGTTCCTTCAGTGTAAGCAGGCCAAGGGATTTTATTTTCTCAGCCGTGGAAATAGGGTTAGGAATAATTAACTTAACTGAACGACGATACAGCGAGTTTAGTTTTTTAAAATGAAGTTCACTGCATTCGTCCCACAAAGAGGACGCATAGTCACAGTGGCTTTTAATGTGTGCGTGAAAGAACAATGTACAGCACTTTGTACTAAGAATATGTCTAAGTTTAGATAGCAGAAATACATTCCTGGACAAGGTTTTGCACAAACTGTCGATATGTGGCGACCAGTTCAGCTGGTCGTCAATTACAACTAGAGAGAGATGTCTACCATGACAGTTCAAGGTGATGCCAGAATAGCTTGGCGCCTAACACGGTGCCGAGCTATTCTGGCACTACCTTTCGTTTATCGAGTCGATCCATCTCATGTTGTAGTGTACATGTAGCAGAACTGATACAAGACCTATCTCAGCTCACGTGTTCTCTCCGCAGCCACTGTTTCGTTGCACTGCAACGATCAGCCCCTGAGGCGGAGTCAGGTAAGGAACGACCCAGTCACATGCATGGAAAATGGCGCCACTTCTAAGGGAAAAATATGTAGAGTCACGGTACAAACTCTTTCAGAAAGTCGTATTAATAAACTGGAAACTGCCTGACCTCACGTGACGCAAAATAGATCACGAGTGCTCAGTTCCACCGATAAAATGCTCATGAAAATTCACATTTTATCGGTCGAACTGAGCACAGCCATAATTTAACATGTTCAGTGTCAGCTGACGCAGGTTGTGTTTATGCAATCTTCGTTAATTCAAAGTCTATAAACCTGGATGCCTTAGGAACATGGATTCAAAGTGGTGTCAGCAAGAGGTATAGATCCTCATGAACCCCCGCAACTGCGGGGGCTCATGAGGATCTATACCTCTTGCAGTTGGGCGATGTTCACATTTCTCGGTACTAAAGGAGTTAATCTCTTTGTTTATAATGTGTTCTGCCAGATTGGAGTTCCACAATCACTTCAGTAGGTGGACTCGTTATTTGAGACTGGTCCACAAAACGTGTCGACGTGGAGGGTCAGGCAGGTTTAAACCCCGATGCTCACTCACCAGAAAGGCTGCCCAATCGTCAAGTCCACAGTGCCGACACTCCGTCAACAGGCGCTGGTGGTCGGAGAGCAGGGGCGATCTCGGCCTCGAGAAGCATGCGAATGGCGTTGTCGTTCACTGAAGCGTGGTTGAGAAGAGCGGTGACGGTGCCCCAGGACTTCTTCACGAGAGCGGTTCTCAGTGCTGCGTTGATGGCCTTCTTCAGAAAGTCGCTGTCAACCTGACTTTTGAGTTTGTCCACTCTCTGCCAGTCATTCTGCGCCAAGGACAAAACCAAAGCAAGTCTGAGGAAGGAGCTGTTCAAGCACCATTCTGCCAGAACAGACAGAGTGTCCTGATACGCAGACGCTTCCGAGGTGTGTGTCAGATCGTCCTGCAGAGTAGACAAGGGAAGGTCCTTCAGCCATTCGTCCAGGATTGGTGCCAGAGATTGCCAGGTGTCGCTAGCTTCCAGACACACCGTCTCGTGATACAGGATGGACAGCCAAGGGATACACGGGTAGTGCTTGAGTACGATCTGACGCGCGAACTCCCAGCATTCCAACTGTATGGCCAGTGTTCCGGCTATCTTGAAGCGCGTATCAAACAACCTGAACTGTTCGGTACAGTTCTGCACGGTCTCAGGGTAATGGCGACAAAACGCCAGCAACACAGTCCAGCCTGTTGTCTTTTATGGCGGTCTCCATGGCACTCTCCAGGATGTGTTCCCCCAAACCCTCTTTCTCCGCGTGAAGACACAGTTCCAGAAAGGACTCCATGGTAGATGTCTGGACAGCGGTTTGTACAGAGTCTCTCATCTCATCGTAACTAGGGTCGCCAATTTGGTGTTCGTAGGATGCTGATATTTCACGAAGCTGGTACTGACTCATTTGAACGTCAAGAACCGCCCTGGTACACGGATCTGTTTTCAGTGTAGATAGGTAAGACAGATGACGGTCAAATTGTCTGGTCACACTGTCACACACAGGCAGAAGTGTCACGGTTTCACTCTTGTTGAAGTGTCCTATCACGTTGTTACTTTTGTTACACTGTTCTTTGACGATGTCGCTATGGAGACGATTATTCACTGTATCATCACTGCCTTCACTTGTCAACTTTGATTCGCTGTTCATGTGTTTGTGGTGGTCCCGCCAGACAGATTTAACACCACTCGAGATTTGTCTGCTGCAAATGTTCCGACTGCAGCAAAGCAGCAAAGTCACTGAACCGGCACACAGGTCTTTTGCCAGTCTACACACATGCCCCATTCCCTTTACTATAAAAAACACTGTGTGTGTGTGTGTGTGTGTGTGTGTGTGCGTGTGTGTGTGTGTGTGTGTGTGTGTGTGTGTGTGTGTGTGTGTGTGTGTGTGTGTGTGTGTCTAGGTCTATTCGTGTCCTTTGATTTCTCAGCAGCGCTCCAGTCAGTCCCGTCATTCGCTCCTGCAACAGTCAGAACCCAGGCGTATGTTTAACCCATTCACCGCCGAGAATAAACTGAAAGCCACAACTATGCAAGAGGTATAGATCCTCATGTGTCCCTTCATCTGCGTGGACTGTTGTTGGTGTAAACCCCTTTCTAAAACCACTCAATGTGTATCCATGGCCTCCACTTTTGACGGTGAACTACGATTTGAAAAACACGATGGTCGTTCATTGTCGGCAGTCTCTCTCTCTCTCTCTCTCTCTCTCTCTCTCTCTCTGTCTCTCTCTCTCTCTCTCTCTCTCTCTCTCTTCTCTCTCTCTCTCTCTCTCTCTCTCTCTCTCTCTCTCTCTCTCTCTCTCTCTCTCTCTCACACACACACTCTCTCCACCCCCTCTCTCCATCCCCTCCCCCGCCCAGGAATGTTTAACAATGATTATTTTCTTAGTAGATTTGATTAGATTAACATGTATATTGATGTAACTGATGTGGAGACCGACCTACATTTGTAGACTGCACATTGCTACCAAAACAAACAAACAAACAAACAAACAAACAAACAAACAAACAAACAAACAAACAAACAAACAAACAAACAAACAAACAAACAAACAAACAAACAAACAAACAAACAAAACTACTGACCCGTTAGACATGATAGACACACACGCAGCTAGACGAATCTATATTTATCATTTTAGGTTTTGCTCGATGACGTGTTTTCTGTCTTTATAACACTATGCTGCCTCAAGCACAACTCAGTACTTATATGAAGTAAAAGATCCTCGGGCTGACGTCAGCCATTCGGTTGGCCCGCGCGGCCAATGGGAATCAAGTTCTATGCAACAATTCGGGGTGGATTAGTTACCCAACTCGGGAAAAGGAGGGATGGGAGGGGGAGTCTAACTCTCTTCAGTACTGGAAATTTACATGGAAAAGTGAAACCTCTGACAAACCATCAGTTTTTATTTGTTATATCCAACTTTTTTCATAAGGAATGTCGACAGTAAGCTAATTGTTAAGGTAAGTGTTGGTCCTAACCAGACTCTTTAAAAAAAAAAAAAGAGGATGGCGGGATGGGGGGGGGGGGGGATTAAAAGTTAGTAAACTTAACTAGGCACACCATAAAGGTTCTCCTATGTCAAAGCTAATCTCTTCACACACGGGGACAAATCAATGTCCGAATGCACTGAACAGTCACTGATCTACATGTGCGCCCGGCGCGACTGCAAGTGACTCAGTAGAAAAACTAAATACTCTCCATTGATACGCATCGTGAAAACAGGTTTCTACCCCAGAATGTGCTCACGGATGAGGCCGGATTTTTCACTAACACGCCTCTTCCGTTTCTGTGTTGCTGAACGACGTGCGGCTTCAGAAGTCAAGAGGTTCCTAGTTCGCAAAGGCCATCAGGCCGAAGTCGGCCGTAGTGGGCCCGCGCACTCACTGTCGTCTTAGTGTAATCCACTGTCGTGCGCGGGCCCACTGCGGCCGACTTCGGCCCGGTAGTCTTTTGCGTAGTACTGGTCTGATACCTTTCATCATCCATCCAGCCTTCAGCAGCAGAGGAGAGAGGACGGTTTTTCTCCGCTCTCTCCACACAGCGACAAGCAAGCGAGCCAGCCAGTCAGCCAGCTACCAGTCCGCACACCAAGCATGGACAAAGGGCGGAAAAATCGGCGCAAGTCAAACAAGCAGCAGGCGGAGGAATTTACCGCCACCCTCCCCCAAGCGCCAAAACCACCACCACCGGCCAGAAGGGAGACGAGGAGCTATAAGCCCCCTCTCTCCCCTCCGATATGGCCACAAGAACAAACGCGACGGGCTCCCACGTCCCCCCAGCAATCAAGCTACCCGCCACACCAGAACGACGTGGAGGGAGGGTCGCAAGGATTCTCCATACCACCAGATATACAGAGTTTCTTCGAGCGGTACAGTCACTCGACACGCTGAACCACCACCACCATTCTTCCAGTACCCACCACCATTAACACTGGACAGAATGCCCGAGGTCACACCCGGCCTCGAGTACCCACCACCACTACAGGAAGAGGAGGAGCCCTCGTCGGAGCTGTCGTCGTGGGCCGATTCCCTCTGCTCCCCACCGCCGGTCGTTATTCCCGAATCAATAACTCGGGAGCGGCCGGCATCATCGGAGGAGGGGGCGACTCGGCTCAGGGAGATCGACTTCGACGAACTGGTGCTCCTACTCCAAGATGCCACACCAGTCATCACGGCGGTTGATGGCACCCCGTACCAGCGAGCACTAGTCGCCGCCCGGTGGCTGGTGCACTCGGGTGCCATAAAAGACCTCCAACCTCCCACCAAGAAGGAAACGGCCAGCCAGGCCACCGTCCACACAGCAGAAACGGAGAGTCAAGCAACGACCGACCCTCCACTGACAGCAAATAAGAAGACCGGCACCACACCACCTGCAACCCAGGAGAAAGACACCTCAACCGAGGCCCCACCAACACCAACCACACAAGACACGGGCACGGACCCGCCCCCTCAACTCCAACCACCACCGACGGGCAACGGACCAGTCGCCGGCCCGCCACCAACAAGAAGAAGACGCCACCGACCTCCGAAAAGCGTCAGACAACAACGCCCTCCACTCCTCGCCACACCACCTCCACACCTCCGCCTGCCACCCCAACACCGCCATCCACCCTGTCCACGCCAGCGCCCGGCCCCTCGACCAAGAATTGACTGGCCGCCGCCACCACCACCCTACCTCCCCAGACCCTACTTCAACCGGCCACGGTGTCCCCGGCCGACTCCACCACCACCGCCACCACTCCTGCAACATCTTCTGGAGTGGTTAGCGTTCCACCACCCACCAGCCTGGCGATAGCAACGGTTCCCCGGCCACACCACCCACCTCCTGCACCATCAACCACCCGGCCCCGGCAGCACCATCAGCCAGCTGCGCGACGGAGCGGCAGACAGACAGCGAGACGACAACCTCCCCCCCAACCCCCCTGGCCCACCCCCCCCCCCCCCGGACGAAATCAACGAGAGTTGGAAGTCCCTGTCCCTTTTCAAGTCAAGTCAAGTGATACCTTTCTAATACCTGTCCGCATACAATATACTTTACATGTCATTAGTATGCATGCTAGTACCTCGGTAGCCGAATGACAAAATAATGCATCGTAAACGAAAGCCGGAACCGCTGACTTACCTGGTTGTTGTTGTTTTCTTCAGTCTGGAATGCACCTAATGTGACATTAAGAGATGTGGTACTTCTGAGGACTCAAGACAAATCACTTTATTTTGTATGTTCTTCCAAAGACCATATTGTGTGCTATAATGTTGTCAGTTAGAATTCAAATGAATCATCCGTAGATGAGACTGATATATATTTATACATTTCTACTCAACTTAATGAAGAATGATCCACGCAAAGCTACTCAAAGTTATCAGCTAGTGTCGACGTCTACTCAAAGAAATACTCCTGCAAAACGTTATCTAGCCTTCCGTCATTTGCAAGCGGCAAGTAGATTTAAATAAATAAAGCACTGCAGCAGTAGGGCCTTATGTAAATCTTTGCCTCGTTCGGGTCTTTGTTTTTCAGATCAGTGAAGCATGTCACATGATTCGGTCAGTGACTGGACCGCTGAGTCGTGCCAAAGTTGGGAAAAAACTACTTGGTAAAATTATGTGGATCGTCATCGGGAATTCCCGAAGAGACCACAACGTGACAGTAAGGGGCTAGGCCCACGCTACCAGAATTTGCGACTAGCAATGTGTGGTAAGCAACAATTTGCCACCTGCCACATCGGCTTCGTGGCACACGTTTCAATGTGCGTGCAATGTATTTGTACTGACTGACCTGCCATTACCATACATGGAACAGCTCTCACGCGCCCGGTTCAATCGGAGCTACAGGAGTCTCATGTGCATAGGAACTCTCGGAGAAGGTTGATCAATTAACTCACTGGAGACTTGCCGCATACGGATACGCAGCTATTCGCAGCGTTTCAGCATGCGGCGCGTCTCCAATGAGTTAACAGTCTCAAAGCCCGGTCGCTCAGCTTCTCCGCCATTTTTCCAGCTCAGAAGATGAAGAAACGGGAAGTGGCGGAAGGACACCGCTGATTGGCTGAGAGGCGGCAACATTGCTCGAGCCTTGCCGGCTACCACAAATAAATAGACTCGGTTTGTATCGGGGCGCAATTTGTGGCGGCAATATTGTAGGCGCCCCTAATTGTGGCGGCAATATTGCCGCCACAAAATTGCGCCCGGCAATAGGTGTTTGTGGTAGCGTGTGCACAGCTTCTAAGTTTTGCGGCTTACAAGTAGTAGACTGAAATCAAACATCGATCGTTTGTTTAGTCGAATTCACACACACACACACACACACACACACACACACACACACACACACACACACACACACACACACACACACACACACACACACACACACACACACACACACACACACACACACACGCGCGCGGGCGCGAACACACACGCACACACACACGCACACACACGTACACAAACGCACACACACACTACGCACGCACGCACACACGCACATGCAGGTGAATATACACTGTAACTACCTTCAGAAAAATGAAGTTCCGCTTTGATTTATCACAGGCATACAAATACTTTCCGGCTCAGTCTGAACTCATTAAGGCGCCCTGGATCAATAGCTGCGGGAGTGTATAACGTTGCCGTCGACAGCACTATACGACACTTTCGCAGCTATTGATGCAGAGCACATTGAATGAGTTAAAATATGTAGGAAGCAAATATTAAACACGAAGTTTCAGTGGACCTATCACACACGACCCAAAACAAACATGGCACGGCCGGGTATATTACCCTAGCTCGTAATACGGCCAACTGGAGAGTGCAAGAGAGGGGGTAAAAGCATACTTATCATAATTATGTGTATTATTAACTTATTTAACCCCAAAGGCCACATTTCCCAAAATTTGGAGGTGTCGCCTAACGCATATGTACCAGTTGTCTGAGACGAATCGACCATGACAATTCCAAAGTAGTGCTACATTGGCTTGATGCTATCAGGCGCCAACCTGATCTGACACCACCCCGCCTTGAATTATCATGGTCGATCCATCTCTTTGCTCAGTGCAGTGCGTCTGTGCTAAATGAGTTAATATAGTGTCGAACATGAACTATTATAAGTTTTCATTACTAGCATAATGCAGAAAATGACATACGGCTGAAATTCAATCAGAAACATCACCAACATTACTCTCAGGCACCTTTACCCGGGTCACTTTGCGTGTTCGCGTGTTCACGCCCGGCCAGATGTGTTATCTTTTTTCAATAACCAGGCGATCGGGTCGAAACTTTGCGCCCAGGCAAATCTCCTGTTCCGGCTGTCGGGTGAAAAGCTTGTACCCATATATACAGTGTTTTATGTGCAAGATGGTCTTATTTCTTGCATATTGTTCCACGGTCATCAGTCAAAACTCTAATGACATCAAATAAAGGTAGCGCTTCAATGGCAAATCAAGTGTCGCCATTTGAACGAGAGTTGAATGAACGATCCACACTAGTTGTCTCCATCGATTCGCTACCGCTGATAAGCGGTGGTGAATCGAGGGAGACAACTAGTGTGTGTGTGTGTGTGTGTGTGTGTGTGTGGACGATCATGGCGGCCTATCTCCCGCATGTCGTGTCGGTCAGAAAAGGTCTTCGAAGCACAGGTAATCCTGGATGATCAACGGCAAGCCAAGGGAGGTAAGCCTGTCCCGGCGTCCGGGGCGACAACCCAGTAGGTGTGACACGGTGAGGCGACACAGGTTCTGTAGACTTCGGGGGTGGCTGGCACAGTCGTCAACATACTGCAGCATTTCGTCCTGGTCTAGGGAAGAAAAAGGAAAACATCAGGTTGGCGTTGAACTGCCCAGTAAGCAAACGGTCATTGGACCAAGGGCCAACTGCCTCCGGCGCCGGCCCGAAGACTGATAAGATTATCTGTAAATTTTTGCTTCTGGCAAAGGCTGCTGTCATCAGTCTACTTCAGCCAAAACTGACAGCAGACTCTGCATGGGCTATGTCACAATCCTGGGGACAGTTGCATGAGTCAGCAAAGTCCTGCACCAGCCACCATGCAAGGTGCTCCGCTAGCGGAACAACTCTCTTAGTGGCTGGCACAGGACTAAGCTTACTCATGCAACCACTTAGTCTGGATGCTGACCGAAGTGCATATTTAGGTCTACGGAGACCCAGAATAGGATCTTAAACTGTTCATACTGTGATTAAACCAATCACCATACTGCTTCCAACACAAAAATGCACACATTTGAAGTTAGAATCGTCCACTAAACGTATGACATGTAGCCGAAGGATAGTTCCTGATTAACTTGGTGCCTCTAAGCGCCGAGCTATTAAAGTACTACCTTGTGCTACCACGGTCGGTCCATATCCCCCGCATGATTGATTGATTAGTTCCGTGTTTAACGTCCACGGCACCGGAGTGATAATGGACGGCCCTGACGGGCGGGTTATGGGGGGACGGGGAAATCTATTGCCTATGGAGTACGACCTGAACACTGATCAACTCAGGCGCACTCCAACTGTGCCACTTTGATTTACCAGGTCCTTTCAACGGACATGCTATTGAACAAATCCGTTTTTTCCCCTGGATTGTGAGTCCAGCTACCGGGGCCGGGACGGAATTCGAACCCACGACCCGGCGATTCCCTTCGCTCTCCGGCTCCGACGTTTAAACGCCTGAGCTATTTCGGACTCATATCCCCCGCAATTTAATACATAAAACTTATACTGACCTTGGCGTTCTAAGTGGTGCCTCAGATCCACGTCCTTTCTGAGCAGGTTTAGTTCACGGTTAGAGCAAGACCCGGACTCGTACAGCATACAGACCAGGGGATACTGGCGTGTCTGCAAAGCTCGCTTGATGGGAGAGAACATTGTGTATTTCAGTGAGCTCTGAAACGTAGAAAGTCCACTTTGGATGCACAGCTTCACAAGTTTCTCTGGCTTGCAACAGCTGCCGACTGCTTCGTAGAGAATGTTCTGATATTGATGCTGGTTCCCAGAAAATGGGTTCACTCTCTGAAGCAGGATCCTCACGCAGTTAGAGTTCCCGTGATCAACAGCCGATCTCAAAACATTCATTAACAGACACTCGTCCTCAGAGCATCTTTCAAGCAGACTTTCTATGAGTTGCCATTCTGGTTCAATAGCCCCTGCTGCATGTCTGACTGTGTGGTCGATGAGGGTCGTGTCTGCGCATGTTTTCATCACCATGTCCACCAGGCTCCATCTGTCCGTACACATAGCGAGGTGCACCACCCAGTTTGTCAGTCCTCTCTCCCGGCATTTCTCGATCAGTACCGGGTCACCGAATTCGCACAGAAAGTACTCGTCAATGTCTTCAAGTTTAAGATGGGTTAGGATGGCTACTGTGGAATCCCATTCATCCATCCTCATCGCTAAGCGAACTACTCCGCTCAGGAATTCTTTGCAGATTGTATCCCCATGTTTGAGAATGATACTCGTCACTGACGGCCAGTGTTGAGAAACCAGAGAGAGGAGAAGAGCAAGGTTGCAAAAGGACGCCTCTGAACACCACTCAGCGAAACAAAGCAAGTAGCATGCATTCAGTTTATCCCGAGCTTCACCGAGAATGTCGTCCAACCCAAAGTCTCCGGTCTGGCACCACGCATCCAAAAATCCTGCACACGTTTGCCATGTGTCATGCTGGTGGAAGATCTTTCCAATACACTCTACAAAATGGTACACGGAAAACCAGGTTCCAAAACCAATTCTTTCAACAATTTCTCTCACGACACTCCAATGTTCAAGCTCAATGGCCATCTCTGCGGCCACACTTTGGAGGTGAGATTGATAGTGAAGCTGTTCCTGCCCTTGATGACTCTGACAAGCTGCAATCACAAAGTCACACCTGTCTGCCATGATGGCCTCTTTCAAGAAAAGCTTCAACAGTCTCTGATTGCACATTCCTTTAGCTTCATCACAGAGTTGAAGAAACGTCTCTGTCTCTTTATGCCTGATGACCGCCTGCAGCGCTAGTTTGAACAGTCTGGTTGTGTGTCCCGTACTTTTGCTAAACTGGCAAATCTGTCCAATGTGTTTCCAGTGATTCAGACTGATGCACGCATTCAGAGCGACTTTTATATCGCTGTACTTTGGTGAGAATCCTTGGTCACAGAGCTTCATCGCCCATCGCCACTCAGCTTGTCTGACGGCCTGTAGAAACACCAGCCGCAAGTCGCTCTGTACTGCAACGCTGTCACGCTGACTTGTCACGGCGTGTTTTGGACCAGGCACACCGTGATGTACGTGACATTGGTCATTCTTGTGTGTGTCACCTAAAACAACAGTGTGACGTGTGTCAAATAGTCAAATTGTTTAAAATCACAGACATTAAGTAACATTCCTTCCTTCCTTCCTTCCTTCCTTCCTTCCTTCCTTCCTTCCTTCATTCATTCACATAGGTCACGACGACCTGTAACATTGTGACAGTTGTCACATTGACTAGTTACACCGTTATGCTCTTCAAGATGATCCATTACAGCAGAGAATGCATTACCCCCCTTGTGATTTCGGCCACTGTGATCATTACCGTTGGCTGTCAAAATGGTGGCCAAGACTAGGACAAAATGGTCCTTTTGGCGCTTACACTCACCATTGTGACCAAACCATGACGCGTGTTACAGGGCTCTGTGACACTGCTGTCTTGACTTACTTTTTGGTCACTTTCCGTACCGTTTCCGGGAGTGCTTCCCAGATCATAGTGTAACCACTTGGGTAAATTTTTTTTTAGATGAGTTGCTAAGAATTTCATTTAAATAGAAGTGTACTTGTGGCGTACTTATGTACTTAAGTGTGCTGATGTATTCCCTAAATAGACCCACACTACGCCACAAGTACACGTCTATGCAAATGACATGATTAGCATCTCATTTAACTCATTCAGCCCGGCGCACGTATTTCCCAAATTCCGGAGGCGTCATCTAACGACGATGCACCTGTTGCAGGAGATGAATCGACCATGATAATTCAAGGGTAGTGCCAGATTAGCTTGGCGCCGACAGTCGATCCATCTCGTGCTGTAGTGCGTCAGGGCTGAATGTGTTAAATGGAAATGTACTTTTGACGTAACTTGTTGTAAAACCACAAGCGATACGCGTGGGCGCTTACCGTTCACACTGCCACAGACCATCTGCATCACGTAGTCCCACGCCCCCTGTCTCATGGCCCGTGTCAGGGCACATCTGCGCAAACTCCTCTTGATAGCAGTGTCGGCAAACGTCTCCGCAACAACGTCCCACAAGCCTTGGGTGAAAGCCACATAAAATGCCAAGTCCTTCTGACCTTGCGCGTGAAGGTGTGTAAAGACAAACAAAGCAACGTCTCGAGTCCATTTCTGTTTCAGACACAGATATTTGAGGATTCTTTTGTCCTTGTTAGTCCCTACGTCAGCACTGTGGGCAAGACCAAGACTAGGACATTCGTCGCGAGAATTCACTTCTACAGCCATCGTCTAACTTCTCAAATTTAACTTCTCAAATTTTAGTTTTCATTTCAGTGACTGTTCCCTCATTGTCTTGAAAATACAGTTTCAGTCAGTCCTCAGTGTCAGTCAGCCCTCAGCCTGCCTACGTGTCTACTATGAACCAAGCATGGCTCACACCAGATCCTTAATTACGATATCGAATGTCAGTAACATGTCATGACGCAACCACCCGAGACATTTTCTTGACGTAAACATACGAAAGTGAAAATACAAAAGTCAGGACGAAAGGGAAAGTAGCCGTATGGTTAAATGTTCATGGCCTTCACGAAGATAATGATCATAAATACAGTAAATGTGTCTCCCGCCTGCCCACTCCGGTCATGCTGATTTTCTCGAGTGACAATCATAGACTACACACCAATCACTGGATCGATTTGTTATAAACGAATGACACGTCAGTCTTAGCGATCACACTAACAACAAACGTGTCAGAG
The DNA here is from genome assembly GCA_036245525.1 of Semisulcospira habei. NCBI lineage: Eukaryota > Metazoa > Mollusca > Gastropoda > Semisulcospiridae > Semisulcospira > Semisulcospira habei. Next base: position 93,855,700 of record BTPG01000001.1, read on the forward strand.
GCTGAGTAGAATTTGTTGGAAACTGTCGGTAAGGTTTGTAAATAACGTTATCGTTACGTAACTATTTCTGTTTACAGATTCCATGTTAAACATAGTCTTCAGTTAAATTAGGCCCAACTGCTATCTCTTATATCATGATTTGTAGAGTACTTATCCAGCGCGCAAAGGCCATCGGGCCCACGTCGGTCGCCGTTGGCCCGATGGCCCGCTTTTGCACATTGGGAAGCCTCCAAAATTAGCTGCCCACACGCATGCAAGTGATCACGAACTGCGCGTCCAGTGGAACGACTGCACATTGACAGAAACTCTAGCTGCCCACATGCATGCAAGTGATCACGAACTGCGCGTCCAGTGGAACGACTGCACATTGACAGAAACTCTAGCTGCCCACACGCATGCAAGTGATCACGAACTGCGCGTCCAGTGGAACGACTGCACATTGACAGAAACTCTAGCTGCCCACACGCATGCAAGTGATCACGAACTGCGCGTCCAGTGGAACGACTGCACATTGACAGAAACTCGCGCGGAGAACACAGATGCAAACTAAACCAAACATAAACGCAAGAACGCTGGAGTGACAAGAGACATAAATCCTGCGGGGGGTCATGAGGGTTTATGTCTCTCGCAGCTGGGTAGCTTTCGTTTTACCCACGGCAGCGTAGTGGTTAATGTAAGTTCAAATGATAATTCAAGGGTAGTGCCAGATTAGCTTGGCGCCGACAGGCGCCAAGCTAATCTGGCACTACCCTTGAATTATTACACCCCAGCATTTTACTCTGTGCTCTTACGGCCGGCCATTCAGAGAGCGTGTGTCGATCTGTGAATTTGGACCTTACGGCTGGACCTTACACATACGCACGTCTTTATTCCAAAATGACTTTACCAGCATTCTTACACGGTGTTATGACGATGCATTGAGCGGCACGTAAACCGAAAGTACGCTACTGTTGGTTTGTTAATGAAAACTTCAACTGAGAAATACGTGCTCATTCTTAAAGCGCGCCGAACATACAATCAATTGTACAAGGAAAACTGGAAATGACCCAACAATTCCTTTTTCTCGATGGGACAGCATTGCGAAAGTCCATGAATTATTTAGTTGCCATGGCAGCTCTTGTTTTCATGCAGCGGGGAAGGGAGGGTTGGGTTCATTGAAAGTTCAGTTTTCACAGGGACAATTTATAATATATTCGGCGCGCTTTAACGTGAGGCGATGTATTTTTAGCAGCGCGTCATTTCAGGGATCCCCTTATTTCAACAGCCAATTTCTTCTCAGGATGACTTCTCGGGAACAGGATTATTGGTATCAACATCATCATGACGTGCACACAAAACAGAGTTTGTTTATTTTATTTATTGTTATTGCCTCTTGTGCGCATCAGTAAAACTTTACTGACTTAAAAAAAGAAAGAAAAGAAAAAGCAGAAAAGTCTGTCAGTTTGCGACCATTCAAGCTTAGTCACATGTTAGTTAGCACTTTCGTCGAACATCAGTTACTGCAAGACACAAAGAAGTTGTATAAGTGATATTGTGAACTATTAACCCCCTCTTGCCTGGAGCAGGCCCGATTACAGAGGGCGTCAGGAAAACGGCTGGTGACATTGCAAACTGAAAGTAACTGAAGGCGTAGATTTGTTTTTACATGTGACACGCGGCTGTGAATTGAGTCCATCTACAAGCAAAATCCAACTGCAGGAGGCATAGATCCTCATGAGCCCCCGCAAATCGGGGGCTCATGAGGATCTATACCTCTTACTTCCTCATTCAAAACTACTCCAACCCTGAAGAAGACAGATTACTATCCGGAGGTGACTATGCGATGATTTCACTTCAGAGACTAGTGTTATTTCTAACCAAGGGACTCAATTACATCTGAGTAGATAACCTGAGTAAGGCAGCTTAGGTTTGGCCTTACTCTACAAAACGTTTGCTAGATCAAGGAACGATATTTAAGTCCAGTCAGGAGTCAGTCGTTAACGGCATGTCCAGTCACGCCAAGTCGTCAGTCTACGTAAGCGACCTGTTCATCCTGAGTACATTTACTAGAAAACTTACTAGAAACGTAGTTTTCCGTTTGTTTGTTTGTTTTTAGTGGGTTTTTTTATGTGTACGATGTTTGTTATTACGTTCGTTAGTTCGCTTTGTATGTACATTTGTTGTTTTTATTCTTTCGCTCGTTCGCAGCCTCTCTCGATAGCTCGCTTGTGTGTATATGTGAACGTATCATTGTGTGTGTGTGCCGTGTGTGTGTGTGTGTGTGTGTGTGCGTGCGTGCGTGCGTGCGTGCGTGCGTGTGTGTGCGTGCGTGCGTGTGTGTGTACTTGTGTGTGTGTGCGTGTGTGTGTATGTGTGTGTGTGTGTGTGTGTGCGTGTGTGTGTGTGTGTGTGTGTGTTCGTTCTTTCGTTTTTTGGCTCGCTCGTTTGTTTGTATCTAAGTAGGCGTTTGTTTGTTTGTTAGTCTGCATCATCAGTTCAACATAAGTTATAACAAATTGCCACTACTAAATTTGCCAAAGAAACAGGCATTCAAACTCAACACATTCCAAATTGTAGTCACACTGACGCACGACCTTGCAATTCAATATTAATCAACGAATCTAAAATTACATATGATCACAGACCAGCGGTATAACAGGACAAATAACTTCAGTCCTGACGAGTGTTATGAAACTGACTAAAGTCTGAATATATTTGATCACTTTTGCGGATGAATGGGTCGACATCATGAGAGTTCAAGGTTGGTGCCAGAATAGCTTGGCGCCTATAGGCGCCAAGCTATTCTGGCAGCACCCTTGAACTATCATAGTCTTTGAAAACAAGTCACTCGGGTGCGTACATACAGATGACATTGTTTCATTCCACATTGGAAACGTGAACAATAACAATACAAAATCGACATTTATAGAGCAAGGACCAAGACACCGGTTCTGTGTTAGCACTAACCAATAAATGTCCGTATTTCCGAAAAATATGATTTCGGTTAACTCATTCTACCCCAGACACACCACAGCAGGATAAGGATTCACCGTAGGCGCCAAGCTATTCTGGCATCACCCTTGAACTATCATGGTCGATCTGTGTCCTGCACTGCAATGCAGTCTTGAGAGGACAGGGGCAAAATCTAAGGATTTTGGTGTTGGGGTAGAATGAGTTAACCCGTACAGTGCTGAAAAAATTGGAACACCACCCAACTGCAATAATAATAATAATAATAATAATAATAAATAATAATAATAATAATAATAATAATAATAATAATAATAATAATAATAATGTGTATTTTAAGGCGCCTATACTTTCGATAGAAAAGCTCTAGGCGCCGTACAAAATGACATACTGACATACATTCACCTTGCATCCTACAACACATATATATAGTCCCCTAACATACACACTCACGTAACAAGATATACAAGAAGAAGAAGAAGAAAAAAAAATGAACACACCAACAAGAAATGCCCACACACAAAAAGATACAACTAAGAACGGATACACTAGACAGCTCTCACTGACAACGAAAAGTTATAACGGTGAATGTACGTTTACAGGACTGAATAAATGCGTCTTTTAAGACTGCCGGAAACTATTGGCTGATTCAACGTACCTGAGGGACTGGGGGAGTTTATTCCAAAGAAATGGTCCTTGATATGAGAAAGACCTCTCGCCAAAAGTCTTAGTTTTCACAGTCGGAAAGTGTAATAGTTTAATGTCTGCTGAGGAACGGAGCCTGTCTTGAAGGTGTGTACACATGAAGAAGCGCAAAAAGATAGACAGGGCCAGTAAAAGGAGACAGACAGGTATGACAGATGGACAGAACTGCAAGAAATATAGATCCTCATGAGCCCCCGCAGTTGCAGGGGCTCATGAGGATCCATGCCTCTTGCTAGCACCACTTTGAATCCTTGTTCCTGGGAGAGCTAGGGTTTTTTTTGTGTTGAATTAACGAAGATGATTGCAGAACCAAAGTCTGCGTCAGCTGGTACTGAACGGGTTAACTCATTCGCGGCCAGCCGCGCATCCGCGCATCCGGATGCGACTGGCCGCGAATGAGTTAACGCGTGTGTGTTTTTAAAAGCAAAATACGAAGTGAGGTAGTGTCCGACAGACAATACCGCGTAGAACTGTGAAATACCGTTTGGTGAAGGAGAGATACCGATCGAAAATGTCCGACAATCTTACGAAATGGCGCTATAAATTATTAGCGGCTTTTCCTGTGAGCGTTCTGGCTTGCCGTATGATCTTCCCAGGCCTGAGAGTAGCATGAGTGCAGCCCCCACCTCCTTCCCCGTTTTGACTTTTCGAGGCCTCATAGGCCTACGCTTGGAATCGATTGTGTTTCGTCGACTCTGACGATGGACATTATTTTTGCCAGGCCCACACAATAACACTCCCCCCCCCCCCCCGAAAAAAAGGATAAAAATTAAAGACAAAGAGAAAAGAAAAGAAAAAAGCATCAGACAAACGAACGAACGAATAGCCCCCAAAACAAACAAACAAACAAACAAACTAAACACAACAATAAATAATAATAATAATAATAATATCAATAAAAACAGTTCTCAAAAACCCTAGCGCGAACACTGTTTCCCTCCGTTAGCTAGCGCTGTAGTTTAAACAGCACACTGAGGGAGACAACCAGTGTGGGGTCAACGCCATCCATCTGCAAGAGACATAGATCTTCGCTCGTTATGTTCCGGCCGTGAAAAGATTATGAGTTCTGTAATTGGAAGGGATCGACGTTAGTATTGATTTCCAAATTACGTCTTTTATATTTAATCTGGCACCTTCGCGTTTCATTGTTGGACTAGTGCAAACAACTATGCGAAAAATGGCTGATGTTGTGACACATAAACATTTCTTCATTATGAGTCAACTGCCCAGTCGTCATTTTTTTTATTCAATTTTTAATCTATAAGGTAAGCTGGTCAAGTTGATCAATTTTAGAATAGACTTGTCTTTGTCTTTGACTCTTACATGGCGTTAAACAGGTTAATCAATCAATTGATCCATCCATCCATCCAGCCAGCCAGCCAGCCAGCCAATTAACCAAAATCCCCCCATCAACCAAACAGTCGTGAGTCAGTCCGCAGAGGGATGTCTAGTAGTTCTACCAATGTACATTTATGTAGCGCTTTTTTTTCTTTCCACCAGTTAGTTAAACTAATAAGGCACCACCTAGGAGACATCTTGCAGAAATGATTATTTCACAGTTTATCTCATGAACACTGTCGCCTCATTTTGAGGAGTCTATGCACACTGTACCAACTTTGGGAGACGAAGTGCAGATTATCATCTGCTTGGCACATGACGCCAAGCTTCTCTGGCAGAAGCCTTGATCTATATGACCATACCACCTACCGCTCTTGCGTCTTAAAGTGACCGACTGACTGCAGGCAGGAAAAGTTCCCAACGCGCAAAAGGTCATCGGGCCGACGTCAGCCACCCGATGGCCGGCGCACAACCGTGCTCGGGCCAACGTCGGCCGATTGTCGGCCCGATGGCCTTTGCGCACTGGGGTTTAAGGTCTTTAATAGTTTGCAATACCTCTTTAGTAAATGTTCTTAGTATGTCTGGACAACAGAGCTAACTGAAATAACATGAAAAACTATGGTACACGTGCTAGTCACATGCACTGTGGGAAAAACAAGGGTAGAAAAGTCTTAGTTGAGGCAAGACAGCATTGAGAACCCGCTGTATCGGTAAATTGTAGCAATCAAAACCCGCCAAAGAGCAGATCACTTTACGATTTTTGTTTAAAAAGCAGTCTTTCTGTAAAAGAAAAAAAAATCACAGAGTTATACGTTATTTTGACTTGCAGTGTACCTCTTCATGGACATGAAAAATAACGAAAATGATCTTTTCACAGTTTTCACTCTTCATCGTTCCTCGATGGTGTTCTCATGCAACCTCGTAACTAACAATGTTGCGTTCTCGAGAAAAATGCTTTTTACCTTTTGTTCAGAATATGTGATCCGAGGCGGGTTTTCTTCACAAGGCAACTACCAGCATTTCGTGCTGATCTACAGGTTCCAGATTTTGTCAGAAAATAAGAAAAAGATTAAAGGAGGCAACTTTATCAAAATATGATGATAATCCGCGCCAATATGTCATTTACGAGGGTGCACGGGAACACTATCGATAGGCTGTTTCAGAGCCGGACACTGACGTCTCTCGGCGCCAAGCTAATCTGGCACTGCAGTTGAATTATCATGGTGGATCCATCTCCTGCAATTGGTGCATAGTCATTAGATGACGCATCCAAAATTTGGGAAGTACGGTAGTCGGGCTGCCGGAACGGTGAGTTAAAAAACGGAACCAAATAATAATTTTGAACTATACACTGCAAGGTACAACAATACCTTACACACAAATGGGGAAGAGCAAAAATTATCAAATTCAGATACATAGGAGTTAAAAGGTGAACTTAGTAAGGGTGACGCCATCACAGTGACGTCGAGCGGAATGCCGGAGGGTAGGGTTAAACAACCGTGCTGCTTAAGATATTGTGGAAGTTTGTAGTTTTGTCCAGAACTGTTACTAGACACTTTCTCCCATTCAGCCCTGACGCACTACAGCAGGAGATTGATCGACCATGATAGTTCAAGGGTAGTGCGAGATTAACTTGGCGCCCATAGGCGCCAAGCTATTCCGGCACAACCCTTGAACTATCACGCTCGATCTGTTTTTAGAAGTGTAATACAGTCTTCAGGGGGCAAATTCAAAATTTGCGGATTTCGGTCCTGGAGCAGAATGTGTTAACCCCTTAGAAATGGTTGTAATTTGAACACCAAAGATCCCCAGCCGTGAACGGAACATGGATACAAAGTGGCTCCAGAAAGAGGCTTAGATTCTCATGAGCCCTCGCAACTGCGAAGGCTCATAAGGACCTATATCTTTTACAGTTGTGTGGTGTTCGAATTCTCTCGACAGTGAACGGGTTACTGCACCAGGTCAGCAAGAGGCATAGATCCTCATGAGCGTCGATCCCGCCATGAGCGTCTATGCCACTTGCAGCTGGGTGTTGCCGGTTTGTCGTGTTTTGCCAGTGAACCGGTTAATCTGACAAACAAAGTCCTACGCCTTTTTCTTGTGGCTCCAGAAAGACCTAGTTTCACCATTTGCAGCCGGCAACAGAACAATCAGGACGTAACTGTGGAATCAATACCAAGTAGGCGACTGACGCGCGTGTTACTGCAAAGACATTTCCAAAAAGGAAACATGGTTAGAAAGTTCAACGCAGTTGTATTTATTTTTGCATTTGTCCTTTCTAGGCGTGTTTCTTTCTTCTTTGGATTTTTCTTAGGCGAATTTAAATGATGTGGCACCTTCATGGCGACGGGTTGGCACTGCCGTAGGAATCAGTTTGCGTTTAGTACGGTGTCGAGTCAGTTTCAGAAGCTTCTACCAATCGAATGAAGTTGTTTCGGCACCGGGCTCAGTGTCTGACTTAAATTTGAAAAAGAAAAAAGTCACATTTATACGTTTCATCGTGTATTTTATTATAAGTGGGACTGAACGCCATTGTGTAAAGTCACATTTATACGTTTCATCATGTATTGTATTATAAGTGGGACTGAACGCCATTGTGTAAAGTCACATTTATACGTTTCATCATGTATTGTATTATAAGTGGGTGTGAATGCCATTGTGAAAAGTCAAAGATTGTAAAAACGACTTTTCCAAAGCGCAAAAGGCCATCGGGCCGAAGTCGGCCACCGTTGGCCCGATCACGGCCGTGCGCGGGCGAAGGGCGGTCCACGTCGGCCCGGTGGCCTTTTGCACATTGGGTTGCTCTTCTTGTCGTGCAAATCCATCGGTCTTTGAGATTCAGTTAGCCCGGCCATTCAGCCCAGACACACTGACACCAGGAGATGGATCGACCTTGATAATTCAAGGGAAGTGCCACATTATCTTGGCGCCTAATGTTGCCAAGGTAATCTGGCACTACCCTTGAATTATCATGGTCGATCCGGCCAGCGCCTGCAATTGGTACATTGTCGTTCACGGCGACACCTCCAAATTTCGGAAATGAGGCCGCTTGAGGTTAACTGGGGGTAACTAAGTTGATGGTTCCACGTGAATATCAGTAGTGTCCGCGATTACCTTCAAGCTATAAACCTGGCACTACCCTTAACAAACTATGATCAGGCTCAATTCATCTCCCACAGTTGGTACGCAGTCTTCACTGATACGCGCCTGCAAAAGAAACTTCAATACCAGAATCTGGCAAAATGTTTGCTGTTTGCTTGTACACAACAGTGGTCATAGTCTGCGGCGGAGCTGTAGTGACACATTGTGCTGTATACCATCCTGACGTTAGAGAGGACACAATGGGTGTCTACACACTGTCGAACGAGGAACAGTGCAGGAGACTGTGTTGGTATCGCCGGCTGTGTTCCAGTTTACAGCTACACGGCGGAGCTCAACACTCGCACCACTCTGCACAACTGTGTGCTGCATTCAGAGGCAACTGACGGCGGTGTGTATAATACCATGCAGAGCTTGTCAGTTGAGCAGCCATTGTTTCCACACAAAAAGGCAGGTGCTCACTCATTCAAGTCAAGTCAGTCTTGCCGCCAGGGCAAACACTCACCTGTCTTCACTAACTCATTCCGTGCCCGCGACACACCACAGCTACATATGGCTCGACCATGATAGTTCAAGGGCCGGCGATGGCAGAATAGCTTGGCGCCTATAGGCGCCAAGCTATTCTGCCACCGCCCTTGAACTATCATGGTCGATCTGTCTCCTGAATTGTAATGCAGTCCTCAGAGGATAACTCCAAAATGTGCGTATGGCGTACGGCCTCGGGCCGGGACAGTGAGTTAAAGGCCATCATTTAGTTGGCTACAGCCGGCTTACTATGATGGTATTTAATGACAGGCGAATCTATCATAAGGGTGGTCATTCAGAACGGGTTATGCTGCACATAATTACCACGATTAAACTAGACTGATCCGCCCACTATTTTTCGCGCGAACAGATGGTTCCGCCCCTTTAATCGGGGTCCGCCAAGCGTGATTCGCGTCCTTCCGGATAAAAACGCGAGTGTATACTGCTAGTACATGTATAGGACGTTAATTTTTAAAACCATTTTAGGATGGCGTATCTTCCTGAAGTATACCACTATTTGATCTGTAGAATAATCAGTACAAACTAGGTATTGGGTTTAATCAGTACAGCAAATGGGGATCTTTAGTCAAGAGATTATGTAGTCATTTATTCGACCCTAAACTTAGCAATTTATGAAATGCGCAAATCGTCAATGCGCAATTGCACAACTTGATTTTCGCCAAATCAAGTTGTGATTTTTCAGAAACTATAAAAAGTAGAGCTTTGAAATTTTGCACGACCACACATTTATGCGCTCTTTCCGATGTTAATACATGTATCAGTTCAGTTTTATGTGTTTACAGTCTGAATTGTGGGTGATTCTATACCTACAGTGATGTGGGCATATCCCGCTACCGAGTCTCAAAAGAGATTCTGGTGCACTTTTCTCAAGTCTGTCTGAAAACGTCTCTCCACACCCCCTTCGCTCCCTCCCTCCCGAGAACTGCTGCTTGTGCTAGTCCGTTTACATCCATGAGGCGTCTACCCCCCCCCCCCACCCCCCAATACGGGGTCAGCCCACATTCTCGAATGCTTCACACATAACTGACAGATCTAGCAGACCAAGTGATCGAGTCGGTCTGTGAATACTATGGTGGAACACGGAAAAGTAGAAATCTTACTTTCGAGCATACTTCAGTAGTGATGCGATTCTCTCAGGGTTCAGTTGACCATGTGGCCGACCGCACGCTTTTATCAATTCTTTCATGTCTGCCGGTCGTTATAAAGGCTTCAGGAACGGAAAAAAATCTGCACCTGGATCAGTATCGATTGGGGTATCAGAAATCTGATTTACACTCGCCATAACAACAGTCTTTCAAGGAATCTCCAGTACCGCCGAAAATAATGGAGACACTGCAATCATAAACATCGGTTGTTTTGCCATACCTTCCGCTTGGCACTCCGAATCAGTTTCACGCCAGGAATGGGTCGGTCTGTTATCACTGATCTATGGACAAACTGAACCCATCAGTCTTATTCCCCCCTCCGCATGGGATCGATCTAATTGTTTCTTGAACTGTTTGTGCAGCGTAGTGATTACCCCTTTATCAATGACCTTGACATTTCACATAAACTTGTACATTGTGGTGTTTGGTAATTTCCAACCGTACGCCGTCTGCGTCTGCAAAGTTCAAAATCACAGACCAGCAAACATTTTCTTTTCTCTTTCTCTTTTTAAGTCAGTGGTTCCACCTTGAAGTTGAACTGAGAATTTACACGCTGTTTTTACGGGCATGATCGAGGAACGTCCTTGTTTTACACTGGTCAGGTCTTTCACCAGCTGGTATGCTTTTTTGCTATTATTTTTGTTCAGATTTTCTTCTACGTGTTTACACTGATCTTCAATCCACTTATTCTTTGCCTTTTTCATGCTTTTCTTGATATCCTGGTTAATTTCCCTGTATTGTTTAGCAACTTCTACCTCTGATTTCTTTTTCTTTAATTCTCGACGCTTGTCACATAGAACAAAGATGTCAGCTGTAACCCAAGGTTTCTTTGCTTGTCGGTGTTTGCCAAGGATCTCACTGGCTGTTTGGGTTACAACAGTGTTAAATGTGTCAATCAGTGTGTCCACGTCCGTGTCTTCTGCACCTAGAAGTAGTAGTGGTGCGAATTTTCCTCCTATCTTTGCCTGAAAGGCTTCCGCTACCTCTGGATCTTTCAGCTTCTCGAGGTCAAACTTGATTCTGGTGGGACCCTGCTTGTTGACCTTCTTTAGGCGGAGTCGGAAGGTCATTATCACTAAGTCATGGTCGCTTCCAATGTCTGCTCCTGGAAAGCTTCTTGTCTTGGCAATGTTCACACTGGTTTGAAAGAGTCTCTTCACCATGATGTAGTCAATTTGGTTATGGTGCTCTCCGTTCGGGCTGTGCCATGTCCACCTTCTGGATGCTTTGTGCGGGCCAAACGTGTTCATCAGCTTTAGATCATTTGTGCTGGCAAATTCCAAGAGCCTTAAGCCTCTGTCGTTGGTCTCTGCATTGCAGTAGCGTCCGCATGTGCCTTTCCAGTTCCTAGCAGCATCCTCTCCTATTTTGGCATTCCAGTCTCCCTGCACCACAAGAATGTCTTTCTTGGGGGTCTGGTCCAGAACTTCTTGCAGTTGGTCATAGAAGTCTTCTATTTCCTCATCGCCATAGTCTGTTGTTGCGGCATAAACTTGTACAATGGTGATATTAAATGGGGCTGCCCTCAAGCGTATGGTGATAAGCCTACTGGAGACTGGCCGACAACTCATGACCGTGTTCACGATGTCTTTGTAGACGAGAAATCCGACACCCTGTTCGTGTTTGTCTTCTCTGCCACTGTAGTACAGGTACAGTTTGTGGTTTTCCTGGGTTGATGTTTCCCCAAGGTTCTTCCATCGTACTTCGCAAAGTCCTAGGATGGTCCAATGGTATCTGTTCATTTCATGTGTCACTTCCTCTACCTTTCCAGGCGTTCTTAATGTTCTGACGTTCCAAGTGCCAATGCTGATGTTGTTTCTGGCACGGAGTTTTGATGGTGATGGTGCACCAGTAACACACTTAACACCTCTGCCCTGGCGCAAGACAGAAGGCGCGGTCCTTGTTCCGGGCGACGACCGATCCGGTATGGATTGAGGTAAGGTTGTTATTGCATGTGGTGTGTCTTGGGCAAAAGAACCTGGCGGAGCCCATCCCTCTCCAGGCTGTTAACCACAACCGAAACTCCACATAACTTGTGGCTCGCCTTGGTCCTGGACACGTGGCCGATGAGACCCTCATGGGACTCTTTCGCCCTGAGTGGTGACTTCATCAAGGAAGTTCATACACCCAATCAGGTACCGTGTCAGCACCCTAGCCTTTGGTTATCCAAAACCTAACCTGCAAGGCAGCAGGGGACTCGTGGAGGGCGGGGTCGTCTATGTCCCGTGCAGATGTGAACATCTGCCCACTGCCCATAATCATTCAAGATAGTGAAGGGAACTGTCTTACGGAAGACCAAGACATACTGAAGAGATGGTCAAAGTACTGCTCAGATTTGTACAACCACCGAGCTGCAGGGGACCCAGGCATACTTGTCAACCCACCCGTGACCAACAATGGCAACTATCCCATCCTCCGAGAAGAGGTAGAGGCTGCAGTGAAGTCGCTGAAAAAAAGGGAAGGCAGCAGGAGCAGACAACATTCCTGCAGAGCTAGTCCAAGAAGGGGGAGAAGACACGATAAGCGCCGTACTAACAATCTGCAATAAGATCTGGCAGTCAGGGGATTGGCCCACACCATGGACCCAATCACTTATAATAACTCTCCCCAAAAAAGGCAACGTACATCAATGCCAGAACTATCGCACGATCAGGCTTATATCCCACCCAAGCAAAGTCATGTTAAAGATCCTACTGAACAGGCTGAAGCCACAGGCAGAGGAAATCATAGCTGAGGAACAGGCAGGCTTCAGACCAGGGCGCAGCACAACTGAGCAGATCTTCAACCTGAGAGTTCTATGTGAGAGATACCTCCAGCACCAGCAGGACCTCTATCATGTCTTTGTGGATTTTAAGAAAGCGTTTGACAGGGTGTGGCATGCAGCCCTTTGGTCCACCAAGAAGCTATACACTGATGCCAACCTGATCAAAGTCATAGCAAACCTTTACAACAAGGCCACTAGCGCAGTCTGCTTCAATGGCAAAATAGGAAACTGGTTTAGGACTACAGTTGGAGTCAGACAAGGCTGCTTGCTCTCACCTACTCTTTTCAACATCTTCATGGAAAGAATCATGACGGACGCTCTGAAAGATCATGAAGGAACTGTCAGTATTGGAGGCAGAACAATCACGAACTTGCGCTTTGCGGACGACATTGATGGCCTTGCAGGAACAGAGAAGGAGCTAGCTCAGCTGGTGGAAAAGCTGGATTGTACAGCCATTGCAAATGGGATGGAAATCAGTGCAGAGAAGACCAAACTGATGACCAATAACGCCAGTGGCATTGGCACTGAAATCATGGTTGGAGGCCAAAAACTGGAAACAGTTAAGAAATTCAAATACTTAGGAGCCATTGTGACAGATGAGGGATCAAAACCAGAAATACTGTCCAGGATTGCGCAGACAACAACAGCACTGACAAGATTGAAGACCATATGGAAGGACAGAAACATCACACTCTGCTCCAAGATCAGACTGATGCGCTCCTTAGTCATCTCAGTGTTCTTGTATGCCTGCGAGTCATGGACCCTCACAGCAGACCTTGAAAGGAGGATACAAGCCACTGAAATGAGATGTTTTCGAAGGCTGCTTGGCATTTCATACAGAGATCACATCACAAACGAGGAAGTGGGAAGCAGAATCAGGCAAGCCATCGGGCCCTATGAAGACTTATTAGCCATTGTGAGAAAACGCAAACTGAAGTGGTATGGGCATGTCACGCGTTCAGCAGGGCTTGCCAAAACAATCCTGCAAGGCACTGTGCAAGGAGGACGAAGGAGAGGAAGACAGAGGAAAAGATGGGAGGACAATATCTCAGAGTGGACAGGACTGAAGCTGGGTGATACGCTGAGAATGGCAGAGAACAGAGAGGAATGGAGGGAGCTGGTTGTCAAGTCATCAGTGGTGCCCCAACGGTCGGCAAGACTACGGGATATAGATAGATAGATAGATAGATTTACGGGCATATTGTCAGTCCGGAATGTTTGGTGTTTGGCTAAGCCAAGTTTCATAAAAATTCGCCACTTCCAGTAAAATTACTTTTTGTTTCAGTAACAAGAACATATTCTTCTTCTTCTTCTTCTTCTTCTTCTTCTTCTTCTTCTTCTTCTTAGCTTGGGTCAAAATTTGCTCAGACCCTTTTTCGTTGTCCCCGTCTTTGAAATCACCCTCGTGGTGGACAAAAGACGTTAAGCCCTAAACATTTAACATTTTTTTTTCTTCTTCTTCTTCTTCTTCTTATTATTATTATTATTATTATTATTATTATTATTATTATTATTATTATTATTATTATTATTATTAAGCAGCCATTCCAGATCCGCAGTTGGTCACACCCCCTCCCGACTGGCGCGAGAAGACTGTGACCGGAGACCGCATAACTCACGGGTGCACGTCCCGACCCTGCGGCGAAACTCAAGTCTGCCTTCCCACGGCTACGCCCCCACCCCACTACTTTTGTGTGGATCAGCCTGCTACATGTGAGAACACTCCGCCCATCAGTAACGGGAGTGTTTTGACGTCAGGAGTATGTCAGAATGACGTGGCCACTGTGACGTGTGACGCGCGTTACGTGCCAAGCCCTCGTCAAGTCTCCACACAGATCAAATGTCAGGTACGAAACCACTCTGGTTACCTCCCTCGATTCAGCGGCAGCGAACGGAGGGAGACAAACAGTCACAGAAACAACACTGGTTTCCTCCCTTGATCCGCCTACGCGCACACGACTGTTAACGTCGTGTCAAAAACGGTGACTCTCGCGAGAAAAAAGAAATTGTCCCTCTCCGTCCGGACCGGACCTAGTTCTTTGCCAGATTAAAAAAAAAGTTTTGACTGTTGCTTGCCTCTTTCAACCCCTCCCCCCCCCTGCCCCTGTCAACCCCACAGGGTGGGTTTCCCCTCTATTCGGGGGCATGTGTGTCTGTCTACCCTTGGTCCATTCACCTGTATTTTCCTTTTTTAAACTCTCCCTACTGTCTGCGCTGTCTGTAGCTCTTGATATTCGATGTGTGTTGCTAGGTTTATTTAGCGTATTAGACCGGCTGGCGACATACATGCAATATTCTGTTTAGTTTTTTTTTTTCACCAGCAGTGCAAGCACGTCCTGAGAAAGTATTGTTGCTATCGGGACGTTAAGCAATGTACAACGAACCAACCCTCCCCCCCCCCTCTGCCCCCTTCAACCACCCCGGCCCCCTTCCCCCCCATCGGCTCACACTCAGTCTCTCCCATTGAGTGATTTTGGGAAGACTGGACGGAAAGTAATACGTCAGGCAAGCTGGACCGACTCCAACAATGAAACATATAGTCTTACGCCACAGTGTGTGTGTGAGTGTGTGTGTGTGTGTGTGTGTGTGTGTGTGTGTGTGTGTGTGTGTGTGTGTGTGTGTGTGTGTGTGTGTGTGTGTGTGTGTGTGTGTGTGCAGGTGACAGGTAGATGGAGCAGGTGGCGCGGGGAGTGTTTACAAGCAGAGTTCGCTGACGGGCCAGTCTTCCTTGCAGTCTTGAACCGCTCCCATGGAACATGCCTGCCGGGTGGAGGGGCTGTGTCCAGGGCACAGTGGGAGGATCTCTGTCTATCAACATACTTGACAGCCCGCTTACTACATACTCCTGCATATAATCTTCAACTGGTACGCTCTCTCTCTCTCTCTCTCTCTCTCTCTCTCTCTCTCTCTCTCTCTCTCTCTCTCTCTCTCTCTCTCTCTCTCTCTCTCTCTCTGTGCCCTCTTCCGGCAACTCCCCCTCCCCGCCCCGCTCGACGCTGAACTCCAATAAATAACAATAAATCTCACCCCTACCCCGCTTTACTTTCGGGAACCTGGGTGGATTAACTACATTCAGGCTTATTTCCCATGGTCATTCCGACTGGTCTACCCTACCTTCTCACTGGTCTGTGCTTCGGGGCGTGTTTTCCTGTCCCTTTACCTAGGCCGCCTCCTGCGGGTGGCGGAATCCACTGACTGTGTGAACTCCGTGCATTTTCTGACCTACTTCTGATTTACGAATAACCTCAAACGTATCGTGACCCACTGTCTACGATAACGTAACTCTATTCAGTGATCTGCAGTCCAGCACAAGCTTCCCGCCGCACGACGTGCGGTTTGCGGGAGTACTCCCCAGATAGACACACTGAAGGAATACACCACACGTACACTTCTACTCAAATGAGGTGAATAGAAGTGTACTTGTGGCATACCTCGAGTGGGTCTATCTGCGAAGCGCTCTAGCAAACGGTGTGGGTTATTCTTTTTACAGCAGGTTTAACACAGGCAATCTCATCTGGGATTACACAGACTCAATGGATCGCCGGACCGTTTGTTCTTGGTCCCAAGCTCCTCAACGCCGGTCCTCCATTGACCTCCACCTGGCACAACTCCACCTGCTGAGTTTAAAAATCTATGTGGCCGGGAATCTTCGAGTAGCTCATAACATTACGCTGCCTAGTGGCGTAGACCTCACCCTGGCCAGAAGATTGGATACAGCTGGGACCCATTTAGCAAATTGAAGTTATTTTAGCTATGTCAGCCTTGTGTCAGGCTGCGGGTATAGACGTGCAATGTGACTCTTCATTTACCGTGATATATACCATATTTTCCCATTGTCGCCGGAATTCTCTGGATCTTTACACATGTCTTTTCTGCATGGTAAATAACCTTACTACAGCCGGGTTTGTGTCGCCTGTGTGTTCGATGACGTCAAAAGTTCTTTACAGTGTCCCGCCACCGTGCCCAACATTTCGGGATAGCCTATGGAACCCTACACTCAGACCAGGGCCACGGCCCTGGACGTACATTCAGGCACAGTATTTATACAGCTGAACGCAGTACATAACTGTTGACGTCACAGTAGAACTCGACGAAGAACTGTTGACGACACTAGTTGCAGCTCTTTGTGTTATAGAGGCCCTTTCAGGGCTATTATTAGAAAAACCGAAATAAGCAAAAGGCGTGTGTAGGCCGCTCTATTGCACCTATCAAACCATACAAACCGGCATGACATGAAAAAGGGAGCATACGACTGTAGAATAAATACGTTAACTCATTCGTGGCCAGCCGCATCCGGATGCGGCTGGCCGCGAATGAGTTAAGCAATGGCCCTACTACGACACAGTATGTACAATATATAAGTTAAAGCAACGGGTGGTGGTTAATCACGAGCCTAGACTTGCTTTTGACACGCAGTTCTGGCCTCTCGGCAGGTTCTCGGCTCGTAATTCACCACCATTCGACGAAGGCCATCAGGCCCACGTCGACCGCCGTTGCCGGACCCGCGCACAGGGAACATGATGAGCCTAACATGCCACTTGTGTATGGGCTAGACCTTCGGCCCTCCGTAGACCCCCCCCCCCCACCCTCCTGCGGGGGATCGGAGACTATGTGTGTTTTTTTCCCTGAAAGTCTATCCAAAACCACGTAGGTTCCTAGGTGTTTGCCAAAAATAAAAACCGCCGTATCGAAGATACCACATGGTTTGACCGAACCCACCCCCCCAAAGGGGTCATAATTTTTTGGGGTAGATGGACAGTAAAGCTCTGATAACTGCAAGAAAATACAGGGGGGGGGGGGAGGGGGGAGGTGGAGAGGGGTGGGGGTGGTCCAAGTACAACATAAAGGGATTTTGTTATATCATTTTACAGAATTTTGGGTCTGGAGGGGGGTTTCCGGAACCCCTGAACCCCCCCCCCCCCGATCCGTCCCTGGTGTGTGTGTGTGTTTGTTTGTTTGTGTGTGTGTGTGTGTGTGTGTGTGTGTGTGTGTGTGTGCGTGAGTGCCACGGTGCGTGCGTGCGTACGCGTGTGCATGTCGGTGTTGTTAAAAAATGAGTGGTGGTGGTAAGGGTTTGCGATGTGGGCATGTGGAATCGAAACAGTAGCCGGTTTAGGGATGTGTCTTTTCTGTTACGATCATGAGGGGCAACACATAAAATGCCCACCTTGCCTAGATGTATTCCGAATATTACTTTTAGACTATGTCAGTAGTGAACTGACCTATCTATGATCCTAATAAAAATGCACTATTATGGCAGATCATAGCAGCGTATAACATCCTGATAGACGGCACAATCCAAGACTAGTCAGACACAAGAAGAACTAATCACACAGACGCTGTCGGTAAAAACAGTATTATTGCTGTACTAAAAGGCATTTAGCACTTTTTAAAATATCGCAAGTGGTGGGCCAACGGCCGAGCAGACCGTCCAGTAAGACCGAACAGCCATATCCATGAGATCGCTTGTGAAGGTCTTAGGAGCGCCTTGATGTTTAGTGTGTACGGTTTCGTAGATTGTTAACATTTTCTCGGTCATAAAACACCTGTGTGCGCTATTTGGACGTTTGAAACACACACACACACACACACACACACACACACACACACACACACACACACACACACACACACACACACACACACACACACACACACACACGCACACACACACACACACACACGCACACACACACACACACACACCAGGGGCGAAACAGTTACCACAGGGGTGGGAGGTTGCGGGGGGAAAGGAAGTCCAACTATTTGTTTGGGACCTTCAACCTGGCACAAAAGGCCTCCCCGACGCTTCACCTTACTTCCATTGGCCGAAAACGTTCACCAGTCGCCGAAATATCAAACAACAAGGGAGGGGGGATGGGGTGGGGGCGCGTCTGTTGGGACTGTCACTGCTCGTCAAAATATACACGGGACAGGGGGGTGGGGGTGGGGGGGGGGGGGGGAGGGGGGGAGGGCGGGGTCCAAACTCTCGGTTTGGAGGGGGGGGGGGGGACACTCCCACATGTATCTGTGTGTGTGTGTGTGTGTGTGCGTGTGTGTGTGTGTGTGTGTGTGTGTGTGTGTGTGTGTGTGTGTGTGTGTGTATGCGTGTGTGTGTGTAGAAAGAGAGGATAAAGAAATTGAGAACCATGGAGCAGTTAACTTATGCACATTTAAATGTACAGTTTAAATGCACAATTGTACATATCGTGACCTTGACCTTAATTATAAAGGGTATCTATATTACAATGTTTCTGATCATCTTATCTCAACAGAATACAATTCAGTAGTAAGAGACCCTTTACGTGTTGTGAGCAGATCTTCCTAACATCAGAGCAAATGTTTGGCCCCTATAGTAAACTGAATATTTTTACGAACTCTTCGAAAACTATGACCTTGACCTTCGTGAAGGTCACGTCTAATCGTTTGTCAACTATTAATAGCAATTCCTTACATGTTATCACTATAAATAATATTTTGTTATAACATTTTCAAAAATATGTTTTTTTTTTCATAAAATACAACTTTATGTGACCTTGACCTTTAAATAACACCTTTCAAGGTCACCAGTCGAAGTCACTAACGTTTCCATTAGTGATATATACACATTGGTATATATGTTTTCATCACAGTATGTGAAAGATTGGACACCTATTCTTCTGGCAAGAATGCTGTTTTGCGGATAATGTAAGAGGTAAAAAGATGGCGCCGCGAGGACGTCACCATTTTGCGTTTTATATACTGAATCATTGTAAAAGGTAGGTACATGTATTATGTTTCCAAAGATACCAGTCATTTAGTACTGTGTTTTTTTTTTAATTTTTTTAATTTTTTTTTTATACGGGAACTGCTTTGTTAACACCACCCCCAAACGCAAAGTATAGGGCCCAAAGAAGGAAAATATGACTATAGCACATAGTCAATACCGTATTTATTTTGGGCAAACACCTATTTTCGTCTTCATAGGTGATAGTCTAATGAAAAAATGTCTCCAATCCCCCTATCTGACGGCCTAGGCTGTTCAAGGCTGCTGCACTAGATCTACCCGATGTCACTTCTATATGGACTGTTCCCAAATCTGCTGCACTAGATCGTCTACCCGATGTCACTTCTATATGGACTGTTCCCAAGGCTGCTGCACTAGATCTACCAGATGTCACTTTTATATGGACTGTTCCCAAGGCTGCTGCACTAGATAGTCTACCCGATGTCACTTCTATATGGACTGTTCCCAAGGCTTACTTACTTACTTACGCCTGTCACCCCTACCCGGGTACAGGCCGTCGACGAGAGACCTCCAGCAACTCCTGTCCTGTGCTTCTCCTTCGATTCTACTCCAGGTGGTTCCCAGTCTCTTGATGTCTGCTTGGAGGTCTCGACGCCAGGAGTTTCTCGGCCTACCTCTTTTCCTCTTTCCCTGGGGGGTCCATGACAATGCCTGCCTAGTGATACTGGAAGCTGGCTTTCACAAACTGTGACCGATCCATCCCCATCTTCTTCGCCCAATTTCATTCTCTGCTGTTATCTGCTCTGTTCTCTCCCAGAGTCTGATGTTGCTGATCTTCTCTGCCCAGTGGATTTTCAAAATTCTTCTAAGGCAACTGTTCATGAAGGTCTGTACTCTGTTGACTGTGGTTTTTGTCAATCTCCAAGTCTCTGCTCCATATAGGAGAACTGCTTTTACATTGGAGTTGAAAATCCGGACTTTGGTGTGTTGTGACAGCTCTCTGGAACTCCACACTTTTTTCAACTGGAGAAAGGCTGCTCTGGCTTTACCGATTCGTGCTCTGACATCTGCATCAGTGCCGCCTTTTTTTGTCTATGATGCTCCCGAGATAGGTGAAGGACTCCACCTCCTCCAACGGGGTGCCAGCAAGCAAGACTGGTTCTTCCCTGGTTGCGTTCAGCCTCATTGTCTTTGTTTTCTGTTTGTGAATGGTGAGGCCCACTTGGGACGAGATGTCAGCAAGCCTCGTGGTCTTGTCCTGCATTTGTTGATGAGTGTGGGACAGTAATGCCAAGTCGTCTGCAAAATCGAGGTCGTCAAGCTGTGTCCACAGTGTCCACTGTATTCCACTTCGTCTGTGCTCTGTGGTCATCTTCATGACCCAGTCTATGGCCAGTAGGAAGAGGAACGGAGACAGCACACACCCCTGCCTGACACCAGTTCTGACCTGGAGCTCCCTGGTGAACTGCCCTTCGTGGATCACGCGACATGTCATGCCATCGTAGCTGCTCTTGATCAGGCGGACGAGCTTTGTGGGTACACCGTAGTGTCGTAGGAGTTTCCACGGAGTCTCTCGGTCCACGCTGTCAAATGCTTTCTCATAATCCACAAAGTTGACGTACAGCGGGGAGCTCCACTCCAGAGACTGTTCCACGATGATGCGGAGAGTGGCGATCTGGTCTGTACATGATCGGTTTTTCCTGAATCCTGCTTGCTGGTCTCTCAGCTGGGGGTCAACGGAGCTCTTCATTCTCTCCAGGATGATCCTGTTGAAGACCTTTCCTGGTACTGACAGCAAGGTGATTCCTCTGTAGTTGGAACACTTGCTGAGGTCGCCTTTCTTGGGAAGCTTGATTAGGTACCCCTCCTTCGAGTCAGCCGGCATCACCTCCTCTTCCCAGATCTTTCCAAACAGTGGGTACAGCATCTCCACTGTTGTCTCTAGGTCTGCTTTCAGAGACTCCGCTGGGATGCCATCAGGCCCTGCTGCTTTGCCGTTCTTCAAAAATGCCACTGCTCTTCTGATCTCTTCCCGGCTGGGTCTGTCACAACTGATGGGTAGGTCGGTCTCTGCCGGCTGGATGTCTGGGGGGTCGGGTGGGCTAGGTCTGTTCAGTAGCTCTTCAAAATACTCGGTCCATCTGTCGAGTTGGTCTGCTCTGTCTGCAATAGGCTTGCCTTCTTTGTCTTTTACTGGTCTTTCTGTATGGCCATACTTGCCCGACAATCTTCTGGTAATGTCGTAGAGCTGTTTCATGTTGCCGCTGCCTGCTGCCTTTTCTGCCTCTGCTGCTAGGCTGTCTGTGTAGGCCCTCTTGTCTGCCCTGATACTCCTCTTCACCTCGCGGTTGGCTTCCGAGTATTCCTCCTGTGCCCTTACTTTGGCTGCTCTCGTGCGACTGTTGTTGACAACTGCTTTCTTTTGCTTCCTCACTTCTATCTTCTTCAAGGTCTGTGCCGACAGCCAGTCCTTGTGATAGTGTTTCCTGAACCCTACAGTGTCTTTGCAGGTTGAGTTCAGCGCCTCTCTAACTGCCTTCCACTGCTGCTCTGTGGTGACCGCCTCCTCTTCATTTACTAGCTCCTGTAGCGCTTGAAACCGGTTGGACAGCACCAGTTTGAACTCTTCTCTAACTCCAGTTTCTCTCAGGAGGCCTACATTATAGCGCTGTCTTCTTGTTGTCTCTGTGCGGCTTTTCTTTAGCTTGAGCTTCATTTTTAAGGTAAGCAGATGGTGGTCTGAGGCGACATCTGCTCCCCTCCTCACTCGAACATCTTGAAGGGATCTTCTAAATTTCTTGCTAATGCAGATATGGTCTATTTGGTTCTCTGTTGTATGGTCAGGTGAGACCCAAGTTGCTTTGTGTATTCTTCTGTGTGGGAAGATGCTGCCTCCAATGACAAGTCGGTTTAGAGCACAAAAGTCTACAAACCTCTCCCCGTTCTCACTCATCTCCGAGCCTAGTCCCTGTCTCCCCATCACCTCTTCGTATCCGGTGTTGTCCTCCCCTATTTTGGCATTAAAATCGCCCATGACGATGGTGATGTCTCGCTCCGCACATTTGTCCACGGCACTTGGAGTCGGTCGTAGAACTCTTGTTTCTCTTCCTCGTCACTGTCATTAGTGGGCGCATAACACTGGATGACGTTCAGCTTGATCTTTTTCTTGGTTCTAAAGGCTGCTGTGATAATTCTTGGCCCAAGAGGTTCCCAGCCCATCAGCGCTCTCTGAGCCACTGGTGACAACATGAATGCTACTCCTTCTGTATGGGGGGCATTCTCCTGTTCATGACCTGAATACAGAATCATCTCCCCACTTAACAGCCTTTTCTGGCCAGACTGTGTACATCTCGCTTCACTGATACCTAGCAGGGAAAGGTTGTACTTTTGTAATTGCCGCTGCTATCTGGGCGGCCTTGCCGCTCTGGTACATGGTCTTGACGTTCCATGTGCCCATGGTTGTGTCCCTGGATAGAGAGAGGCGGCTCGGTCCTGTGGCTTCCGAAGACTTCCGGCTTTCACCACAGGACGTCATAAGTCTTCTGGTAGAAGAGCCTTCCTCCTCCAGGAAAGGAATTACTGTTAGTCTTTTCGTCGGCGTTTTTGTAGCTATTTCCTTTTTGCAGGGTGGGAAACTACCCCCACGCCCAACCCCCTTACTAGGAGGACCAGGGGTTTTCTGTCGGGGTCACCTTCCCTTAGACCATGTTGGTTCAAGGCACCTTATTTCATTCGGTGCACCCCTCTCACGAGGGACCCAGGGGACGCGCCTCAACGCCATATGGTCCCAGCGCGAGGGTTCCCAAGGCTGCTGCAATAGATCGTCTACCCGATGTCACTTCTATATGGACTGTTCCCAAGGCTGCTGCACTAGATCTACCCGATGTCACTTCTTATGGACTGTTCCCAAGGCTGCTGCACAAAATCGTCTACCCAATGTCACTTCTATATGGACTGTTCCCAAGGCTGCTGCACTAGATCTACCCGATGTCACTTCTATATGGACTGTTCCCAAGGCTGCTGCACTAGATCTACCCGATGTCACTTCTATATGGACTGTTCCCAAGGCTGCTGCACTAGATCTAACCGATGTCACTTCTATATGGGCTGTTCCCAAGGCTGCTGCACTAGATCTAACCGATGTCACTTCTATAGGGACTGTTCCAAAATCTGCTGCACTAGATCGTCTACCCGATGTCACTTCTATATGGACTGTTCCCAAGGCTGCTGCACTAGATCTACCCGATGTCACTTCTATATGGACTGTTCCCAAGGCTGTTGCACTAGATCGTCTACCCGATGTCACTTCTATATGGACTGTTCCCAAGGCTGCTGCACTAGATCGTCTACCCGATGTCACTTCTGTATGGACTGTTCCCAAGGCTGCTGCACTAGATCTACCCGATGTCACTTCTATATGGACTGTTCCCAAGGCTGCTGCACTAGATCTACCCGATGTCACTTCTATATGGACTGTTGCCAAGGCTGCTGCACTAGATCGTCTACCCGATGTCACTTCTATATGGACTGTTCCCAAGGCTGCTGCACTAGATCGTCTACCCGATGTCATTTCTATATGGACTGTTCCCAAGGCTGCTGCACTAGATCTACCCGATGTCACTTCTATATGGACTGTTCCCAAGGCTGCTTCACTAGATCTACCCGATGTCACTTCTATATGGACTGTTCCCAAGGCTGCTGCACTAGATCGTCTACCCGATGTCACTTCTATATGGACTGTTCCCAAGGCTGCTGCACTAGATCGTCTACCCGATGTCACTTCTATATGGACTGTTCCCAAGGCTGCTGCACTATATCTACCCGATGTCACTTCTATATGGACTGTTCCCAAGGCTGCTGCACTAGATCGTCTACCCGATGTCACTTCTATATGGACTGTTCCCAAGGCTGCTGCACTAGATCTACCCGATGTCACTTCTATATGGACTGTTCCCAAAGCTGCTGCTCTTGTGTATGGACTATTAAAGGCTGATGCACTAGATCTACCCGATGTCACTTCTATATGGACTGTTCCCAAGGCTGCTGCTCTTGTGTATGGATCATTAAAGGCTGCTGCACTAGATCTACCCGATGTCACATCTGTATGGAGTAATCCCAAGGCTGCTGCAATAAATCTACCCATACCACTTGTGTATGGACCATTAAAGGCCGATGCACTAGATCTACCCGATGTCACTTCTATATGGACTGTTCCCAAGGCTGCTGCTCTTGTGTATGGACTATTAAAGGCTGATGCACTAGATCTACCCGATGTCACTTCTATATGGACTGTTCCCAATGCTGCTGCTCTTGTGTATGGACTAGTAAAGGCTGCTGCAATAGATCTACCCATACCACTTGTGTATGGACTATTAAAGGCTGCTGCACTAGATCTACCCGATGTCACTTCGAAATGGACTGTTCCCAAGGCTGCTGCAATAGATCTACCCATACCACTTGTGTATGGACTATTAAAGGCTGCTGCACTAGATCTACCCGATGTCACATCTGTATGGAGTGTTCCCAAGGCTGCTGCACTAGATCTACCCATACCACTTGTGTATGGACTATTAAAGGCTGCTGCACTAGATCTACCCGATGTCATCTTTGAGTGGAACACTGCCACGCCAGACCGACCGAGGGTCACTTTGGCATGACAGACTTGCCACAACAGTTTTTTTCTGACGTGTCAGCCGGGCAGTATCCCCTTTATCATTAGCCTGCATGCTCAGCGTTATCGTACCCAACTTTAAATAGCCAACTAAAAGGGATTAGCATTAACAGCCTAGACTGGCCCGGTAGACTGAACTGAAAGAAATCAGCGCAGCAGGGATCAGTTCAGTTATGTGGCACACTGGCTGTTTACCTCCATTCACTACCGCGGCTGATCAGCGCTAGCAAATCGAGGGAGACAACCAGTGTGACCCGAGACTGAAGGCAGAACTGACCGCAGAACCAACCGTGAAGCCGCGCCATTGACACAGTGCGATACCAAGGGAAATCACTCATCACTGGACAAACATCTAAACGAGCAATTACGTCTCTTTGACTTCGGGACACGACGTGATTTTTCCCCCCTTTGTATATTATTGGCTGTCGGTAGAGCTTTTTTGTCGCGATGATTCCTGCAATGGTTAAAATCTTTGAGTGGTTCTCTTTGGTCTGTTCACGGGCCATACTTTAGTATGTACGTTGACAGGGGAAATAAAAAATGAAAAATGTCCCGGCCCTCGTACATTCAATAATACTCTCACCCATTGAGCAAAAGGCCCTATGGCCTCATTTGTGCATTGGGCTATCGTACCCGGGTCACTGTAAACTCTCGTCATATATCTGTGGTTGAAAAGGCGGCTAATCACGTTACGTCCTGCACTCAGTACACTCCGGCTTTCACTGCCAGTGGACACAGAATGTGCTTTCGTCCGGCTATGCAACGTCAAGATCATAAGCCGTCAAGACTAAATAAATAATAATAAGGTCCGACGGTGAGGGGAATATGTCGTCCTTGATCTGTCACATCTTGTGCCAACGGACTAGTAACTCATTCGAGACGTGCCGCTTCCCGATACCCGGCTTATGCCGCGTATCGGAGGCGGCACGTCTCGAAGGAGTTAAGGCTTGAAGGACCACTACCACTGTCAGTGACTGTTCAAATATACACTTCTGTAAATAGATGGTTACGAAACGCTACACACAGGTCAGGTCGTGCGGATTCATTTAGACACAGGACAATCCAGTTCAGCACACGTCGTTTTGATAACACTGAAGTACTGAATTTGACTCTACTCCGTCTATAAGTACAACGCCGGCTTCACAGCACGAAAAACAGCTAAAAATAGACTGACACTCTAAAGGCTGGGCAGAATAACTTGAATAAGTGCGATTACGCGTGTGCTTTTGCTGCGTGTCCCAACTGCTGTTAAAGTTAAGTATGTGTGTCGACAAGGCATAACAAACACAAATCAGTGATGCTGAAATCTGTCCTCAAATTTACGCGCAATGGTACTTTAAACAGTTAATTAGACGTTAAGCTGTCTCCGGTGGTTTTTACTGCTAAGAGGTCAGAACTGAATTCCCGGGCAATTACGACTGACTTCGGGACTGAATGTGTTGACAGGATGTTAACAATCTTTTTTTTCAGTCGGACAGTGGTATCTCAGTCAGTGTCCGGTAAAATCTACCAACGCCACTGTTTTGTGTGATTTATTTGCTTGTGAAGTTTGTTTATCTGTATTTCGATGTTTGTCAGCACGATCACGCATACTGAAGATGTCGCATACTATAAATGTTTAGAAATACTAAATTATGTAAATGTTTTGACCTAATGGTAACACACGGTAAGTAATGAAGACGCACATTTTTATATTACGACTTAGTTGCCAAAAACAGAAACAAATACTAAAAACCTACAACCAAAAGAATACACAAATCACAAATCCCCCCCCCCCACCCCCCTCCCCCCCCCCCCCCCGAAAAAAACAACAACCAACCAAACAAAAACACAAAACAAAAACAAAACAAACAAAAAAACCCGCACAACAAACACACTTAAAAACAAACACCAACAAAAGCTTAAATAACAACAACAACAACAAAAACCCCAAACAAACAACACTCAAAATTAAAAAACCCAACAACAAAAACAAAACAACAACAAATTACAACAACGCTCACACGCACGCGCGCGCGCGCGCACACACACACACACACACACACACACACACACACACACACACACACACACACACACACACACCGTCACACACACACACACACATAGGGCGCACGCGCGCACGCACGCACACACACACACACACACCTGTGGTTGTATGTTGATAATTCTCATCGTCCATGTTAGCTTGTTGACTATAAGCACTTTGCACAGGATTTCGTTGTGACAGTCTGTTTGCAACACGTACTGACTCACATTCGAGATGTTAACTCATTCTACCCCAGACACACCACAGCAAGATAAAGATCGACCATGATAGTTCAAGGGTGATGCCAGAATAGCTTGGCGCCTATGGGATCTGTGTCATGCACTGCAACGCAGTCTTCAGAGGACGACTTCAAAATTAGGGGATTTCGGTCTTGGGGTAGAATGAGTTAAACCAGGCAACTTTGGGTATAGCTTTCATTTTTTTTTAGATATTCTTTGAGGTCTACGTCACAGGTCTGGAGACAGATCGACCATGACAGTTCAAGGGTGGTGTCAAAATAGCTTGGCGCTTACATGCGCCAAGCGGCTATTCTGACACTGACCATCCTTGAACTATCATGGTCGCCGGATGACACGTCGTGTTGTCATACTCGTAGCATTTCAGGCCGGCTTTCAACGGCTTACAGTGCACGGAACATACTACCATGAATTTTACCAGGGAAAACCGTTACCTCTCAGTAAATGATCCCAAACTTCCCCGCTGTTTCCGAGGGGACAAAACTCGTTACTTCGCGGAACATGTCCAAATCGTTTAGATGCCGCGGGGATTGTTCATATGCGGCGGGAAGAAGGGCTGGGTTCAGTCACTGAAAGTTCGGTTTTCCCTGGTCAAATCTGTAGCATGTTTTGTCGGCTCGGAAAAAGGGAAGTTTGGGATCATTTAGAGTTCAGTCTTCCCGGGTAAAATTCGTGGTATGATCAGCGAAATTAACACATTCTGCCCCGGGACCGAAATCCTCAAACTGATTGTGAAGTTGCCTTCTGAACGGGACCGCATTACAATTCTAGAGACAGATCGAGCATGATAGGTCAAAGGTGGTGCCAAAATAGCTTAGCGCCTATGGGCGCAAAGCTATTCTGGCACCACCCTTGAACTTTGGGGCGGATTTGGGGGGGGGGGGGCAGGGGTTCCAGACCAAACATTTTTTTAAATGCCGTTAAAAAAAATCCCTGTTTGGGGTGTCGTTTGGACCCTCTTCCCCCCCCCCCCCCCCCCCCCCCCCGCCCCGTTGTTTGATATTTTGGCGAATGGCCGGTGAGAGCACTGACCTGTATTCTAGAATACAGGTCAGTGGTGAGAGTCTGAACATGCACACGCCTTTTCTCTCTCTCTCTCTCTCTCTCTCTCTCTCTCTCTCTCTCTCTCTCTCTCTCTCTCTCTCTCTCTCTCTCTCTCTCTCTCTCTCATGGCCCCTGGAATCAAGGTGTAGCGTCGGGGAGGCCTTAAGTATGAGGTTGAAGGTCCGAAACAAAAAGTTGGAACCCCCCCACCTCCACCCCCCGAGGTAACTGACCAGCCTCTGACTATTATGCTCGATCCATGTCTCGCTGTGGTGTGTCGGGGCTGCTGAATGAGTTAAAGCTATTTGAAACGTATTGATGTTATGCGACATGTGAACAGCATAATGTAGAACATACTTTACATGTGTATATGAATGTCAGTCAACTAGGTCAGTAGGTCTTGTACAAAAATACGTGATTGAGTCACTAATGGGTAGACCATCGAAAACCGATGATGTCGTCATTGTGCATGACTTCTATTTGTGGGTGCGGGTGTGGCTGGCCAAGCCAATCCTGGAGGCCAAGGACAACAGTGCCGTTTCCGTACTGTCCAGTCTCTTAGCATTAGTCACTCCCAGTCATCCCCTAATTTTTCAATTCCCTAAAAAACACTACCGCCCACCAGCTGAACATTTCCCATGCACAAAGTACGATAACAAAAAACTGCACATCACCCGTCTCATTTCTTGGCTATAAAACTGGTTCCTTACCAACCCCACACCCAAGCACAGCTGAAATCAGCGTGCCCCTCAAATCACTACGTCAATGGCAACTCAACATAGGCCCACAATTCTCCACTGGATAAGCTCAGGATGATCATGTGAATTAAAGCACCAAACATGTCTCCTCTCAGCTAACCAGAAATTTCCAGCAAATTCCAACATTCAGCCCTACTACAAATTTTCAAACAAGGCAAAAATTATTTTTAAAAACACCGGTCCTTGCACTGCCTCAACTGCCCAGATTTGAATATGTAGGTTAACATGACCTGGAGCCACACCTGCGAGGGCAATGGTTGATTGATTGATTGTACATTGCTTAACGTCCCGACAGCAACAAGGCTTTCTCAGGACGTGCCTGCACTGCTTGTGAAAAAAAAAAAATAAACAGAACATTCAATGTATGTCGCCAGCCGGTCAAATACATTAAATAAACCTAACACATGGGGCCTAAATAAAGCTAAGACCATTTAGCAACACACATCCAATATCAAGAGCTACAGGCAGCGCAGACAGTAGGGAGAGCTTTAAAAAGGCAAATACAGGTGAATGGACAAAGGGTAGACAGAAACACATGCCCCAGAATAGAGAGAAAAAAACCACCCTGTGGGGCTGACCAGGGTGACCCTGGGAACTAAAAAATACCTAACCCCACCCAAGTCCCCCAGGGCAGACCCGGGTGGGGTGCGAGGGCAATGGGGGCACCGAAACGTAGCTGAGGGGAGAGTCGACGCTGTCTTTCGGAGCTCTGGCACTGGTGATTCGTTCGCGGCGCCGATTGTGTTCAAAGAGCGTGTAGGCTTTCCTGATGGCGGCACGCCAGCCAGATCTGTCTTGTGCTTGAGCTTCAAATTCCTTTACCGGGACGACGCAGTCAGTACTTGAGGCTGTCTTTTATGCAGTCTTTGAAGCGTTTTTTTGGCCGTCCTTGCTTCCTGTGGCCTTTTGAGAGTGCACCATACAGCAGTTGGCGTGGCATGCGAGAATCATCCATGCGTATGACACGACCTGTCCAGCGAAGTTGTGTCTTTAAGATCAAGGCTTCAACACTCACTAAGCCAGCATTATTCAGGACTTCCAGGTTTGTCACCTTGTCTTGCCATTTGATGCCCATGAGTGAGTGCAGGGATCTCATGTGGAAACGTTCAAGCTGTTTGAGATGCTTTCCTGTACAGCGTCCATGACTCATGACTAGAGGAGGCTGGGGAGGACTACTGACTTGTAGACTTTGATCTTGGTGGAGAGCTTGACGTTGTTGTTATTCAGTCACTACGTGTTGTACAAAAGTACATTCATTAACAATTTATTTAATGAATGTAGTTTTAAAATTATGTTGTAAATGTTGGACATGACTGTAGACTTGTATGATACCATATAGTTTATTACTTACTTACTTACGCCTGTCACCACTCCCAGGGTATAGGCCGTCGACGAGAGACCTCCAGCGACTCCTGTCCTGTGCTTCTCCTTCAATTTTACTCCAGGTGGTTCCCAGTCTCTTGATGTCTGCTTGGAGGTCTCGACGCCAGGTGTTTCTCGGCCTGCCTCTTTTCCTCTTTCCCTGGGGGTTCCATGACAATGCCTGCCTAGTGATACTGGAAACTGGCTTTCTCAGACTGTGACCAATCCATCCCCATCTTCTTCGTCCAATTTCATTCTCTGCTGTTATCTGCTCTGTTCTCTCCCAGAGTCTGACGTTGATGATCTTCTCTGGCCAGTGGATTTTCAAGATTCTTCTAAGGCAACTGTTTATGAAGATCTGTACTCTGTTGACTGTGGTTTTTGTCAACCTCCAAGTCTCTGCTCCATATAGGAGAACTGCTTTTACATTTGAGTTCAAAATCCGGACTTTGGTGTGTTGTGACAGCTCTCTGGAACTCCACATTTTTTTCAGCAGGAGAAAGCCTGACATCTGCATCAGGGCCACCTTTTTTGTCGATGATGCTCCCAAGATAGGTGAAGGACTCCACCTCCTCCAACGGGGTGCCAGCAAGCAAGACTGGTTCTTCCCTGGTTGCGTTCAGGCTCATTGTCTTTGTTTTCTGTTTGTGGAGGGTGAGGCCCACTTGGGACGAGATGTCAGCAAGCCTCGTGGTCTTGTCCTGCATTTGTTGATGAGTGTGGGACAGTAAAGCCAAGTCGTCTGCAAAATCGAGGTCGTCAAGCTGTGTCCACAGTGTCCACTGTATTCCGCTTCTTCTCTGCTCTGTGGTCCTCTTTATGACCCAGTCTATGGCCAGTAGGAAGAGGAACGGAGACAGCAAACACCCCTGCCTGACGCCTGTTCTGACCTGGAGCTCCCTGGTGAACTACCCTTCATGGATCACGCGACATGTCATGCCATCGTAGCTGCTCTTGATCAGGCAGACGAGTGTTGTGGGTACACCGTAGTGTCGTAGGAGTTTCCACAAATTCTCTCGGTCCACGCTGTCAAATGCTTTCTCGTAATCCACAAAGTTGACGTACAGCGGGGAGCTCCACTCCAGAGACTGCTCCACGATGATGCGGAGAGTGGCAATCTGGTCAGTACATGATCCGTTTTTCCTGAATCCTGCTTGTTGGTCTCTCAGCTGGGGGTCGACGGAGCTCTTCATTCTCTCCAGGATGATCCTGTTGAAGACCTTTCCTGGTACTGACAGCAAGGTGATTCCTCTGTAGTTAGAACACTTGCTGAGGTCACCTTTCTTGAGAAGCTTGATTAGGTACCCCTCCTTCCAGTCAGCCGGCATCACCTCCTCTTCCCAGATCTTTCCAAACAGTGGGTACAGCATCTCTACTGTTGTTTCTAGGTCTGTTTTCAGAGCCTCCGCTGGGATGTCATCTGGCCCTGCTGCTTTGCCGTTTTTCAAAAATGCCACTGCTCTTCTGATCTCTTCCCGGCTGGGTCTGTCACAGCTGATGGGTAGGTCAGTCTCTGCTGACTGGATGTCTGGGGGGTCGGGTGGGGTGGGTCTGTTCAGTAACTCTTCAAAATACTCAGCCCATCTGTCGAGTTAGTCTGCTCTGTCGGCAATGGGCTTGCCTTCTTTGTCTTTTATTGGTCTTTCTGTATGGCCATACTTGCCAGACAATCTTCTGGTAATGTCGTAGAGCTGTTTCATGTTGCCGCTGCCTGCTGCCTTTTCTGCCTCTGCTGCTAGGCCGTCTGTGTAGGCTCTCTTGTCTGCCCTGAATACTCCTCTTTACCTCGCGGTTGGCTTCCGAGTATTCCTCATGTGCCCTTGCTTTGGCTGCTCTGGTGCGACTGTTGTTAACAACTGCTTTCTTCTGCTTCCTCACTTCTATCTTCTTCAAGGTCTGTGCCGACAGCCAGTCCTTGTGATGGTGTTTCTTGAACCCCACAGTGTCTTTGCAGGTTGAGTGCAGTGCCTCTCTAACTGCCTTCCACTGCTGCTCTGTGGTGACCGCCTCCTCATTTACTTGCTCCTGTAGCGCTTAAAACCGGTTGGACAGCACCAGTTTGAACTCTTCTCTCACTCCAGTCTCTCTCAGGAGGCCTACATTATAGCGCTGTCTTCTTGTTGTCTCTGTGCTGCTTTTCTTTAACTTGAGCTTTATTCTTAAGATAAGCAGATGATGGTCTGAGGCGACATCTGCTCCCCTCGTCACTCGAACATCTTGAAGGGATCTTCTAAATTTCTTGCTAATGCAGATATGGTCTATTTGTTTCTCTGTAGTATGGCCAGGTGAGACCAACGTTGCTTTGTGTATTCTTCTGTGTGGGAAGATGCTGCCTCCAATGTAGACTTTTGTGCTCTAAACAGACGTCATTGGATTGATTGTATATAGGACGTTAAGCAATGTACAATCAATCCAATGACGTCTGTTTAGAGCACAAAAGTCTACGAACCTCTCCCCGTTCTCACTCATCTCCCCTAGTCCCGGTCTCCGCATGACTCTTCGTATCCGGTGTTGTCCTCCCCTATTTTGGCATTAAAATCGCCCATGATGATGGTGAAGTCTCGCTCCGCACATTTGTCCACAGCGCTCTGGAGTCGGTCGTAGAACTCTTGTTTCTCTTCCTCTTCACTGTCATTAGTGGGCGCATAACACTGGATGACGTTCAGCTTGATCTTTTTCCTGGTTCTAAAGGCTGCTGTGATAATTCTTGGCCCAAGAGGTTCCCAGCCCACCAGCGCTCTCTGTGCCACTGGTGACAGCATGAATGCTACACCTTCTGTATGGGGGGCATTCTCTTCTTCATGACCTGAATACAGAATCATCTCCCCACTTAACAGCCTTTTCTGGCCAGACTGCGTCCATCTGGCTTCACTGATACCTAGCAGGGAAAGGTTGTACTTTTGCATTTCCGCTGCTATCTGGACGGTATTCCCGCTCTGGTACATGGTCTTGACATTCCATGTGCCCATGATTGTGTCCCTGGATAGAGAGAGGCGGCTCGATGGCTGTGGCTTCCGAAGACTTCCGGCTTTCACCACACGACGTTATAAATCTTCTGGTAGAAGAACCTTCCTCCTCCAGGAAAGGAATTGCTGTTTGTCTATTCGTCGGCGTTTTTGTAGCAATTTCTTTATTTGCAGGGTGGGGAAGCTATCCCTACGCCCAACCCCCTTACTAGGAGGACCAGGCCTTTTCTGTCGGGGTCTCCTTCCCTTAGACCATGTTGGTTCACGGCACCCCCTATCCACCACCCAGGGGACGCGCCAGTCAACGCCATATGGTCCCAGCGCGATGATATAGTTTATTAGCTTTTCGCTTATGTTAACCCCTTGACTGCTACTGACGATAGCGTCTTCTCCGTCGGTATCAGCAGTCAAGCAATCAGCAACACTGTGGTCTGGACTCATGACTAAAGGCTTTCCTTATCAGTTTTTCTTATTCGAAATTCATCTACAAGTATTTGCACGCCCTATTTGCACACCCAAAGATTCAGCACAAATTTAGTAATTTGGACTCTGTCAGACGCGGGGAAAGTTTGATTTAGTACAAAAAAAACCCCAAAAGGTTCAAGCCGACAGTATTTCGTGTTCCCAGTTATTACAGACCTGCCTACATGTTCATGTGGCTGTCAGGAAGATTTGGGAAAACTCTCAGTAAGATTTGCGACACTGTCAGTAGGAGTATAGGAGTATAGTTCAACTGGATGATAAACCTTGCTTCCAGGGGCCAAAAATTAAACAACCGGGGGGGGGGGGGGGGGGGGTGGTGGTGGTGGTGGTGGTGGGGGGTTTGGTTAACTTAATCACCTATAAGAATATACATTGTCTATTCTGCTGTACCTAGAAGTACTGAGAAAATGGACTACTTCACCAAAGCGTTTATAACTTTTTTAAATAGACAGTTTTTAAGTCTGTTTTTATTTTATTAGCTCACATATGGATGGATAGTACTTCATGTTGTGGTGGAGTATAATTTGGTACCTGTTTATAATATTTACTGTAATTAATTACAGGTAAATTAACTGAAAAAATGCACCTTGATTATTTTGATATCTGTAAAGGACAAACAAAAGACGTAAAACTGAAAAATGTGTCAGTGGGCGAAAATATGAATGTGTGTGATCGTGGAGTGAGATAATTTTACATTAGTGATCACGATGATCAAGGCAATCAACTGATAATCCTTCAGGTAATCGAAGTTCACGTATCTCGTCGGCGGACGTTGCTACAAATTGATCGCCAAGTTCGTCTGTTGGGCGAAAGTTTCGAACATTTCTGCAGGGAAATACTGATACAAATAATCAAGTGGTGTCGCTTCCAACTCAAATGGAGTTGTTGGGCCCACATTTCGCGTGAAAGGCTGCAAAACAGGATCTGAAATTGGCCGCCGATGCCAGATAGCATCGCCGCCGCCATCTTGCAGTCGTCGCCTCGGTAAACACTGCAGAAATACTCTGGTATCTCAGTCGTCATCCTAGTCCGACAGATCGCTAGTATGCACACTAGACACACTTATGTCACTTCCCTCAGACTCGGAAACTGGATTGTTGCCAATTTACTCCGAAAAAGCTGTAAATTCTGGGTAGTCACTGTCGCTCGATGGAACGTATGTCGCTATGTTTGTAAACACGTGCATTTAAAACGACAGCAGACCTTGCTTCCAAAAGATAGGGCTTAGCTGTTCCCT
This sequence comes from Semisulcospira habei, assembly GCA_036245525.1. Lineage (NCBI taxonomy): Eukaryota > Metazoa > Mollusca > Gastropoda > Semisulcospiridae > Semisulcospira > Semisulcospira habei. The sequence goes on from BTPG01000001.1 coordinate 93,890,780, forward strand.
GTTGTGTTTTTATTATTAAGTGTTTCATAAATATCATTAAAAAACGAATTTTACAGACGTTCATCCGCTTCTGTTTCGTCATCTGTTTCGTGTACTCGTTATGCATGGAGGCATGATTTCGCGCCGCCGACCGTGAACCTCAAACTAAGACTGAAAGTAAAGCGATCCCATCCGCAAAAATGAACGCGAACACTGAAAGACGCGCTTTCCAATTAGCTAGACAAAATTATAGGTCAGCACACAGTAGCCAATCAGGATCAGGCTTACTACTACCGGCAGAAATGGCACAATCAAACTGTCTTTTTGCCAAAACAAACCCCAAAATACCGTAAAAAGCTACCGTAGAAAATTGATACATGACCCGAAGACCGTAAAAAAAACACCCAAACTCGTAAGAAATACGGCGAAATCGTAAGAGTAGGCAGGTGTGCCAGTACTGCGGACTAATCGAGCCCGACGCCGTTACTTAACCTATATCTTACTGAGGCTAAAAGCTTCAAATTTGTACTGCCATAGTGCAAGCTACATTATTGTACTTACAGATCTAAGGATATAGACCAATGGCTTTAGTTCAAGGGTGGTGCCAGAATAGCTTGGCAACAAGCTATTCTGGCACTACCCTTGAACTATTTTAGTCAAACTTATTTCACACACTCATGGTGTATTCCGATTGATAAGGGTTAAACTGACCTGACGGAAATCCGGTGCGTTCGGCGGCAATGGCCGTTGACGAATCAGTTTTTCAGTCTTCACTTTATAAGGGGTATATAAGCAACACTGACATGCGCGGAATCTAAACAAACAAACAAACAAACAACAAACAAACAACAAACAAACAAATTCTCTGCCATTGACTCGGTTGACTTGCGCGGCTATGACAATGTTGTTATTGTCACATCATTAATCATTTGGCAGTTCTTGATACTGAAACAAACAAACCGGAAAACCTTTTTTTTTTTATCGAGACTGACTGATTTAACCCCCACCGCTTTAACCGTCGAAATGCCGAGGCGCCAGCCAGTGAGACTGGACTTCCGACTTTATGAACTGGCACACGAAGCGGCAGCATGGATCCACGTCAAACCCGTCAACTTTTGGGCAAGTAAAAGAGCCGGGAAGTGGCGGCCGGCCTTCACTCTTCATCAGCGCCTCTTTCCATTGTGAAACTGACGTGAATATTTTTATTATTATTCGTGATTCGTGACTGAATCGCCGCAAAATAAATGACTCGTGACGAGAATCTGTGATGATTACAGGCTCCCCCCCCCCCCCCCACTCCTCCCACCTGGGGCAGATCAGGGGGTGGGGGTGCCGGGCCTGGGTAGACGTGTGTGTCAGGTGTCAGTGGGACACTTCGAAATATCCAACGGAGGGGGGAGGAGGGGTCCAAATTAACTCCCCATCAGTTTTAAAGAGTTTTTATTTTATTATTACTATTATTATTATTTATTTTTTATTTTATTTTTTTTTTTTGGGGGGGGGGTAGGGGGGGGGGGCGGAACCCCTGGACACCCCCCCCCTCCGACCCTACCCCCATCCCCGCCCTCCCCTCCACACCCTGTTCAAGTACTTGAATCGGTGGCGCCGTGGCTGCTTGCACAACTGAGTGGCCCGATTCACTTGGGTAGCGGTTTTTCAAATCGGCGGCCGCCGGCCCCTGCAGGAATCAACACCACACTAAACTGAACCGCTACGGCCGACAGTCTAAGGGATAATCAGTGTTATTGTTGTTTTTAATATGTGTGTGTTTGTGTGTGTGTGGTGGTGGTGGTGGCTGGGAGAGGAGGTGGACGGGGTGGGGGCGGTTGGACTCTGAGGGGGTATCCTGTGAGGCGGTTGAAGGGCGCCGTTAACGGAGAACTGACATAGCTGACTTAATTTTAGAATGCGGGGCGTTACGTGGATGCGTGGCTCACTGCTGCTCCGTTCGGGAATTCCCGTTGACAACTCAGGATCACTGATGTGTCAAGCCCCCTCCTCTCTCTCTCTCTCTCCAGTATGCAAAAGGTCATCCGGCGGACAGATAATTATTGGCTACAGTTGATCATGCCGCACAGCTTTGCGCTGGCTAACAGCGGCCTTATTACCTTTTGAGTACTGTGCTGTTTCGCAGGGGCGGATCAATTAACTTTTTTTTTTCTTTATTTTTATTATTTTTTTTTTTGGGGGGGGGGGGGGGTGGGCGGGGGAGGGGGAGGGGGGGCGGGGGAATGACAAGGTTCCAGTGAATCTGGACTCCCCTTTCCCGGAAAAAGAAGACTCCGATGTAAAAAAGATGAGAAAGCCGCCAAGCAAATAATTATAAAACATTGTCAAACAAGTTGAAGCCGGTTGGAGATCGTGTCGATGCTGAGTACACAACTTCTGCTACTCTCCACCCAATCCCCCGGCCGGCATAGAAATTCTCGGTGAGAGCGGCCTGGTGTTAATTCGGGTTTAACGTCAACGGCACCGAAGTGATAATAGACGGCCCTGACGGGCGGCTTATGGGGGTACACTGAAGGACAGCTGTTGCCTATGGAATACGACCTGAACATTGATCAATTCACCAGGACCTTACCGATGGATAATCTTCTTTTTTCCCTGGATTGCGAGTCCAGCTACGAGGGCCGGCGGGGTGGGGGGCTGGGGTGGGGGGGGGGACTCGAACCCTCGACCCGGCAATTCAATCCCTTCGCTCTCTTTCGCTCCGACTCTTAACCGCTTGAGCTATCGGACTCAGGGCGGTCTGCACGTTGTATCAACCTCTTTTTGTGGGCGGCCCATGTCAGTCTCCAGCCGCCGAGTTGCCGGCGGGTGCGAACTAAAGTGTCCCAGTAAAACGGCACTACTGAATAGTTAAAAGCCGTTTGAAAACCGCGCTATCCTGAGTAGGCTGGCACTGAGATTCGGCTGACAACTGATCCGCCTTTAGCCAGACGTGTGTCCTTTTATATTTCCCAACTATTCACACGGAATGAAAAATAAGTAAACAATGCAACCTCTTCCTTATCAGTCATACTCAGCCCCTGTTAGCACGTGCGCACACTGGTTGTCTCCCTAGATTCGCTACCGGCTGATCAGCGTTAGCGAACCGATCGAGGGAGCCACTGGCAACCAGTGCGGCATGTTTGTAACTTCATGCGGCGGTCACTGACCCCAGAACTGAAACTCATTCAACTCCGACACGAAATGGCAAGACCTTGATCGAGCGTGATAGTTCAAGGGTTGTGCCAGAATAGCTTGGCGCCCATAGGCGCCAAGCAATTCTTGCACAACCCTTTAACTATCACACGGTCCGTGGCGCAGTGGTTAAGGCGCCTGCCACCAATGCTAAAGGTGCGTGGTTCGACTACGGGTTCCGGCATCGGATTTTTCTCCTCTAGTAAGTGTCACCGGCTCTTCCTCCCCCTCCACTTTGGTATCAGTTTCAGCCCACTTAATCAAATTTCAAATACAAACGATTTTGAATTTCCAAAAACTACAGTAGCTCGCGGCTTGAGCTTGCCCTTAGCACCACGTGAATGTTCTGTGTTTATGTACAGCCTTGCGGTGTGTGAGTGAATGCGCGTGATTCACGTGAGCGTGCTTGTTGGGTTCAGTTCGCGGCGGCGCTTTGAGCCGATTTTCAATTGGGATAAAGCGCCTATTTAATGCGCTTATTATTATTATTATTATTATTATTATTATTATTATTATTATTATTAACTATCACGCGGCTCGATCTGTTTCCAGAAGTATCAGTAATACAGTCCGTTCAGGGGGCAACTTCAAAATTTGTGGATTTCGGTCCTGGAGCAGCCTGGGAATGTGTTAATCTTCTAAAGGATGCGAGAGGCACCGCAGATGCTCAAGCAGGAGCGCTTGCAACTGCAGACGCACCGACATGAGAATCTGTGCCTCACTACGTACTAACTTAACTGTTTCTTATACTTCTGTGTCTGTCTCGTTTTTGTGTGTTAGGCCTACGTGTCGAAGAAATTAGTTCGTTTTTTCTGTATCCGCGCGGTGTAGCATTGCCGGAGTGGACTTTTTCTAAAGATACAGTCTGCCACGAACTTGGATTGTCACCAGGTAGCGGCCGTTCTACTCAGCATACAAGAAGAAGGAAGATATCCTGGGTTTTGCGTGCGCCTAGTATTCACCATAAGGCCGCTTCTCTTTCGGCCGGCTACCGTTCAATTCTTCCGCCCAACAGCTTCTACGCCAATTTTTAGTCAACCATTTTCTGTCAGTCGACAAGCTCAGTTTTCTAGGATCGAAGTCTTTCATTTGAAAATCTGGCCCCACTGGGCCGTCGGCCGGTTTACCGTCAGAGTTGCGTAAGCACCGCTCCCGACATGCGCACTATGTTGTGTAAAGTGACTTGACTAGTGACCTGTGTAGGCCTGTGTAACACGGATAGGGCTAGGCACATCAAATTTATCTAACGGGTCAGCGTTCAGCACACGAACAATTTACGTTGTATACACATGACGGTTCTACCTTGCGTTGCGGTTTCAACTGAGGAAGCCACTGGACATGTGATCATTCTTCGGCTGGTTTTATGGCTCAAGCCTCCTCACAACTGACGCGAAGCCGAAAACAGTAAAAGTTTAACGTGCGGCAAAAACGTGCGGCGTACACGTCAGTTTTTCATAAGAAAAATCTATAGTTCAAAGAAAGTTTGTACATCGTTGCACTGAAAAACTGAGTGGACTCAGTGATGTTTGCCGGCGCGGCGAGCAAGACTCATGACTGGCTGCAGGGGCCCATGAGGATCTAGACCGTGGGTTTAGGCTGCAGGGGCCCATGAAGATCTATACCTCAGGGTTTAGCCTAAGGCTGCATGGGCCCATGAGGATCTAGACCTTAGGGTTTAGGCTGCCGCATGGGCCCATGAGGATCTATGTCTGGTGCAGGTGAAAGTGGTCGCAGGTGGAACTGAGTGGTTTGCCCTGATAAGCGATTAGCGGAGTGAGATAGGAGGAATTTATAAAAGTTGTCTAGTGTAGCCTCTTCCAGGGTAGCCTAGCAGCAAAAAACAAAGTGACTTGACACGGCTATGAAGTAGGCAGCTGTGTCGGTGTTTTTACGAACCTAATGGAACCGGCTGCATTTAGCCGATGAGTCAGTACATGTGTTGTTGCTTTTTACTGTGTTTATTGTGCCAGTGTCTGTTCAGTCGTGTGTTGGATTTTGAGTGTGGAGACTAGATAGTAGATTTGTGGAAGTTTTGTCAGATTTATCCGGCGGCCGGTGAATCCGGCTTTGGTGTAACTGAAAATGCCTATGGCTGACCGACAGCCGCACAAAACCCCACTAAAAACAAGGCTGAGCAAACTAGGAAGTGTCAGACACTTGCCACGCTGGGGGAACATACACGTGTACATGTAAATAACAGCTTCAGTCAGTACAGTAAAGGCCGGCTGAACCGGCAAAACTGAGACGGTGTGGGCGGAATTTCACTCGAGTGTGAAATGTAGCTCACAGGCGGCTTGGCCACGTCATGGTTCTGTAATCACATCTACGGTACGAAACTCAGTCGGCTGACGGAGGTAAGTACACAAGAAAGAATTTTCACTCAGTAACCCATATCATACTGAGGCTAAAAGCTTCAAATTTGTACACTGCCATGTGCAAGCTACATTATAGTACTCACATATAAGGACTGATACAGGCCAATGGCCCTGTGGTGCTATTCTGGCACTACCCTTGAACTATTTTAGGCAAATGTATTTCACACACTGGTGTATTCCGAATGATATGGGGTAATGTACCAGACAAACATTTTCCGGCGTCGGTTATTGAGGTCGTTGGATCATAACCTGCAAAGTCGGATGATTACTAGGACTCTTGTGGTTTAGAGGTTCCGACAGCCTACGGTTTCAACCGGCGTACTCTACGAACCGTAATGTCAGTTCTGCTCGGCCAGGACCGAACTGACGAATCTGCTAATTTTGAAGTTGCCCCCTGAAGACTCGGTTCAGTCTGGAAACAGTTCAAGCGTGATACCCTTTGAAGGGTCGTGCCACTGAGAATAGCTTGGCGCCTATGGGCGCCAAGCTATTCTGGCACAACCCTTGAACTATCACGCTCGATCCATGTCTTTCCGTGGCGTGTCAGAGTTGAATGAGCCTCGTTAGTTTCAGATACAGAAACATTGGCCGGTCGCCCTGCCAATTTCTTATCCCCGGAGTCAGTTTACTGACGATGTAATGCGACTGAAACTGAACTTGACGAAATGACTGCTGTCGGATTCCGAATCACAGATATCCCCTTCAGTGCCGAAACTGAACACCACTGACCCGAACGCAAGAGGAATAGTTCCTCATGAGTTGAGCCCCCGCTGTTGCGGGGGCACATGAGGATCTATCATGCCTCCGTTGCTGAAACGTGACCACTCAGTTTGTGTTCACGCATCCGTCTACTGACTTCTACGGCTGGCAGCGCGGATAGCCCTTGCATTGTCGGAAGTACAAAATGTTTTGATAGATCCGGAATGATTTTGGGGTGCTGAATTCGAATCCGTTGTATGCCACGCTGTAAATTTTGAGCGTTTCAACCGTTTCTCTATAAAGCAAAATCAAGATGGCCGCCAGGAAAAATACTAATTTTCATTCCGGCACATGTAATTACAATTCAGACATGAAAACTCTTTTAAAATGGCTCATTTTGTTAGATTATGTTCAAAACAATTTAGTAAATACATAATTTTCTACATCAAATCAAGGGCAGATAGCGCGGGGAGGGGGGGGGGGGGGGGGGGGTTGGAGAAGTTCCGCCGTCTCCGTCCGGATCTCCCACCCGTTCGGCTTAAAACTCTGAGGTAAGAGAGTTTGCCTCTTGTCTTGCTAGTGTGGACATCCCCCGGCCTTTGAGATATTGCTCACGCTCCACCACCCCCCCCCCCAAACCGTACGTTTATATATATATATATATATATATATATATATATATATATATATATATATATATATATATATATATATATATATATATATATATATATATATATATATATATATATATATATATATATATATATATATAAAGTTCCGTGTTTTTTTGTTTGACTAGTGATATTCTGAGTGCTTGGACAATCTTATCTTTCCTCGGGCGCTTTCTGTATAAAGTCCTTAACAAAAACGTTGCGCCTCCTCCCCCCCCCCCCCCCCCTCCATAAGAAAACGTGTCCACCCCTGCAAGTGTAAAAGTGGCTTTATTTGGATGTTCTTATCGTGAACGCTTGCGGTCTTCTGTTGTGAGTGGTGACCTGCTGTGTATTAATTCATGCGCTGTTTCGGTATACCTCATTAGGGTCTTTGTGACAGTGCTCATCATTGACAAAGTCAGTACGACGTTTTGGCTGGTGGGGCTGCCCGGGGACCGCCCAGAGAATCGTAGTTTCACAGGTATCGAGAATGCCGACAACTTCTGGGGAATCCCTTCATAGCCGCTCAGACAGACCTTTCAACTCGTTCTTTCCCACAGATCTGGCGGTTGTCCGCCGATCTTCGGCATCGAACAAAACTCGGTATGGTGAGTGCCAGCTCATGTGAAGAAAGTGTCTCCAAGGAAAGAGCTTCAGTGACGATGCAACGATCTCTAGCACCTATGTATAAAGGAACGCAGCGTCCATGGCTTGAGCATCCCGTAAGTACCGGGCTTTGAAGCTGTTGTCTGCAATGATGACGGCGTGTTTTTCACTTTCTGATAGATTTTGCTAGGAATATCAGCAGTCCACTGTTTCTCAGACTGCGAAGGTATCGTGACTATTGAAAGCATTGTCATTCATGACACACCCGGAGCAGATGTTGACCAGTCTTGATGTAGTTGGGTTGCTTGTCACAAAGACAAGCATGTAAATAGGAAGCATCTCTCTTATCATGTCTTGGCCCTGTCCTCAGAATCATCCTTAACACAGCTCGATCTTGTGCTTCTCTTTGTGAACAGCGTCGATGTTCAGGGCCTCCGATGTCACTCATGATTTGTGAGCAGATGCTGTGAAGTTTATCCATACGGCAAACGTGGACTCGTTCAGTCGGTCGAACCAGTCAATTTTGACGGGCCATGACCGCAACACATGCATGTTGTTTCATTGTATTGGTCTAATCACATGCCAGTCCAAAGGCCTTCTTGGCGGTGCCACATGACTGACATACAGTTTTGTACCCACAGTTTTGCAGTCTTGCTCTTGTGCACTAGGCCGGCTGTTGCGGCAGCGGCTGGCCGTTTGTGAGCACAGTCTATTTCTGGTCAGCCTTGTCTGTAAATATATATGGTCCAGAACCGACAGCTAAAAGTACATGGACACCAATCCAATAAGCTTATTAAAGAAAAGTTCGAAGTACTGACTGAATACGGAGTACTTTTCAGTTACCTTAGTCTGTAATGATGCTACTGTATGCCGAACACACACACACACACACACACACACACACACACACACACACACACACACACACACACACACACACACACACACACACACACACACACACACACACACACACACACACACACACACACACACACACACACACACACACACACACACACACACACGGCTGTTTCAGTGCTGTGATGTTTGCGATAGGCAGGCTGGAAGGGACTGAGGAGGTTGTTGTCGGCGAGGTGGAGGTTGAGCTGGTTGAGAACGACCTTTTCAAGAAGCTTGGACAGGAAAGAAAGATTGGAGACTGGGCGATAGTTTTTTTTAGTTCGTTTGGGTCGAGGTTGTGTTTTTTGAGGAGAGGACGGACGAAGGCGGACTTGAAGATGTCAGGGACGGAGCCGTTCTCTAGAGATGTGTTGATGATGTCGGTAATGAATGGCAGAAGTTTTGGAAGGCCATCCCGGTAGAGAGAAGCTGGGAGAGGGTCTAGTTCGCAGGTTTTGAGAGGCATGGACTTCAGTATGGTCTTGAGGACTTCGTCCTGAGAGACGGGCCGGAAGGACGAGAGGGGGGTGCCGGAAAAGGGGGTGTCGTGAGGGCAAGGCGGAGAAGGCAGAGTGTCGAGTTTTGCGCAGAGTTTGGATTTTGTCGGAAAAATAGGTGGAAAAAGCGGACGGGAGTTCTTCTTTGCTGTGTGTGTTGGGGAGAGGAGAGTCTTTAGAAATGCCTAGGAGTTTGTTCATGGTAGCGTAGAGGGTTTTGGAAGAAGTGGATTCCAGGATTTTGTTTTGAAGGTCACTTTTTGTTTACGTTTGGAGTCGGAGATCATTCTGCAGACTTTGGATCTAGTTGTTTGGAAGATCTGTCTGTGAACGGTGAGGTCTGCTATAATCATCATCCAATTGTTGTAAATGATCTCTGTCAAAGCATATAGCGGTGTCAGACAAGGCCTGTTGCGGTTTGGGGGGGACTTCCTCGACTTGTCCACTAGCTGCCGGAAAGGTAAGCTAACCGCCGCACTGAGCAGAGGGCTTAGATTGAGTCAACCTCATTGCATCACCCCTCAACTGAAAATGGACTATGCGGGTTGAGCCAAATTGACTCGCCGGGATGGGGCAAAAATGTGACACGCACACCCCAACTTTCGATGGCTGTACTGAAAAAACGCTCAAGTTTTTGCGAGTGGCATACATCGGATACGTAACTAGGGGGTGTTAGACAACAATAATCCTCTAAAACATTTTGTACTTCCAACAAAACACACTTCGGCTTATTTTACATAGACCCACGCCCGGCGGACTACGATGCAGCTGGAAAGCTGAACCAGTCCGGCAGTTCTGCGTTGGAATCGTATCCGAATGGGACGGCGGCCGTGTGAGTTGTACAAGGGCAGCTGGCTTTGCTGGCATAAGCGCGCCACAGAGGTGTGTGTCGCCCGGGTAACGTGATTTAGGGCGGTGGAGAGGGACTAACCCTATGACATTTTTTTCTTCTTCAGATTTGTGATTTATCCTACTAAGGCTGCATTGCTGCTTGCATTTCATTGCTAAATCGACCATGATAGTTCAAGGGTGGTGCCAGGACAGCTTGGCACCCTTGAACTATCATGGTAAAATTTATTTCATATAGACCGTATGAGGAAGTGGTTATATGGAGCTCACATTATGTAGCCTGGCAGTAAGAAAAAAGCCCCGCCGGCAGTACAGCTGAGTACCTCTTATGCACATACCGCCCCGACGGCATTTCCTCTGCCGAGATGGGAGTGTACTCAGTACGCAGGGAAGTGTACAGGCAGTCCGGGCCCTTCTCAGCATGGGACTACCGGGGTTATGATAGACGTGTAGTTAACGTGTCAGCGTGAAACAGTTTATACATATTTTGCGCTTTGGCGGTAGGAAAGAGAGAGAGAGAGAGAGAGAGAGAGAGAGAGAGAGCCCGAGAGAGTTTACCTCTGCCACGTAGTAGTAAAGTGTGAGTACTGAACGATGAACCGTCATGAAAAATTGGTTTGCCGGGCAACTGAGCCGAGGGTGGGTGGGGGAGGAGGGGGGCGGGGTCTAGTTCGTCAGTACTGACTCTAGTAATGCATTGGCGTAGGAAGAGTTTCGAGGAACTGAGATAATATGGCCCCAACTGCAACGACTGGAAAGGGGTAGGGGGGGGGGGGGGGCGGCGGCGGTTCGTTGTGGTTACACTTACAGAAGGAGATGCACTGAGGACTGAGAGGGGGGTGGGTGAGGTGGGAACAAGCAGAATGTCACAGTGATTACCCATACTGCATCATGCCGCCCATTATGCCAATTACTGTACGTCAGTGCGTGTTAGGCATACGGCGAAAGAATACTCACGTGTTCCTACGCAATCGAATGACTGAACTCACCGAGTTGGATTGATGGAAGACAGGTGTAAACAAGCCACATCACATGTGTGAATCACGCAGTTTAACTGACCCTCTTAACCCCACGGCCGCATTTCCACTTCAGTTTGGAGGCTGACGTTGTCTAACGACTATGTACCATTGCAGGGGCCGATGGATTGAGTGATCGTGAGATAATTCAACGGTAGTGCTAGATGAGCTTGGCGCCTAAAGGCGCCAAGCTCATCTGGCACTACCCTTGAATTATCATGAGCAATCCATCTCCTGCTGCAGGGTCCCGGGGCTAAATGGGTGAACAGAAGTGACCGTGGTGTAATCGGCCGGGAAGACAGCTCGGGCGTGCGTCAACACACGTACACTAAAGATCAACTACGCTGGTGCGTGACGCGGACACTGACAAGCTCTGTCGTGACCGTGAAAATAGCCTGCTAACAATTGTTGAAGTGTCAAGTTATGAATCTAATTTGCACGCACCCTTTACATCTCTTTAACCTTCACACTGTCACTGGACGTGGATTCAGTGTGCTCTGTGAAATCACTGTCATTTTGAACGTCGAAGATTCACCGAGTCCAAGCCGTCATGCGAAGAACATGGATACAGCGTGGAAGATTACAAATGTTACAAAGATTACAATTTTCTTTTCATGGATACAGCGTGTTTCAGCAAGACTGAGGCATAGATCCTCATGCATGAGGATCTCCGTTGGATGGTGTTCACTTTTTCACGGAATGCAGGGGCGGATCGGGGGGGGGGGGGGGGGGTGAGCCCCCCCCTAAACCCAGGTCCAAATAAAATTCTTTAAAATGCTATAACAAAGTCCCATTTGGTGTGTTTGGAACCACCATCCCTATCCACCCCTCCTTCCTGTTTGATATTTTGGGGAAGTTTTGTCACACACGCTCCCCCTCCCCACCCGGCCCTCCTCCGTTGTTTGATATTTTGGCAACTGGTGAGAGTCTTGACACTAGACACGCGCCTTCCACCCCTCCCCCCTCCCCCCGCCTGTTTGATTTTTCGGCCATTGGATGACGGTCTAGTGTTGGGGAGGCCTTTTGTGTCGGGTTGAAGGTACCAAACAAAAAGTTGGAACCCCCCCCCCCCCTTTCGAGGTACCTGATCCGCGCCTGAAAGGTAAGGAGTTGAACGTGTTTGTTTGTTAGCCTTCATGGGCTGGTTTATACTGGTTTAGTCAAGGCCGCTGGGCTTCCCAGCCTTTCAGCAGTCCGCCGCAGAAAGCTGAATGTAATTGTTCAGTTACGACCTGGGGTCAGTTGCATGAACGAGCTTAGTCCTGCACCAGCTACTAAGCTAGGTGTGCCGCTATAGCGGCGCACCTTGCTTAGTGGCTGGTGCAGACTAAGATTGCTCATGCAGATGGCCCCTCATGAAGCTGAGCTGCTGGTCAGTCTGATGCAATTTTGTATAATACGAATTGTGCGCATTGACTCCGCGCAACGCCGGGCTTTTGTGTGCCGCATGGTCGACCTGCCGCCTGACCGTCCGTATTCACCTCTTTTTTACCAAACGGTAATATTCTCAAATGGGTCGGTTAACAGGTTGCTCGGCTGTGTAGCATTTCCGGTTTGGCCTTTCAGAGAAGTGTTTACGTGTGCGCGTTGGAAAGGTTTTTGCGAAGTTTTCGTGTATATGCATAGATATTTTGTGTAGCCATGTAGTTATTTAAGTGTTCTGTTTTCAAGTGTATCTCAAGCTAATAACACTATTTCTACACTTTGTTTGGTCTCTACTTTTGGGTGGCAAAATATTCTCATGTTATTTATGAAATGTTTGAGACAACAAAACTTGTATTGCGGCGGCTGCACCATACATGTATACATTAATATAATAATACTGAAAACAATGAAAGAATTGCGAGTAATGCATTCTAAGGATAATTCATGACACAAACACAAAAAATTGACAATCTGCCAACAAACTCTTTAATTTTATCAGCATGACAATAAATATGAATTACTGGGTACATTACTACAAGTTTCACTATTGTACCGACAAAACAGAACAAAATAAGTTTCACTATTGTACTGACAGAACATAAAAAGTTGGAGGAAAAACAAAACAAAAAACAAAACAAAAAAAAAACCAAAAAAAAAAAAAAAAAAAAAAAAAAAAAAAAAAAAAAAAAAACCACATTTACACAAAAGTTGAAGATCACACACGCCCATGATACAAAAACCGTATGAAAATATCAGGGCGTGAGTGAGACAACAACCTGCTGGCATCAGTAGGTAGGCCTGCCCTTAGAGTCGGTAGTCCTAATCCCTACCAAAAATATGGGGATATAACTTCAACGGAGATTTTGATACGTGCAACAAAACGCTGCGCAAAATAACTATCTCCGCCACGGTTTGGTCCGCTGATGATGAGGAGTACCGGCAATTTAAAGCAAAACTTTCTCGAAACACACATGAACTAGACATAAAAATTCAGACTGACTTGTGTCGCTCGAGTGTGTACGGCCGGCCGATAAAAAACAGGCCATTTCATCGGATAGTGTGCGATGTGATACACTTTTTTTACAAACAAAAAGGTTTCAAACACGAACAATAACGGCGAATGAAAGGTTTGTGGTCAAAACATGGCATTTGCAACAAGTCATACAGCTTTTTTTCGTTGTTGTGGCAACCTTTTACTGCGCAATGTCGGCCGCTAGATCGGGAACTTGTGTAGGGTTTTGTATTCACAGCTTCCATGTTTGCAAGCAAAACCGGAAGTCGTCCCCAGTAGGTCGAAGGTCATGTTAAAAATGGCCGCACCCATCATTTCTAATTAAAAAGAGGTGAATACTGAAGGCAGTTACCTTCCCAGCCGCCAAATACCGCAATCTGCAGTTGGTCAGTAGGTGCCGATACTTCATTGCTATAGGCGATGTTCGGAAATCATAAGTAGGTGAACCTACGAAAACATCGCGGTCAAACTGCATGATCCGGATGTCGGCGTGTTTGTCCGGACTTTTACTCACCGTTTGCGTAAAAAGACGCACAGTTTCAGTTTGACATGACTGAGTACCTCGAGTCCAGGCCGGGAAAAAATTACTGAGACGACCGGGTTTGTTTAATGGCGTGTCCGCTGAACACCCTGGTAAACTGAATCAAAGTGGTAAATCGGCACAGTTGCAGTGCGCCTGAACTTATCAGTGTTTATGTCGTAGACAATAAATGACCCGCCCGTTAGGGCCCACCACTTGCCATATGGACAATAAACTTTAACTAATGCCAATGCCAATGCTCACCACTCACTCCGGTGCTGTGGACGTTAAACCCCGAACGTAGCTCTGATTTACACCTGTAGTGATATAGTCAACTGCCGGGGTTCGATGCCGAAAGTCTCAATAGACGAGGTCCAACTGAACTGCACATGTTTCGACAAAAACAGTGGATTCTGTAGAAGCCCGGACACATGCGATATCGCATGTTTGTCCGGGTTTTAAACTCCACTGTTTTCGTCGAAACATGTGCGAATTTTAACCTACTTCTGATTTCTGAACAACGTCTATTTATACACGTTTTTGTTCTTCAGGAGGAAGCGTATCGGCGAGCCACTGATTCCATGGGAAAAGGACCGCTACACATGCCGGATCGCAACAAGCCGGCCGGAGACATTTTGCATTTGCCGATCGTCTGCACTTTAGTAGTAGTCTAGACTGAAACTGAAGAGGAAAGCACGACCTAGCACTATTAGCAGGGGATGATAAACCATGTTCTTGAAAAACACTTGTAAAGACATGGCCTTTCATTGTGAAGCCAAGGATTGACTGATTTGTAACTGCGACTGCAGCTCAATGTGGTTTCATTCTCTGTAACTTGAACCCGGAGTGTACCAAACCCTGAAGGGACCTGCGGCTTGCTGAATGGCTGGACAAACACAGCTGAACAGCAGGCGGCTTGCAACCGAGTGTGACTGAGAGCGGACAGTCTTACGGCCATGGACTCTGTACACAGAATCCATGGTCCAACACACAGAGCACAACGCGCTGAGGCCGTACGGTAAGGTTATTGGTTTAAATAGTTTATTACTTTTGCAAAATACACTAAAAAAAAAAATATACATCACTTGTCATCAGATCAAAACAAGCCACAGGCTTATATGATGATCTGGACACTCAGTTGTACTATTTGCAAAATTTGCATGACGGTGGTATGCAGATTTTAAATACAATACAGGTAAGTGAATATATATATATATATACATATACACATTACACATACATATATATATATATATATATATATATATATATATATATATATATATATATATATATATATATATATATATATATATATATATATATATATATATATATATACACACACATATACACATATATATACATACACATACTTATGCAGATTTTAAATACACTACAGGTAAGTAAATCAATATATGTCAATACATATATGAGGTAAGGTTATTCGCAGCAAAATCAGTGTAGCTGGCTAGATCTGTGTTGTAGGCAGTATCAGTTTCTGCATTTACTAGATCTTAGGTATCAATTGCTGCCCACTTAATTAAATTTAAGATATAAACGATTTGAATTTCCAAAACTTCAGCAGCTCGCTTGAGCTTGCCGTTAGCACCACGTGAATGTTCTGTGTTTATGTACAGTGTGTGAGTGAATGCGCGTGACTTTTTTCACGTGAGCGTGCTTGTCAGCGGCGGCGCTTTGAACCGACATGATTTTCAATTGGGATAAAGCGCCTATTTAATGTGCTGATTTATTTTTTATTTATTAGTACGGCCTTGCAACAAGGATTTAATAGGTGTTGTTCGGCCGGAAACTGAATTGCACTGACGTGTTTCAGCAGTCGTCGAAAACGGCGGATCCGAAAACCCTGGACAAACACGTTCCATATCGGCGTATGTTTGTCCGGATTTTAATCCAAAGCTTGCGTCAATAGATCCGCAGTTGGGTTTTTTTTTTTTTTTTTTTTTTTTACCGTCTTCTGGTTGTCTATTAAAAGAGGCAGTCAGTATATGAGTATGACTAGATTTCAATGATGAACCAAAAGTCGGGAAAGGGTTTTATGGTCACATTAGGTCGTTACCAAAAATCTGTCTCTGAACGTGACCTATGCCCAGTGCGTAAAGGCCATCGGGCCGACGCCGGCCGCCGTTGGCCCCTGCACGGCCGTGCGCGGGCCAACGGCGGCAGACGTCGGCCCGATGGCATTTTGCGGCATTGGGTGTTGATGTTGAGATTGACAAACAATCAAACAAGCGATAAAGGAAGGTATAAAATAACGCATGCCATGTCACCGAAACGTTGGATGTTGGCGATGGTGATATTAGTATTGCTGAAGGGCGAACTCGGTGGCTATATTTAGGGAGACAACCAGTGTGGGTGCGAGGTAGGTCTACTCTAAAGTGATTTGCAGCCAGAGTGCACGGTATCACTGAACTATCATCATCATCAATTGATGCAATGGCTGATGTCGTGTAAATCGAGTGTCGCACTACTGGGCAATAAAGGGCAGAGTACATTGGGCCAAATCTGCCGCCATAGTAAGGGAACGAAAAAGGCACGTTCATCTTTGTGAAAAGCTAGGTTTTCATTGTATTATAATGAAAATCCCGCTTTTCACAACATAGACGTAATGCTATCTTTTGCCTTTTGCTTAGGGCAGATTTAATCTGGTCATCTGACAATTTATTTTAGACGCACAGTGGCTGTGAGCTTTTGGTGCACAGTGGCTGTGAGCTGTTGGTACACAGTGGCTGTGAGCTGTTGGTACACAGTGGCTGTGAGCTGTTAGTGCACAGTGGCTGTGAGCTGTTAGTGCACAGTGGCTGTAAGCTGTTAGTGCACAGTGGGTTTGAGCTGTTAGTGCACAGTGGGTTTGAGCTGTTAGTGCACAGTGGCTGTGAGCTGTTAGTGCACAGTGGCTGTGAGCTGTTAGTGCACAGTGGCTGTAAGCTGTTAGTGCACAGTGGCTGTTAGTGCACAGTGGCTGAAAGGGTCAACTTTTATGTATTTATAGGAGCAAATCTACTCAGGTGTGAAACTACCCAGTGTAAATTTGTGCTTTATTATTATTATTATTATTATTATTATTATTATTATTATTATTATTATTATTATTATTATTATTATTATTATATTATTATTACTTTTAATAAGTTTAAGTCGATTTAATCCTGTGGTGTTTTTTTTTGTTTGTCCATTTATAGTACTTATACTGTGTATTTCACGCTGGACATGAATGGAATCGTGACAGAACAATTCTGCAGTGGGTAGATTCACGCCTGGGTGGATTTGCATTGAGTAGATTTTTTTCCTCGGTAGATTCGTTCTTGGCAGATTTACACCAGAATTTAGTGAAGTTGACCCCTTTAGTAGCTGACAGCTATTCCTAAAACAGTCAGAGGACGGCAGATCATGGCCATGGCCAATATTGTGACACTTGATTCACACTACATCAGCAATTGCATAAATACATTGATGAAGTCATTAGACCTTCCTAATGACTAAACATGCTGTCTTCTGATTATACCGTATCACATCCGCGCGCCCCCAGTGGATACATCCCTCCATTGGCTACACAAGCAATCCTTTTAGATAACCAGCGTGTTCTCGCGCCCCGATACACCCACGTTCATTCACTGCCATTGTTAGTATGGGGAGTGACAGTTTTTGCTGTGAGTGTTCAGTTCTTTTTGTTTTGTTTTGATTTGCCGCAATGTATGACCACACAAATCACAGCCACGCGTCTGCTAGTAAACGAGTGAACCACAGTACCAGGAAACCTAACCCAGTAAGCACAGGTCCACGGGCCGGCGACGGCCGCAGTGGGCCCGCGCACTGCGGCTGTGCGCGGGCCCACTGCGGCCGTCGTGGGACCGAAGACGTTTTGCCGCTACTGGGGAAGCGATTTTACGTTAACAGACCACAGCACTTACGTCTAAAATAATATAAAATATAAAACCGGTTTTTGTTTCCAACTTAAAAGCCACGGTCCCAAAGTGGATTTAACTTGTATAGTGTGTAAATGTGTACTCAGAAACAGTGACTCTAATGATGTTCACTCTTACTGCCGCGAATCGGGTTTATTGTGACACTTACCTCTTGTACTTCTCATGCAGAACAATGAACCTGTGACTGAAGATCAGTTTGAGCTAGTATCAGTAATTTATGACTGTGAATCACACTATGTCCGCAATGGCCCGCACGTATCAGCACCAAGGGGGCCACATGCATGAGCGAGCTTAGTGGCTGGTGCAGGACTAAGCTCGCTCATGCAACTGGCACCAGACGATTGCCCGACTGACCAACTCGGCATGTAACATGCTCAGTCGGGCGGACTGATACCAAAGAAGAAGAGCCCTTCAGAAAAGTCTTTCATTTTACGACATACCAAAAACGTAATTCGAAGTTAAAAGTCCGCTACCGCCGTGACTGTTCAAAGAAACAGATGGTTAGAAAACGTTACATATATATATATGTATGTACATTAAGTATGATTTATTTAGACACAGAAGAATCCTGTCCAACACACGTCATCTTTGTATCCTGTAATGTGACGATGACTCCGCTTCGTTCTATAAATACATCGCTATGTGTACAAGCAACAGTGACTAATAGATTGTCGCGCTAACGGCTGCGCAGAATAAACAAGCGTGCATTTTTGTGCTACCGTAGAAGTTCGTTAGGTTTTGTCAACATCATAACAAACACAAATGGTGCTGAACTTTGTCTAACGCTTGATGGTCGGTACATCATTTTTTTTTTATAGCCCTTTTGTGCAGCATTTTTCTGTGACATACTAAGATCATTTATAAAGAAGATACATAGCGAACTACTAACCATTTTTGCCTGGAAAAGGTCACTGACTTTAACGCATACGAGACATGCTGCATTCGGATACGCGGCATAAAGCCGTGACGGTATCCGAATACGGCACGTCTCGGAATGAGTTACTACGAATAAAAATACCTTTATTGTCCGAAAATGGGAAATATGTTTGCAGCGGAATTTTTTATGACAGATGTAAAAACAACAACAAATGTGAACCACGCGCACAGCACGCACGCAAACAACACACACACACACACTTGCGTATCACATGACATTGCAAATTCATAGACGTGGGGCCAGTTTCATGAGCGAGCTTAGCGTCACCAAGCAAGTTGCTCCTATAGCGGCTTAGTGCCGGCTGATGCAGGACTAAGCTCGCTCATGCAACTGGCCCCTGAGGCTGACATCTTGACCGTCCTTCAAATGATGTCATGACTAGTTAGGTTTGGTTTGAAACGAACGACTCCCAACAACGAACGAGAGCGAAGCCACGGCAGACAAGCTGCTTACACCGAAGCATAGACAAAACACTCTCAAAACATCTCCAAGAGGCATAGATTCTCACGAGCCCTTCGAGCTCATGAGGATCTGTGCCTCTTGGAGATGTTTGGGGTGTTGTTATGCTTATGGTACAATATGACTATCCCGCGCTGTGTCTTCACTTTCGTCAGTTGTGAGTCGTTCATTGCGGACGTAACCTTGTTCACTAATGTAACGCCGTGTGACGCTGATCTGCTAAAGCAATGAATGGGATCTCAGTTTGCACCGTCGTCAGTAACGGACTGAGCTCCATTTGCAACCCAGGCTCAAGTCATGTGATTCCAGTAGACATACACAGGAATGACTCGAGGCAGGAATTTCCGCAGAACTATTTCCAGTATTTCGCTCTGATAGATTGAAACACCGCACTTAATATACTTTCCTTTCCTGTCCGTAGTTATCAAGAGTACTGACGGGCTTTTGTAGAGGCTTATACTTACTTACTTACGCCTGTCACCCCTACCCGGGTATAGGCCGTCGACGAGAGACCTCCAGCAACTCCTGTCCTGCGCTTCTCCTTCGATTCTACTCCAGGTGGTTCCCAGTCTCTTGATGTCTGCTTGGAGGTCTCGACGCCAGGAGTTTCTCGGCCTACCTCTTTTCCTCTTTCCCTGGGGGTTCCATGACAATGCCTGCCTAGTGATACTGGAAGCTGGCTTTCTCAGACTGTGACCGATCCATCCCCATCTTCTTCGCCCAATTTCATTCTCTGCTGTTATCTGCTCTGTTCTCTCCCAGAGTCTGACGTTGCTGATCTTCTCTGGCCAGTGGATTTTCAAAATTCTTCTAAGGCAACTGTTCATGAAGGTCTGTACTCTGTTGACTGTGGTTTTTGTCAATCTCCAAGTCTCTGCTCCATATAGGAGAACTGCTTTTACATTGGAGTTAAAAATCCGGACTTTGGTGTGTTGTGACAGCTCTCTGGAACTCCACACTTTTTTCAACTGGAGAAAGGCTGCTCTGGCTTTACCGATTCGTGCTCTGACATCTGCATCAGTGCCGCCTTTTTTTGTCTATGATGCTCCCGAGATAGGTGAAGGACTCCACCTCCTCCAACGGGGTGCCAGCAAGCAAGACTGGTTCTTCCCTGGTTGCGTTCAGCCTCATTGTCTTTGTTTTCTGTTTGTGAATGGTGAGGCCCACTTGGGACGAGATGTCAGCAAGCCTCGTGGTCTTGTCCTGCATTTGTTGATGAGTGTGGGACAGTAATGCCGTAGAGGCTTATGCAGCGATAATATGCCGCTTGTTCTCACAGACCTATCTCAGTTCTCACACGGAGGCAGTCGGTGATCTGGGTTTAAGTCAGCGACTAATATGGAAATTATGTAGATTGTAACAAATGTAGTTTTCCTTTTCGTTGCGCTACTTTACGGTGACTCGCACTGACAGTGGTTGTCAGGCTCCCTCCATTCGCTACCTGTTGATCAGCGGTAGCGAATCGAGGGATATACTGAACCAGTGTGGGTGACTAGAAGGCTGATGTGGCCTGAGCTGGCTAGACGAAAGGCCATATAAATCATACTGCCATTATTTGGAGAGACTTTGCCCCTATATGGAGACTGACTTTGCCATTATTTGGAGACTGAGACTTCGGCGTTATATGGCCGAGAGACTTTGCCATTATTTGGCCGAGAGACTTTGCCATTATTTGGAGAGACTGTCATTATTTGCAGAGACTTTCCTAGTTCTGCTTGCAGTTTCGTAGTGGACTATTAGTGTTATATGTAGCTGAGTCTGCTGGTCAGCTCATAAAAATGATCAGTGGAATAAAATTACCTAAATCTCAGTAGTCAATGGTCTTAACATTGCAATTTTTTCAGCCAGTGTTTCTGAAACTAAAGTACTTATGTTTCTCGAACAATCGGTTCAGTTTTCACTTCGATAAAAAAAATCTTAACCTCTCTACAGCCAGTGGACGCGGATTCTGTTTATCAGTGAAGTCTTTATTAATACAGCGCCAAAGAGCCCCGTCGCACATGGATAGAAATTGAAGTGGTAACAGCAAAAAGAGGCCTGCGCATATCGATCCTTATCAGCCCCCGTCACTGAGATTCTGAGTCTCTTGCAGGTGCGTGGATCGTGTTCACTTTTCTTCTCGGTGAAGAAGGGGTTGAGCAGCCGGCTGATCCCGAGAACAACAGATATAAATGGAACCATTTTCTTCGGTTTCTTTCTCTCGCACCCTGTATTCAGAGTAGATGTGCCAGTTCATCCCTGTTTGGTTACGGTTCAACTGAGTTACCTATGTAATATTTCAGTTTCAGGTGCACTGGCTGGTATGGGCTGACAAGAAGACTGAGGCTTCGACCAAACCACGTACATTAACAGGACACCTCCTTCTGTGAAATTCCAGTATCACTGGTAAGTCTATTCAGTGTACCTTTGCGGGAGTAATCCGCAGCCGGATAGACCCACTCGGGGACGGAGTACGCCACAACTCAAGTACGTTTCTATTCAAATGAGCTGCTTAGCATCTGACTGGAATAAAAGTGTGCTTGTGGCATACTTCCTGAATGCTAGGCATCTTATCCCATATCATACTGAGGTTAAAAGCTTCACTGTCAATTTATACAATGCCATATGCAAACTATATTATAGTAACATGGTCGACCCATCTCCTGTAGTGCGTCAGGGCTGAATGGGTTAAGATTAACATGAATGTGAATCTGTCTGGAAAGATGTATGCATGGATCAAGTTGTCATGACCCCCCGAATTCTGCGACTGCTGTCCATGGTCCATGAACGTATTCGGCTGAATGTGTATTAGACTTAAATACGAGTAGCAGTATGATTTCTAACAGTCACTGACTGACGTGCACTTAAAGCAAACTGCTCGATGGCGGGCTTGGATTGTTAAAATTTGACGATACTACGGGTTTTTAATGTTACATTACCTGAACTAACACCGTTTACTAACCTTCTCACAATTCGTGTGTGAATGTACACGAAGCCGAAGCAGACATTTCTACCTTTGTCCATCCCCAACGCCCTACCGCAGGAGAAGGATCGACCATGATAATTCAAAGGTAGTGCCAGATGAGCTTGACGCCTACAGGCGCCCATCTGGCACTACCCTTGAATTATCATGGTCGATCCATCTCCTGCAACTGGTACATAGTCGTTAGGTAACACCTCCAAAGTTTGGGAAATGCGCCCGTTGGGTTAAATGGGTCAAATGATTATGATGTGTGCATCGGTTGCAGGAAACATGGAGAACATCAGTGCAGCATCCCCGGGGCTGACAGACTCCCTGAATACTACTCTCACGCCTGATGGCGCAACTGCCTGGAGTGACGCATCTTTTGACAAAGCGCTGTTCGTTTACATCATCGCCGGCGTATGTTTACTCGTCATGCTGGTTCTGCTCATCAAGTACGCTCTTTGTGCTAAGCAAATCAAGGCCCTTTCAAGGACACGGGGGTCAAGGTCATGGTCGGCGCAGAGGTTAGGGGGCGTGGAGAAATACCCTGATATTGCCGCGTCGAATGCTTCATGGAATCATTGTAACAATGTTGCCGTGTGATAGAGGTCGTGGAATAGAGACTATCATGCTGGGCACGGCGTCTTATTCGAAATGTGGTGGTGCGGACATGCGGCATGCAGCTACCAGTACCGTGAAAAGTGTCGCGGCTGGCCGCATGCGAGATGGATTAAACCCAAACAGTCTTCATAACAGCAAAGTTCGGACATTTTGCTGGGATTTAGGGAAGAGAGAATTGTTGTTGACGACACCAAGTGACCTCGTGTGATTTGTGACTCTTTCAAGGCGTTCCGCATCAATAGCTGCGAAAGTGTCATACAGCGTTGCTGTCTGCAACGCTGCATGACACTTCAGCAGCTATTGATGCGGGGCGCTTTGAATAAGTTCAGCCTAAAGCGGTGTATAGTGTGTGTGTGTGTGTGTGTGTGTGTGTGTGTGTGTGTGTGTGTGTGTGTGTGTGTTGAATTTAGTGATACTTGTAACGGGCACAAATAATAAATGTAAAAAAAACCTTCGGTCTGCTGCTATCCATAAGACAATCCCTCAGGCTGATTAAACGCTCAATCACTACTTCTAATTTTCACTTACAGAAGTAAGTAAATGATATTTGTTATACACCGAAATTTCTACCTTCGATATGACAATAATTATTATTCGATATGACAGTATTTATCTTTTTATATTGTGTCGCTCATACAGATAATAAATGCCGAAATATGCAAATTTAAAAAGAATCACAAATTTGGCCTTTCTGACCATGAGTTGCAAAAGACGGTGTCAGCATTTGTGAATGTTTATCATTGTCTATTTTGCCATTGTGAAGAATGTTTCTACGTGTGCATAGACTAAAGTAGTGTCAGTATCGCGAAGCAGGCCACGCAGTGCCGCGTGCGTCAGTAGTACTAGTAGACAGTAAGTTCACTTTTGGCATGGGCCCACGCTGGGTCGACTCGCCTACGGCTGACCAGCGATATAGTGAATGCGAGAAAGACAGCCAGTGTGGCATGGGGCGGGGTCATTTCGGCGTACGCAAGAATGATCCCGGGTCCATTACGCGTGGCGGGTGATTCTCGCAAGTTCCACCGGTGTCCGGGTGAACTGACTTTCTCAACATTTTGCTAACTTGAAGCGGTCACGAATTTCACAGCATGAGGAAAGATGCACAGATCTGGATTCGTCGGCTTGAGTCCGTCTCCTCAGTAGATACTAGCTAGGCCATACTTAATGGGCCGACGTGCCGCAATCGGCCCGCGCACAACTGCGCGCGGGCCGATTGCTGCTGACGTCTGCCCGACAATTTTGTCAGTATTACGCACAGAGTCCGTACGGTTTTCAGTGAATCTGAGCCTCTCGCAGAGAAGAAGGCCCGAGCGTGGATGAGCAAGTGACAAGCGAATGACATAAACTTTAGTTTCAGTCATATTCATATTGCAGTGTTAAACATTTCCGTTTCATGTTTCATTATGTTGTACACACTGGCTGTCTCCCTCAACTGATCCAATAGCCGTGCTGATCAGCGCCCCGAATCAGTCGAGTGAGACAACTAGTTGTGTCTGTCAAACGGACGTAATTCACCGGGGCAGTATTGCTTAACTCGGTCACGGCCGCATTTTCCAAATTTTAGGGGTGTTTCATCTAATAACTGATTACGTACCAGTTGCGGGAGATGGATCGACTGTGATGATTCAAAGGTAGTGCCAGATTAGTTTGGCGCCAAAGTAATCTGGCACTATCCTTGAATTATCATGGATGATTCATCTCATGGTGTAGTGCATCGGGGCTAGATGGCGGGCTTGTCAAGCCGGTTAGTCTCGAACACGATGATCAGCTGCGCTGTTGCTGTATAAGCATGATCATGACAGCTGCACGTCGCTGTCCGCTGTGAATCAATATATTTTTATGTTTTGCATGTGCATAATTTGCTTGTAACTTTTTTTTTTTTTTTAATGTACTGATCAAACTTGTATTACCAACCAGACTTTTACCGGTCAATGATTGTTGTTTTTATTTGTGTGTCAGAATGTAAACTCTTCGGTGTGTTTTTGTGCGTGTGTCGGTGTAACTTGAGTGAGTTTGTGTGTCAGTCCGCGCTCACGTTCGTGCCTAGCGTGCGTGCCTAGAGAGAGAGAGAGAGAGAGTAATGGACATTTTTTTTTGGTGTGATGTAAAGCAATATAATTTGTCATGTTCTAATTAAAGTAAGTTTTCTCTTTTGTGTGCTGGATCCTGTTAGTATGTGTCAGTGTGTGTCTGTGTCATTGTGTAGTGTGTCACGGTGTGTGTGTGTGTATTGAGAGAGAGAGAGAGAGGCCGGCAGTTGAGGCGGCTATACTTCAATTTGTCAGGCACGTGACCATGATTATCATACCCGCTCCTCAGTACTCAATTTGATTTGCCGAATTGCTGTAGAGGGGTTTTCCGTGCTGGTTTCAGTTAACAATAATTTGTTTAAAAAAAAAAAAAAAATCGTCGGCGGACTGACTGAGATAGAGGTAGGTAGAGCAGGAATGCCACAGTAGAGATTGTTTCGCTGCTTTCCCGCCGCATTCAGAAACTAAAAATAGTTCATTGAAATAAAGTCCATTAATTAACCCATACCATACTGAGGCTAAAAGCTTCAAATTTGTACACTGCCATATGCAAGCTAAATTATAGTACTTAAAGATAAGGGTATAGACCAAGGGCTTTAGTTCAAGGGTGGTGCCAGAATAGCCTTGGCGCTAGTAGAGACGCCAAGCTATTCTGGCACTACCCTTGAACTATTTTAGCCAAACTTATTTCACACACTGGTGTATTCCGAATGATAAGGATTAAACACGTCTAGTTTAAATAACTTGACTCAGTCTGAATTACTTACTTACTTACACCTGTCACCCCTACCCGGGTATAGGCCGTCGACGAGAGACCTCCAGCAACTCCTGTCCTGTGCTTCTCCTTCGATTCTACTCCAGGTGGTTCCCAGTCTCTTGATGTCTGCTTGGAGGTCTCGACGCCAGGAGTTTCTCGGCCTACCTCTTTTCCTCTTTCCCTGGGGGTTCCATGACAATGCCTGCATAGTGATACTGGAAGCTGGCTTTCTCAGGCTGTGACCGATCCATCCCCATCTTCTTCGCCCAATTCAGTCATTCTCTGCTGTTATCTGCTCTGTTCTCTCCCAGAGTCTGACGTTGCTGATCTTCTCTGGCCAGTGGATTTTCAAAATTCTTCTAAGGCAACTGTTCATGAAGGTCTGTACTCTGTTGACTGGTTTTTGTCAATCTCCAAGTCTCTGCTCCATATAGGAGAACTGCTTTTACATTTGAGTTCAAAATCCGGACTTTGGTGTGTTGTGACAGCTCTCTGGAACTGCACACTTTTTTTAACTGGAGAAAGGCTGCTCTGGCTTTACCGATTCGTGCTCTGACATCTGCATCAGTGCCGCCTTTAATGTCTATGATGCTCCCGAGATAGGTGAAGGACTCCACCTCCTCCAACGGGGTGCCAGCAAGCAAGACTGGTTCTTCCCTGGTTATGTTCAGCCTCATTGTCTTTGTTTTCTGTTTGTGAATGGTGAGGCCCACTTGGGACGAGATGTCAGCAAGCCTCGTGGTCTTGTCCTGCATTTGTTGATGAGTGTGGGACAGTAATGCCAAGTCGTCTGCAAAATCGAGGTCGTCAAGCTGTGTCCACAGTGTCCACTGTATTCCACTTCGTCTGTGCTCCGTGGTCATCTTCATGACCCAGTCTATGGCCAGTAGGAAGAGGAACGGAGACAGCAGACACCCCTGCCTGACACCAGTTCTGACCTGGAGCTCCCTGGTGAACTGCCCTTCGTGGATCACGCGACATGTCATGCCATCGTAGCTGCTCTTGATCAGGCGGACGAGCTTTGTGGGTACACCGTAGTGTCGTAGGAGTTTCCACAGAGTCTCTCGGTCCACGCTGTCAAATGCTTTCTCATAATCCACAAAGTTGACGTACAGCGGGGAGCTCCACTCCAGAGACTGTTCCACGATGATGCGGAGAGTGGCGATCTGGTCTGTACATGATCGGTTCTTCCTGAATCCTGCTTGCTGGTCTCTCAGCTGGGGGTCAACGGAGCTCTTCATTCTCTCTAGGATGATCCTATTGAAGACCTTTCCTGGTACTGACAGCAAGGTGATTCCTCTGTAGTTGGAACACTTGCTTAGGTCGCCTTTCTTGGGAAGCTTGATTAGGTACCCCTCCTTCCAGTCAGCTGGCATCACCTCCTCTTCCCAGATCTTTCCAAACAGTGGGTACAGCATCTCCACTGTTGTCTCTAGGTCTGCTTTCAGAGACTCCGCTGGGATGCCATCTGGCCCTGCTGCTTTGCCATTCTTCAAAAATGCCACTGCTCTTCTGATCTCTTCCCGGCTGGGTCTGTCACAGCTGATGGGTAGGTCGGTCTCTGCCGGCTGGATGTCAGGGGGGTCGGGTGGGCTAGGTCTGTTCAGTAACTCTTCAAAATACTCGGCCCATCTGTCGAGTTGGTCTGCTCTGTCTGCAATAGGCTTGCCTTCTTGGTCTTTTACTGGTCTTTCTTTATGGGCATACTTACCCGACAATCTTCTGTTAATGTCGTAGAGCTGTTTCATGTTGCCGCTGCCTGCTGCCTTTTCTGCCTCTGCTGCCAGGCTGTCTGTGTAGGCCCTCTTGTCTGCCCTGATACTCCTCTTCACCTCGCGGTTGGCTTCCGAGTATTCCTCCTGTGCCCTTACTTTGGCTGCTCTCGTGCGACTGTTGTTGACCGCTGCTTTCTTCTGCTTCCTCACTTCTATCTTCTTCAAGGTCTGTGCCGACAGCCAGTCCTTGTGATGGTGTTTCCTGAACCCTACAGTGTCTTTGCAGGTTGAGTTCAGCGCCTCTCTGACTGCCTTCCACTGCTGCTCTGTGGTGACCGCCTCCTCTTCATTTACTAGCTCCTGTAGTGCTTGAAACCGGTTGGAAAGCACCAGTTTGAACTCTTCTCTAACTCCAGTTTCTCTCAGGAGGCCTACATTATAGCGCTGTCTTCTTGTTGTCTCTGTGCGGCTTTTCTTTAGCTTGAGCTTCATTCTTAAGGTAAGCAGATGGTGGTCTGAGGCGACATCTGCTCCCCTCCTCACTCGAACATCTTGAAGGGATCTTCTAAATTTCTTGCTAATGCAGATATGGTCTATTTGGTTCTCTGTTGTATGGTCAGGTGAGACCCAAGTTCCTTTGTGTATTCTTCTGTGTGGGAAGATGCTGCCTCCAATGACAAGTCGGTTTAGAGCACAAAAGTCTACAAACCTCTCCCCGTTCCCACTCATCTCCGAGCCTAGTCCCTGTCTCCCCATCACCTCTTCCTATCCGGTGTTGTCCTCCCCTATTTTGGCATTAAAATCGCCCATGACGATGGTGATGTCTCGCTCCGCACATTTGTCCACGGCACTCTGGAGTCGGTCGTAGAACTCTTGTTTCTCTTCCTCGTCACTGTCATTGGTGGGCGCATAACACTGGATGACGTTCAGCTTGAGCTTTTTCTTGGTTCTAAAGGCTGCTGTGATAATTCTTGGCCCAAGAAGTTCCCAGCCCATCAGCGCTCTCTGTGCCACTGGTGACAGCATGAATGCTACTCCTTCTGTATGGGGGGGGCATTCTCCTCTTCATGACCTGTGACAGAATCATCTCCCCACTTAACAGCCTTTTCTGGCCAGACTGCGTCCATCTGGCTTCACTGATACCTAGCAGGGAAAGGTTGTACTTTTGCATTTCCGCTGCTATCTGGGCGGCCTTGCCGCTCTGGTACTGACATGGTCTACTCAGTCTGAATGATCGCGGAAAACGTTACCTTTGACTTCCGGGTATCCATGAACAAGAGTCATGAATTTCCCTACGATCGCATTTTGCCGCGTCAGTTCTGGGCGTATTAGTATTGACTGAGTTCGCTGGCGTCGGTCACACTGGTCTACATACCTCCCCCCAAAAAAACGAACAAACAAACAAAAAAACCAAACCAAACAAACAAACAAAAACAAAAAAAAGAGAAAAAACCCCACACAAAACAACAACAAACAAACATTTAAACAAACACCCCCCCAAAAAAAAAACCAAACAAACAAACAAACAAAACAAAAAAAAACAAACACAAAAAACCAACAAAAAAACAACAACAAAGCAACAACAACAACAACAAAAAACGTAAAAAAAAAACCCAAACAAACAAAAACCCCACAAAAAACAACCCAACAAACAAAATACAACAACAAACAAACAAACAAACAAACAAAAATCAAACAGACAAACAAAAACCGAGGGACACGTTTTACGATTGTGTGCAGTAAACGGACTGCCCAACACGGCCACAGGGTAGACAACTCGATAAGGTATATGTGAGTGTTCTCCCTTACATCAGGGCAACATGGCGTCTGGTCAGTCATCGCAGGTGCCTCAGTCACCTCCCCAAGGCGGAGCATTCTCTGATCCCGGGAGAAACAATCCCCACGTGCAGGTAAAGCAGTCACATTAGCGCATGAACTGATGCAGGACGTTTGAGCGGAGGGAGCACAGATAGATCTGCTGTCGAACTGTGCAAGGTCAAAGAGAAAGTGCTAAAGAAATGTGAAGGCCGAGTGTGAAACAAGTTCCAAAGATTAGAAAAGTTTTCGCGGCCTTGTAAAATGCTTTAAAATTAATCAACAGTGTTATTATGTACAGATTTGGAGGAGAACCTGGTCTTGAAAAAGACAAGGTATTGAGCCAGCTGCCTCCTCCCAAACATCACACCCCCCTTCCCCCACATTCCCCCTCCCCAACCCACCCAGACCACCCCTAAAACCAGCCCAGCCATCCCCCACCCCCGGACATCCCCCCCCACCCCCTCCCCCCCCACCTCCGCGAAACACGAGCAGTTTTGAGATACACGTACTTCTCGTCTTTTCAGGAATCGCCTATTTAATCAGGGCAGGGTCTGCTTTAAGGGTGTACATATTTATTTTCAGTGTGTTTTTTAAAAAGTGCATCCACACAGATTTCATTTTAGTGTAAAATATATCATACAAAAGACGTACAGATAAAACAAATGTGTATTGTGTAATTTTAGAAAAGTTGGTATTGAGTAAAAGAGTAAATTTCGTATCATATAGTAGTACACTTGTATCTTTTAGCTAAATGCAGCTGCATGTTTATTTGCCCATAAAACAGCCAAGCGAATTAGGCACTGCCCTTGAGTTGTCATGGTTTATCCATCTCCTGCAAATAGTACATAGTCATTAGGTGACATGACCAAAATTTGGGAAATATGGCCATGGGGGTTATATGCATGGATAATATATGCATGGATTTAGCACTGACAAATGTACATGTGCTGCTGCTACTGTGTTTACTACTAGTGAGTGAAGATAGTCATATTGTTTTCTGTTTTCTCCAGAAAAGACTTGTCATGACAAAAGAGGAGATTCAAGTAATTGAAGAGTGTAACACAGAAAGTTTTTGGAAGAGAGGTGAGTAACATCACCTGCATCAAAAACAAGATGGGATGGACCATAACCTGCGAAATCTCTTCTATAAAAATTATATAAGAGCCACAACTCTCAATCAAAGTCCCTTTTATATGCGATGTTCTAAGCATTCAATGTTGAAAGAATGTTGAACAGTGCAGGATTGTGCATGGTGTGTGTATTGTGTAGAGTAGGGAGAGGAGTGTGAGCAAATGGCTGACAAAAGAAAAGGGTACGCTTTTGTCTTCTTTTTTTTTTTCTGCACCTGCACAGATGTAACGAAATAAACCATAAATCCTGCTCAACACCGGTCTCGTAATTATCAGACAGACGAACCGTTAATGTCCATATACCTTTAACATGTCATTCCTCTTCGTCTTCTATCTTTTTTCTGATAAAATCAAGCAACATAGAATGACCGCATTTGTCGCCATGTTGCATATTATCTGATTACATCACCTTGTCTAAGACAATGACGTAGTGTCTGGGATTTCTATGCAACCTTCCCATGATGCCCGCCTGAGTTTTGTTCTTTGAAGTCTGCGTACTTGTTTTTTTTACATCACTACGAAACCTTCAAGCTAGGGCGATTGAACATTTCACGTCGACTAAAGTTTTTCAACATGTTACTACATGTGTGACCGACGTGTTGCACACTTATAGTAATAGACTTATGGTGAGCTCCATAAGGGTCACAGTGGATATGCATCATTGTTTAGAGAGAGAGATAGAGAGAGTCATACGTCACATCTAGAGTATTGCGTTGATGTCTGTGTGTTGACAAAATTTCTGCTTTTACATCACGGTCACTGTTTGACTTTCTCCAGAAGTTGAAGTTTTTTACTTTTCTTCATAGAATTAATTTGTACTGAAAAAGTTCAAAAGATACAAAGCTGGCTAACAAACTCATCCAATGTTTTTCTTCAATCCGGGCTATATCCAAAAATGCATGTGAATATAATGGACTCTAATGTGGGTCAACCAGCTTCCTATAAATGGTCATTTAACTCTTCAATGAGACATACAATTTCAAAATGCTTGGAGGGGCTAGCCCCTACGCACCCCCTGAATGAAGCACCTCCCCTAATTTTAAGCTTGTACATATACAAAGTTCGGAGATTTTGTTGTTTACATATGCACATACACATACACACATACGGATTTTCGAGCCAAAATTACATTTTTCAGCGAGGTTTGCATAACTAGACATGACATAATTTTTATTTTGTTAAGTTGTTACTTCACTGTCAGAGTTTTAGTCCAGCCGACCTGTGATGTAGTGTGTGTTCTTTTGAAATCGCCCCACCGTGTCACGTCCTAAAAAGTCTCTTCTATAAATAGAAGAGAACAACTATGACTATAATCAAAACCTACAGTTGAGAATATAAGAATTATTTTTAATCGGAGCCAGTGGCAAGCCATTCCTTGCTAACTTTCAGAGGCACAATTTTGCATCCACTGGAAGTGAACGGATTAACCCCTTGACTGCTTTGAAAAAATGAACACCACCCAACTGCAAGAGGTATAGATCCACATGAGCCCCACAGTTGCGGGTGCTCATGAGGATCTATACCTCTTTGTGTCCATGTGTCCTTGGACGTCTGCAGCTATTAACTGAACATAAATTTCAGAAACAAAATATGCATCCAGTGGCAGGGAAGGGGCTAATTTCGTGATCTGATGATTTGTTTATTGGGATTTCTAGTACAGTTCTAGTTAGTGCCAAATGAACTTTGCTTCTGAAGGTGCCAAGCTCAACTGGCACTACCCTTGAATTATCATGATCGATCCATCTCCTACAGCTGGTACATATTCGTTAGGTAACACCTCCAAAAACTTTTGGAAATAGGACCCTGGGGTTAAATGGGTTAATCCCTTTTGTTTTTTTCATCAGATTATAGCACCATTTTCTGATTTTTCAGGTTTACCAATCGGTTTGTCAATGGCTGGTGGCACTGCATACCTAATTGAGACAGGTACTTTTTAACCTTTTGGCTGTCAGTAGCGGTTTTTGTCGCTGTGATTCATGCAGGAATCATCACAACAAAAAACAATCTCATTTACTTAATTTTTTTTCCTCACAAGTCACAATGATGGTATTACATTTTCTTACAATTAAAGGTATTTCTTGCAGTTGCAGTTAATCCTTTGTCAGATTACCTCTAAAACATAGGCATAAACAGGTAGAGTTAACTTCACAAACACTAACCTATATAAATTGAGATGATAAATTAAAGAAAACAAAAACAAAACAAAAACCAGTTGGTTTAGTTGCTTTGGTAATAAGATGTTAGTGTGATACCAAGAATTTGTTATTTATAGTCAATTTTGTTCCCTGTTTTTTTTTTTCTTTTCACCCCAGGATATTTGAAGAGAAGTCCGCGTTGGGGAATAGCACCAAAGAGTCTAGGTTTGTATAAATATTTGATGGTTTGTTTCTTTGCATAATATACATGAGTCTTTACATATATGTTATAATACAGAATAATCAATCCAGACCAAAAAGGTGACTGCCAAGCGTGTGAAATGCAAAGAAGTACCCAACGGAGAAAGAAACACGCTTAGAAAAAACGGTACAACACAATTTATTAATATTTCGGGTAAATACCCTTTGTCAAAATAGACAAACAAACAGAGACATTATTTGTTACTTATCTTCAGATGCAGAAGGAATGTGGCCACATTCCTTCTGCATCTGAAGATAAGTAGCAAATAATGTCTCTGTTTGTTTGTCTATTTTGACAAAGGGTATTTACCCGAAATATTAATAAATTGTGTTGTACCGTTTTTTCTAAGCGTGTTTCTTTCTCCGTTGGGTACTTCTTTATGTTATAATAGAGGTTTTTTTTATTTTTTTTTTTTTATTAAAACTTTTTAAATGTGTTTTTTTATGTTGAATCAACATTATTCCCTTCAAAATGGTGTGGTGCCACATGCCTTGTGCTTGATTGAGTCGCTGCTTACTTGGGCTCTGCCACAGTGACTGATGGTTATGTTGCAGTGGAATATGAGGAGGAATTGTGACACTGGAGACAGCACAGGCATTATCACCATACATAAATTGAGATCGCCTTGTATCACACAGTTGGGAAAAGGACATGAATGACTTGCAAAAAATTCATTAATACATATATTGCTTAGGAATATGAAATTTGTCCATGCCAGGTGCATCTTAAAGTCCCTTTTGTTTATAGAAGGGACTCTGTATGATGGGTTGCGTTGAAGTGAATTCAGTAACATACCCAATTCGGCATAGGCAGGCAGCCTCAACCTCTGACAGCTGAAATAACCAGATAAAATTATGTCATGTCTAGTTATGCTAACCTTGCAGCAGAACATACTTTTGGTGCGAAGCGCTGTATGTGTGCATATGTATGTAAACAGGAAAATCTCCAACAGGCTTGAAAATTTAGGACATGATTTCTTCAAGGGGTGCCTAAGAGAGACTCCCAAGTATTTTGGAACCGGGTGTCTCATAGAAGAGTTAAATGACCATTTATAGAAAGTCAGTTGACCCACATTGGATTCCGTAATTTTTGTTATAATCGCTTGAACTTTTGGATATAGCTAGCTTGGAGAAAGACATTTAAAGAGTTTGTTAGCCAACTTTGTACCTTTTCAACTTTTTCTTAATTAAATCTTTGCAGAAAAAGTTGCACTGTCAAAAAAGCATGTGCGTGTACAGTAGTATCGCATAGTCAACACAATTTCACACAATTTATAGGAAGACTGAAATCTAAAGTTATGTAAATAAAAAATTACATCATTGCAAATGACATTTTTTTCAAACCAATGACATGAATGCACTGTGCCTCTTATGGAGCTCAGTCTCACGTTGGCAGATCAGTGAGGCTTTTTTAATAGGAGATATTTCAACATCAGAATCAGATCAAAGGCAACAGGTAGAGTCAAAGACAGCTCTCATATAGAAGGACTTTGTGGGTTATGGTTCCTCGCCATCTCGTTAATATCAACACAGACCCGAATGATATTTGGTCTGCATGTCAATACACATGACCAAACTGCATTATACCTCCCACTCAATAGTTAGCCAGAATGTGCTGATTTAAACCCAAGGCAGTATTTTGCCAATTTTAGAGGTGTCTCGTAACAGGCACCAGTCGAAGGAGTTGGATCGACCATGATAATTCAAGGGTAGTGTCAGATTAGCTTGGCGCTTGATGGCACCCAGCTAATGTGGCAGTACCCTTAACACATATACTGAGGCACCAAGCTATTCCGGCACTACCCTTGAACTATTTTAGTCAAACTTATTTCACACACTGGTGTATTCCAAATGATAAGGGTTAAATTCATATGGTCAAGCCATCTCCTTCTGTAGTGTGTTTGGGCTAACTAGGTTAACCATTATCATACTGAGGCTGAAAGCTTCAAATCTGTACACTGCCATGCAAGCTACATTATAGTACTTACAGATAAGGATATAGACCAATGGCTTTAGTTCAAGGGTGGTGCCAGAATAGCTTGGCGCCTAGAGGCGCCAAGCTATTCTGTCTCCACACTTGAACTATTTTAGTCAAACTTATTTCACACACTGGTGTATTCCAAATGATAAGGGTTAAACAATCAACAGTTGATCACTTGATGACTCTGCTACCCTTAAATCTTTTTTTCTGTTAACAGGAGCTTGCTTTGTGGGTTACGTGATCGGGAAGCTGTCGTATCAGAGCACATGTCAGGATAAAATTCTGCGGCAGATTCCACAATCCAATCTTGCACAGTCTGTTCGGAAACGCCGCGGCATGATCTCGGACTCAGACTCATTTGGGTGGGTAGATTTCACTTACTGAAAATATTGGATAACTCAATAAGCGTGGCGCACCAGCTGTGTGGGATGGATCAGCTGGGACATTTCAAGGGTAGTGCCAGGCTTCCTTGGAGGCACCAAGCTAATCTGGCTCTACCCCCCCCCCCCCCCCCCCCCCCCCCCCCGAAGTATCGTGACTCATCCATATCCTTCTGTGGTGTCTTCATCTCTTCACTGCTGAGAACACATAAACACAGTCTAAAATGCAAGAGACATAGATCCTCATGAACACCTGCAACTGTGGGTGCTTATGAAGATGTGTGCCAATTGCTGACATTTTGTGTCTATGTTCCTTGGATTGCGGAGGTTCCAGTTTTACCAATATATGCGTCCACTGTCGGTGAAGGGTTTAATGCATAAACGGTTGGCTTGTTTTTTTCTGTCTGTGTGTGTGTGTATGAGTGAGTGTGTGCACATTTTCCTAGAGTACAGTTATACATTTTATACCCAGGCTCTCCGTTAACCCATTCAGCCCTGACGCACTACAGCAGGAAATGGATTGAACATGATAATTCAAGGGTAGTGCCAGATTAGCTTGGTGCCTGTCGGCGCCAAGCTAATCTGGCACATTCCTTGAATTACCATGATCGATCCATCTGCTGCAACTGGTGCATAGTCGTTAGATGACGCCTCCAAAATTTGGGAAATACAGGCGTGGGGTTAAATGAGTTCATGGAAATTATCTGTATTCAACGGACAAATTTTGACCGGGACTGAAAGAATGGAAGGCTGTCAGTCACTGGGATGGACACATCTTGAGATAAAAGGAGTGTCCAGTTATCCCAGCCATGTTTCAAGTACGCGATGGACTATAGAGCCCCTGGGACCGATTTTGTTTGGTCATGATATCTGTCCTGATGATGGACAATTTTAAATCCTAGCAGAAAGCCTGATACCCATTTGACCCCAAGGTCACATTTTGGAGGTGTCACCTAATGACTGCCATTTGCAGGAGATGGATCGACCATGTTAATTCAAGGTTAGTGCCAGATTAGCTTGGTGTCATGCTTATTTGGACTACCCTTGAATTGTCATGGTCAATACCTCTCCTGCTGTAGTGCATCAGGGCAAAATAGGTTAAAAACATGACAAAACAAAACAATTTGACACATTACTATAAATTTCTGTGTTTATAGACATGAACACACATTCTTAGAGTGTGCTGTGACACAGTATTTATTAAAGTGAGTTATTTGTACTAAGCAAGAGTGAAACCCGTTTATGTTTTACTAAGTCCCTGTATCTGTAGAAGGCAGTGGCTAACCCTTTTACCTTTTTGTTGTAAATCTTGCTGTGACGTCTTCAGTTGGGCAGAAAGGGGTTGGGACTCACCTAAGTTGTGAGTAATTTAATACTTTTGCATCTGTTTTTTGTTTTGTTTTGTTGGGTCTGTTTGACCATTTGCTTTTTAATTTTTGGGCATGCTAAGTTCCGGGGCAAGTTACATCTATATTGTTTGTCTTTCAGGTGAAAGTGCTGTTAACCCTTTGGCTGTTGGTAGCATTTTTTGTCAAGGCGATTTCTGCAAGAATCACTGACAAAAAATGCTACCAGCAGCCAAAGAGTTAACCACTTCACTGTTGGAACATAGTGAACAACACCCAAATGCATGGGGCATAGTTACTTTAGACTCACATGAGCCCCTGCATCTGCTGGGGCTTGTAAAGCTCTACACCTCTCGCTGTTCTCTGATGTGTCATGTGCAAGTGTCGCAGGCATACAGGATTGGCCAGTAGTGAATCTGCGACGGTTTCTTAGATAATTTTAACCATAACCATCTTGTCACTGGATGAACAGTTTGTTTTTGAAATCTTTGTTCATTCAACGACCAAATGCCACAACCATCTAAGGTTGATAGATACACATTGTTGTCAGCACGATGCATAGACCCAGATGAGCCCTCACAGCCTCAGGACAAGCCATGTCCTAAATTGTATACCGGTAACTTGATGACTTAGCATTGCAAATTTTTGCATAACTTTCCCATAATGCAGATAAATTGTTGTTCTTTGTAATATGTGTACTTGCATTTTGCATAATCAGTGAATCTTGAAACTGGATTGAACAGTGCACATCAGCTAGATCAGCTTATTTGGGGACTTACACAAATGACCATCAATTACTGGTTGAAATCATTAAGATGAGCGAATATATCTCTTTATATCTGTCCTCCTTTAATTCAACCTTTTTGGGGCATGGCCATTACTGGGATACAGGTCGGTGTGGATATCATTGTAAAACTCACAGTCAGTACTCTTTACAGTGTTGGTGGCTGCAAGCACAAAGGGGTTACACTAATTGCCAGTTGCTGAACAGTACCTGTGGCTGCATGCACATCGTGGTTAGCTATTCACAGTGCTGACAGTTGCCCGTACGGTTTGCAGGATTACTCCCCAGATAGACCCACTCAGAGAGTATGCCACAAGTACGCTTCTTTTCAAATGAGATGCGATCTCATTTACGAAGAAGAGTAATTATGGCTTGCTCCTGATGTGGCGAGTACCTCTGCAAATGATATGGGTGCATATGCAAGGGAATTAACTGCTTTTGTTTTTTGAATTTTCAGTATGGAGAGTGACGTGCCTGCAGCGGAGGTGGGATATACAAAGAGTCAGGGGAAGATGCGAGAGGTGTACAGTAGCATGGACACAACTGGGGACACGGAGAACAGGAATGTCAAAGAGCTAGATGACAACCTTCGGCCGTCCATGGATAGAGAAGGTTATAGTCAGCATATATAAACGCACATGCAGTACAGACATGTCATTTAAATCTTAGCCATCAGCGCGAAAGCATAGTACTGCTGTACCTGAAGGTTGGCTTGGCTTGACTTCGCGAACGAAGATTTTATAGGAGTTGCCCACGACGTCTGCAGGCTTGTTCGTGGCTGCGGAGGCCAATCCGAGACAGGCAGGTTCGACCGCAGTGGCTGCAGGGGAAGGTATGGCCAGGGTTCTGAGCTGCGGCATCTCTGTTTTTTCTCCTGAGCCGCTTGTCTTTAAGGCTAGCTCTGTGAGAGTCCTCAAAGGAGACAGCTGCCTTGTAAATGGTGGAGCGCCAGGTGTCACGGTCCGCAGCAAGCGAAGACCACTGGTGGTGGTCGATTTGGCAGGCACTAAGTGACTTCTTGAGACAGTCTTTGTATCTCTTCTTTGGTGCCCCTCTGTCACGGTGTCCAGTAGCAAGCTCGCCGAACAGGGTGATCTTTGGTAGGCGATGATCCTCCATCCTGGAGACATGCCCCGCCCAGCGGAGCTGTGTCCGCAGCAGCAAAGCCTCGATGCTCACAGTTTCAGCCTGTTCAAGGACCTCGACGTTGGTGACATAGCCACTCCAGTGAATGCCCAGGATGGTACGCAGGCAGCGCTGGTGGAAGCGTTCGAGGAGTCGTAGTTGGCTGCGGTAGAGGGCCCAGGACTCGGAACCATACAGCAGGGTGGTGAGGACCACAGCTCTGTACACGCTGATCTTGGTGCCTGTTTTCAGCTGTTGATTGTGCCACACCCGCTTGAAAAGTCGCCCGAAAGCGCTGTTCGCTTTTGCCAGCCTGCTGTCAAGCTCCTTGTCCAGCTTGGCGTCCGACGTGATAATGCAGCCAAGGTAAGTAAACTGGTGCACTGACTTTAGTTCAGACTCGCCAATGGTGATGTGAGGAGGGCGATACACTGTCTTGGGTGCCGGCTGATGGAGGACCTCTGTCTTTTTCAGACTGACCTCGAGTCCAAAGAGCTGGGCAGCATCTGCGAAGCAAGACGTGATGCGCTGCAGGGCTCTCTCTGTGTGTGCAACGAGGGCAGCATCATCAGCAAAAAGCAGCTCACGAATCAGTTGGTCTAGGGTTTTTGTGTGGGCCTGCAGTCGTCTGAGGTTGAACAGGCTGCCATCGAGACGATACCTGATGTACACTGCATCGTCATCATCGAGGTCCACTGTGGCCTGCTTCAACATCATGCTAAAAAAGATGGTGAAGAGGGTCGGTGCCAGCACGCAGCCCTGCTTTACGCCGTTGAGAATAGGGAATGGTTCTGAGAGGTCATTGTTGAGTCTGACCTGGCCTTGCTGGTCCTCGTGTAGCTGGACAATCATGTTGAGGAACTTTGGGGGACAGCCAAGTCGCTCTAGGATCTGCCACATGCCTTGCCTGCTCACAGTGTCGAACGCTTTTGTTAGGTCAACAAATGTTACGTACAGCCCTTTGTTCTGCTCGCGGCACTTCTCCTGTAGCTGTCTCAGCACAAAGACCATATCGGTGGTGCTCCTGTTTGCTCTGAAGCCACACTGGCCCTCTGGGAGTTGGTCTTCAGCGATGGCAGGTACCAGCCGATTCAGGAGCAGCCTTGCAAGGATTTTCCCAGCAATGGACAGCAGGGTAATTCCCCGATAATTGGAACAGTCAGACTTCTCGCCTTTGTTCTTGTACAGGGTGATAACGACTGCATCACGGAGATCTTTTGGTAGTGTTCCTTCCTCCCAGCAGCAGAGAAAGAGGTCATGGAGCTTGTTGTGCAGTGCTGTGCCTCCATGTTTCCAGATCTCTGGCGGTATTCCATCAATGCCTGCTGCTTTGCCACTCTTGAGCTGGTGGATGGCTGTGAGGGTCTCTTCAGCGGTGGGCGGTTCGTCCAATTCAACCTTTACTGGGAGGTGTGGGATTTGTAGGACGACTGCTTCTTGAACAGTGCGCTCAGCGCTGAAGAGGCTCTGAAAGTATTCCGACCAGCGGTTCAAGATGGAGGTATTATCTGTGAGGAGTGCCTGGCCATTCGCGCTTTGCAGGGGACTTTGTACCAGGTGCCTGGGGCCATACACTGCTTTCAGTGCTTCATTGTCAGCGCAAAGCTGGGTCCTCTGTGCAAGTCTGGTCCACCACTCATTCTGGAGATCTCTGAGCTTGCGCTGGAGACTGCTGCAGACGAGGCGGAAGGCAGACTTCTTCACAGGGCAGGAAGGCTGGGCTAGGTGGGCCTGATGGGCGGCTCTTTTTTTTGCTAGGTGTTCTCTACATCGTTTTCGTCAAACCAGTCTTTGTTCTTCTTTCTGGCGAAACCCAAGACTTCTGCAGAGGATTTTGCAATAGCAGTTTTCAGTTGTTCCCAAAGTGTTTCAGGGGAGAAGTCTACTGGGTCCGCTGTGTCTTTGAGCCTGCGCTGTAAATCTGTCTGAAAGGCAGCTTTCACATCGTCACGCTGAAGGCTGGCAACATCAAGCTTTTTCTTGGGGGGCCCCCATTTCTCTGGTTTTGGCTTGAAGTGGAGCCTGAGTTTGCAGCGGACAAGGCGGTGGTCAGTGTGGCACTCTGCGCTGGGCATCACTCTGGTGAGGAGGACGTCACTGCGGTCCCTCTGACGCACTAGGACATAGTCGATAAGGTGCCAGTGTTTGGAGCGAGGATGCATCCAGGTGGTCTTTCGACTGTCCTTTTGCTGAAAAGTAGTGTTGGTGATGACCAGTTGCTGCTCCGCACAGAACTCCAACAGTAGGCGGCCATTGTCATTGCAGTTCCCCACGCCATGCTTGCCGAGGACTCCTTTCCAGGCTTCAGAGTCCTGGCCCACTCTGGCGTTGAAGTCGCCAAGGATGATGACTTTGTCGTCTGCAGGGGTACTCTGTAGGAGGCTGCGCAAGTCAGTGTAAAACTTGTCCTTTTCAGCAGGCTCTGCCAGGAGGGTTGGGGAGTACACACTGAGAAGGGTGACGTGTTGCTGGTGTCTCAGTGGGAGGCGCATGGACATGATGCGGTCTGAGTGGCCCGTTGGTAGGTTTTCCAGCTTAGTCGCAATGGATGTCTTGACCATGAAACCCACGCCTGAGAGCCGTCTTTCTGATGCAGGCCTGCCTGACCAGTAGAAGGTGTACCCAGCACCAAGTTCTTGGAGGCTGCCTTCGTCCGGAAGGCGTACTTCGCTGAGCGCGGCGATGTCGATGTTTAACCTCCGCAATTCATGGGCAATGAGGGCGGAGCGACGTTCAGGGCGTCCGCTGTCTGCTTTGTCGAGCATGGTTCGGACGTTCCAGCATGCTACGTTGAGTCCGGTCGTGGTCGTCATGAGAGTGGATCCGTTATTCTTTCTTGTTTTTTGACCGCAGGAGAAGATGCCCGTTGACCGCGGCTAGCCAACTGGGGTTGCGAGGGGACGAGCTTTGGTTAGGCCACCTTTTCTAGGCCCCTCTCCGTGTGGAGCAAGCAGTGCTGTCCCTAGAGAAGGCTGCTTGGTCGTTCAGGGTGTGCCGAGTGATGTTGTCATCCCCAGGTCAACATCAGGCGACCAATATCCTGAACCGCCTGCATGCAGGTTTGAGACTGCGGCTTCCAGTGACATCTTTCACCTGCCGTTTCGCCCCTCGCCCGTCGCTACAGGACTTGGAATGGTCAGTGTCATGGTCCGTGGACGTTTCCTAAAGCCTGCGCGGTGGAGCTTTTTGGTGGAGTGCAGTGTGCGCAGTACTGGCCCCACCCTTTAAACCCTTGGTTCATCTGCCATGGCCTAGCAAGCTGGGACGATGGCATCGAGGTCCTCGGGTCGTAGGTTTTATATCAGACTGTCCTTGTCCTAGTCTCTGGCTCAAAAGCCTTCCCCGGAGACACGGGGGCTTTGATGTCAGGGGTTTCCTCCCTTAGCCTTTCCGCAGCCAAGCGGCCAGGCCTGCA
This sequence comes from Semisulcospira habei, assembly GCA_036245525.1. Classification (NCBI taxonomy): domain Eukaryota; kingdom Metazoa; phylum Mollusca; class Gastropoda; family Semisulcospiridae; genus Semisulcospira; species Semisulcospira habei. Next base: position 93,932,285 of record BTPG01000001.1, read on the forward strand.
AGGCAGCAGGCGACTCGTGGAGGGCGGGGTCGTCTATGTCCCGTGCAGATGTGAACATCTGCCCACTGCCAAGGTATAGCTTAATGATTTAACACTTTAACTTCATAGGTCATTTTGACCCCTTCACTGCCAGTGGTCGCAGATTGTGTTTCTGAAATATTTATTTAATCAGTGTCAAAGAACCCCAGCCGTCTATGGACATGGACACAAAGTGGTGACAGTGAGAGACATAGAACCTCATTAGCCCCTGCAGCTGCGGGGGCACAAGAGGATTTTTATGTCTCTTGCAGGTTGACTTTCTTGGCAGTGAAGGAGGTTACCTACTTTGTACAGTAACGGTAGCTGCATGCTCAAGGGGATTACGCTATAATTAATCCTACCACTTTTTGGCTCATGTGTGAAGCAAAAGTGAGTATGTTCTTGGCCAGTCCATAGTAAACTTTAATGTTGGCATTTTCTCCAAGACACAGACTTCACACTTGGCCCAAGGATTTATTGTGACAAGACCTTTCTAAACATACCAAAGTTACTGACCTCTGTTTAAGGTCAAGGCCACAGGGGGTGCAAAAATAAGTCTGAAATAGCCTATTTTGACTAAAACATTTCTTTCTCAAATACTGTTTTAAACTTCAAACCCAAACTTGGTACTGTGATACCTGATGGCAAGACCTATATACTAATTTGGATGATCCCTCAGACAGATCAAGGGTCACAAGAGGTTGGCAGATGTGTTAAAAAATGCCAATTTTGCATAGAATTGTAGTTTTATCAGAGTTGTTTTTCAAACTTTTCAACAAAATTTGGCACACAGGTAGCTGATGCACCTTTCTATGCACACTAATTTAGTTATCTCATCACAAAGGTCAAGGTTCAAGGTATGTAGGCAAATTTGTGAAAAATGCATACATTTTCAGAAACATGGATTTCGCAGGTACGGAAGCCAGCCCTTTTCTTATTCTAAGACACTTGAATACTTGCTCATGTCTGTGAAATGTCAGAACGGTCACATGCGGATCGGTCATACACGTGAGCCATAAGTGCTTTGCCTTTCTTTTTTTGATATTTCATTTTTGATTTGGTGACCCCTTCACTGCCAGTGGAGACAGATCATGTTTCTGAACTCTTTGTTAATTCAGTGCCAAATAGTTCTAGTCCAAGGAACATGGCTACTGGTACAGAGTGGTGTCATCAAGAGACATATATATCCTTATGAGCCTGGAGGCTCATTGAGGATCTTTGTCTCTTGCTGTTGGATCATGTTCAGTTTTTCTCGGCAGTCAAGGGGTTTAATAGTTTTTACTAGTCATCACAAAGCATGCTTAATTCTCTGATCATTTTTAATCTTTCAACCTCCAGTCTCTTGGAAATCTCTAGGTATGCTGGATGAACCATTTCACATTGTTGTTCTGAGTTATTTTCTCTTGTTCTTTAATATTTTTGTCACTAGGATAGCATTTTTTATTGTGTTAAACTTGAAGATTGTATGTTTGTGGATTTTTCTGTTGTTTTGGCACATGTGCAATAGCAGTAGTGAGAACAGCATGTACCACGCCAGTCCGTCTGGCATCTGTTGTAAGCTTTAACTCATTCAACCTGGACATGCCATAGCAAGACATGGATCAAACATGATAGTTCAAGGGTAGTGCCAGAATAGGTGGCACCCATAGGTGCCAAGCTATTCTCGTAATTGTAATACAGTCCTTCAGAGGACAAATTAAAAATTTTGGGATTTCGGTCCTCAAGTAGAATGTGTTAATATTGACTTTTTTTTGGGAGCAAGCCAAACATTTCAAAAGTGATGCTTTGTCTTGAGACCTTTGTAAACGTAACCATTTGAGTGACCTCTGTTGTAAGTCACAAAGGGACCATAAATAAGTCGCAAATTGTCACATATAGACAAATTTGTGTTTTCTAAATATGATTTGAACTTCAAGTTCAAAGCCAGAATATGGTACAGATATGCTTGATAAGAGTCAAGGGTCACAAGAGGTTAGCAAGTGTGTAGAAATGGCTGTTTAGTTTTTTTTTCATCACTTTGGCAAACTTGGCATACTACTTTGGCAGACCATTTGCAATGGTCAGAGGCCATGGGAAGTTGGCAATGTGTGAGAATTGACATGTTTTGCAGGTACAGTGGCCAACTCTGTAGTCATGCCAAGACTGTTTAAAACTTGGTCATTTGAGTGACCTTTTGGAATGGTCACAGAAATTGAGGAGTTGCCATGCACGTTAGCCATGACGGCATTGCTTTTTGCATTATTTTTGTTTGCTTATAATTACGGTTATTCTTCTTTGGTATACTATTATGATGTCTTATGGAATATAATATTTTTTATGTTCACATGATTTATTTTGTTTGTGATTGTTTTCTTTTATATTTTACTATTTATATCCTGTTTTGAGGCTGATGATGTGTACTTTTCTTTGCACTTTTTAGTTTTAGAAACCTTTCTCAATATTGTTTTGAATTGATTAAAGTACACATGCACTGTATTCACTAAAGTGATGAAAACTTCAATCTTTTACTTATTTATTTATTTATTTTTACCTAGGGTGGTAGATACTTACTCTTCTGTTGTTCTCTTTTTTTTCATAGTCTTCTTTTATATTTCTGATTTTCTTAAGAACTCTAAACTTTTAACCCCGTGGTACGTGTAGCCCACGGTACAATATTGTATGCAGTACCAGTGGCTGCATGCACAAGGGGTACAAAAAACCTTCACTGCTGAGAAAAAGTAAACATGGTCCAACTGCAATTGTGGGGATTCATGAGGATCTATGCCTCTTGTTGAAAGAACTTGTATCCATGTTTTTTAGATGGATCGTGCTCTGCATTAACCAAGTTGTTTCATCAAAAACATTACCGATGACATGACCTATGGGAAGTGTCTACTACTTACTCAATTCTAGCCTAAGAGCTCGTTAACACACAACCCGGGAGGCACTCGGGGAACCCCGAGGGGGCCAAGAGTTGTCTCCCGATACTTCCCATCCGGAACCGAGTACCCATAATTCCTCAGTCAGTCTACTTAGGCTTACGCTGTTCAGACGTGTTGCTCTAGCCTACGGATTTTGGGATTTTCGACCGGTTCGCCGGTCCTCGACGGACTTGGTTCTTCTCTTGTCTTCTTCTTCGTCGGCCCCCCCTGGGCCTGGTGGCTCTGGTGTCCCTTCTTCTTCCCCCCCCCCCCCCCCACCCTTCCCCAGTCCCGCTCCGGGAAAAGGTAAGGTAGCTGGGTTGGCCCTCGGCTGGTTCCCGGGCTGGGTACTGGTTGAGCAGGCACGAAGGCGGTCTTCTTTTGCGCTGTTGCTTGTGCCAAGATTCTTGACTTTTACTTAGCGGGCCTCGCGCCCGTTCCCCCTCTCCTTCCGTGTTGGTGTCGCATTATTATTGACAGGGTCAAATCTCCCTTTCGCTGTGGTTAGCAGCGTTGTTTTGAAAGTTCCGCGGTTTTAAACAGAAGGCATTTACGCCTGAGGAAAGAAATGAGACGTTGTAGTCTGGAACGGTCATTCTTAAACGGCGCAGATCCGCAGGTGGTCAGCTTCGTTTTCCAAGATGGCGTCTAACGATGCAGAGCTCCTTGTTCCTCGCGGTTAAAACCTTTACTGGAATGGGATTGGTGCGCAAGATCGGTGAAAGCTAAGTCTAACTTTATTTACCTGCTCACTTATTCCTCACCTATGCTCTTGTACCTGGTGGGGTTCGGGGAATGTGTTGTGCTCCAGCCATTCCTTGACGCATTACGTTGGTGGATGTGGCGAGAGCCGACGCTTACTTCGGTACTGAGTCGGTCACGTAATGCCTGTTTTGTTATGCATACTGCAGTCCTGTTTACCATATACGGGGGCGCCAGGAAGCATGGATACGGGCATACACCGATGGATCAGCCACAGATGCAGTTCAGGATGGAGGGGCTGGGGTGTACATTCAGTACCCAAACGGAAAATGGCAGGCAGAGGCAGTACCAACAGGCCTTCACTGCACAAATTACAGAGCTGAGGTGGAAGCCCTAGTCCGCGCAGCTAACACCCTTAGTGGCACTGCAGACCCTGATGCCCTGATTGTCTTCCTTACTGATGCCATGTCTGTCCTTGAGGCAGCAACAGCAAGCAAACTGCCACGTCTACAAGAGGCACTGCAAAACATCAAGTGCACCAGACTGGTGCTGCAGTGGATGCCTTCACACTGTGGCATCTACGGCAATGAAGAAGCTGACAGAATGGCAAAAGTGGGCGCAGAGAAAGAACAAGATGAAAATGGAGTCAGCTTCACAGAGATGAAGACCATCATTAAGTCTGTGTACAGACCACCACAACGGCCCCTAGACAGTTACCATCAGCTGTCCAGACAAGAGCAGGTGACCATCTTTCGTCTGAGGACCGGGCACAACCGACTCAATTTCCACCTGCACAGACGCTTCCACCTCGTGCCATCTCCCCTGTGCCCTTGTGGAGAAGCAGAGCAGACCGCAGAGCACATCCTCCAGGACTGTGGGAACCACCAGCCGCTGAGGGAGGAGATATGGCCGAAGCCCGCCACTCTACAAGAGAAACTGTACGGGCCTGTGGAGGCGCTACAGAAGACCACAGATTTCATTTTGAGAGCCAAACTCCAAGTGTGACGGCGTTCGAGAAGAAGAAGAAGATATACAGGGGCGTATTAGATACATGGGAGATGCAAAGTTTTAGTCAGTTGAGGGGACACTGACGGCACCAAGATGACTTATTGTTGCTATCATGGAAGAAAATCATAAGCAGCAATAAATTCTCTTGCCACCACAGGTGCTACTCACATTCACTCACTCACACATTCCACAAGTTACAATGACAGGGCGGCAAATGGACGGTGATTTGGGACGGGTGAGCCCGTCGCGAACACATCTATGGCCGGCGCCAGTGACCTTCTCCCGGCCCGAACCTCCCTGGAAAAAAAACAAAACAAAAAAAAACAGTGCTCAGACAGCTCTATGTCTCCTGAACACACTGGTATATGCTCCTTGGTTAAATTCCTACTTGTGCATGAGAATACAAGTTAACATGAACAACAGTAACGATTTACGGTTGAAAGGAAATTAATTGCCTTCTGGCAACATAAGACAATGATCAAAGCTGCACCTGGAGGCCCGTCGCTATGGTACAACTCCGGTCTTTCGCGGGGGCACCGCTCCGACAAAGGTTCTGGGCCTGCCGCTTGCTTCAGGCCTATACTTGTCATGACATGCTTGAGTTTTGTTGTGCAGGATGTGTTGTAGGCTCAACTTAGCTTGGCGGTCCTCCCAGACGAAGGTTGTCTGCCACACCTGTGGGGGCCGGGATGTACCCGGCGTAGGACGTATACGCTGGGAAGACAGGTGCACACTTTGGTCGTTGGGGAGTTGCCTTGGCGGGATGGACAGACAGTGAGGTTAGCCGCGACTCCACTTCTTCGCAGAGGGTAGGTCGCACAGGTAGGGTGCTTACCTGGGCTTAACTGGGACCCGCCTGCCTGCACTCTCTACCTTGCGGGGATGTATTGCAGGCCCGCGCGCTTGCTGACAGGTTGTTCCTCGCTGGTTGTGCCTTTGTCTTGCGAAAGTTAACCTTACCAGGGCAGGGTCCCTCAGGCCCACGCCCGCGTGCCTTCGGTTGTTTGTATGTTGCAGTGGCCTCTGGATGACCTGCACACAGCACGGACGTTTACAGTGACCGTCGGACTCATACAAGGTCTGTCTACCATGTGCCTCCAAACATTGGTGTGACGTCTGCGCCACATGACCTGAACGGCGCTGGTCTCACCTTGGAGCTTTTATCGACGAGAGCGCCCGGCACCTGTGACTGGTTCCAGACCTGCTGAGATACCGGCGGCTATTCCCGGTACTCCGACCGCTCGAGTTCCGACGAGATGACTGTGAGATCACCATGCCGGACGCGTCAGTATAGTGTGCAGGAGGAAATGCGCTTGGACAAAGCCTTCTGACAGACAACCTGCTTCGCTACAGAGCACGCTGGTCCCAACTTGGGTTTTTCCGACGCGAACGCCAGACACCGGTGACTGTTTCCAGGCCTGAGGACGTACCAGCTGTTGCGGTTCTCCAGCCTCTCAAGTTCCGACGTCCCTAGCGTTGGGGGATCGACACGTCGGACACAGCATGGTAGTGTGCGGAGTCGGGAGCTCGAGGCGTTGATTCCCAGGAGGGAACACGCTTGGACCAAGCCTTAAACCAGGCAGAGAACCCATCTCGCTACAGAGTTCGGTTCGGAGAGACGTGCTTCATGCCGTCCATGGTCAACCGATCCCCACTCGTCTCCTAGGAAGGCCTTGGATCCTCCTCGGCTGCTGCGAACCCACCTCGCCACAGAGTCCGGCTCGCGGAGACAATCTGACACGCACACCACGTCTCGACACGTTCGGGATCCGCTCTTCGCTCGAACTCGGGCCGGCTGCTAGTGGTTGCAGGGTACTGTTGGTGACCAGCCAGCAAGGCGGAGGTGCCTGTCTCCGTTCCTTACCGCCCGAGTCCTTTACGTTCTTGTGGAGGGATTGCTACGCGGACCGCTCCAATTAGTGCGCGGAGAGGGGTTATCGACGGGGGCGTTACAGGAGGGTACGCACCTGGACATAGCCTGCTGTCGGGCGGAGACCCACCTCGATACAGAGCCCGGTTCGCAGAGTCACGCACGCATGCGTACTTACCGCGGCACGACTAGGAATCCACTTCACTCAAGATCGGATCTCCGCTCTTGCTCTCCTGCACGCGAGGAGGGACCACTCTGCACCTTGGATGGCTTCTCCATCTACGGATCTCCCTAGTTGGAGTCACCCTTCCGACACTCCAGGTCTACACTCCGCTATCTCTCCTCTGCGGGCGTGCTTAGGAGTTACCGTTCTTCACGTCGCTCCAGGGATTCTGTCCTGCCTCGCTCGTCGGTCCCTTTCGCGTCCGGCTGCCGTTCGTCCCTTTTCTCTCCCCCTCACTCAGCCCTTCCCCTTCTTCGTGCTCCGGCCCCGGTCTCCTGGCTGCAGTTGCTCCTCTTCTGGACACCCGACCCCCTCCGGTGGTTCCTCGGGGAGGATGCTGTCGTTACTTCGCCTTGCTCGGACCTGTTTACCTCCTCTTGAGGTTACAGTACACGTTTCAACCCAGTTGTGCACTAAAATACTCCTTGGAGATCTGACGACTCACTAGCTTGTGGCCTTACGCGTGAGTTCCAAATTACTTAGTTAGTGGAGGTACTCTGACTTCACACGGGTGGTAAATGGGTCTGCGAGCGCTTCGGCTTCTGTCTCCCCTGGTGCCCTCTCGGATACAGCTCGGAGTTGGCAGCGGCTTCCGGACTTCGTGACAGGCGCTTCGACTACCCTGCGCTTCTTCTCTCGGTTCTCGGATCTTCTTCACCCCCATGGAGTTGCCGGCTGTTGGCTTCCCTCGGCAGGACTGGTGCTCGGGAGGTCACAGGAGTTTGCCTGCCCTTCCGGCTGTGGATCTGCTCTTGACTCTCCTTTGGGACTAGACGACCTCTCTCGTCCGTACCTCCCTTCGTGTCGTGAGATTGAGAGCTCCTTACCCTACACTTCGTTCTCCATGTCGACGACTCCTGGCGCCGAGCGGGTCGGCATGATGCGGATGGACCCCCTGTGCTGACGACTCGACTGAGCCAGTTCTTGGGGAGTTCCTGGACTTCGCTACGGGGAGCAGACCGGAGGAGGCTTCTAGAACCTTCGCTTCGCTTACGCTGTGGGACCATGGCGCAGCTCTGTCTCCCTGGTGTCTAACCAACTTGACAACCCCCTTGGGCACCCTGGAGTGCACCGGGCTTTGAACACGTGCTACTGCTGCGGCTGTGCTCGCGGTTGGATGGCCTAGCCACTACTCGGAAGTCGGATCTACTCTCCTTCGGTCGTCTCTAAGCCCGGCTGCTTCGGCTACGCCTCCTACTAGCGTGGTTCTTCTCGAACTCCAGCCTGGCCTCCGGACCTCGCGGTCAAGAGCGTGAACGGCTTGGATCTGACGCTGACTAGTAGGTCATCTTCTCGTGGGAGGTCTGAGCCAACCTGTTTCCCCGATGGATCCAGTTGCTACACGCGGATTGCACCAGGATGCCTTCGGAGGATCGGCGCACTGGCGAGACGGCTTCGTGGACCTGTTCGCCACTAGGTGGGTGCACTGGCGTGCCCCTTGCCTTTGTGGGTTTTTTGCCCTCCGGGACGAGACATCGACGCTCTGGCCTAGCCTGGGAAGGATTCTCCGCTCGTCCTGTTCGTCACCCCGTTCCTTGGTACCGGTCCTGAACCACTTACCCCTCAGCTCTCCACGGACCCCCCGCTACTGCTCCCCGCATTCTGCAAGGTGCTCATGCAGCCGCGACGGTCGCCGTTCCGCCTTGCTGGAGCCACTACTCCTTCGCCTTGGCGGTTGGCGGCAGACCCTCAGCGTTGGAGTCTTCACGTGGGCAGCAGTCGAAGCTTCGCTATAGCCGCCTCCCTCAACTTGACGCCTCTACGATGAAGTCGGCAAGGCGCTGTGCTCCTGGGCGGCGTCCGTCGCCTCTCCCCCACCGACACTGCTGACCCCAGCTGGCAAACTTATCCCCAGGAGACTAGGCAGGATAGCCTGAGCTTGCCGCACGTATATACACGACGACATAGCTGTCCGGAGCGGACACGCTCGCCTCTTGGCCGTGCCCGGCAGCACTGAAGCTACAAGTCAGACCATCTTCCTGACTACGCTCAATCATGCGATCCGAGTTCCAGGATCCATCCCTCAGGGAGCTTAGAGGCTAATTACGTCCTATCAGCTACGTGCAGGGCCACAAACGTCGCAGTCGTCAGGAACTGTGCTGTCTTCCACTTCGTGGCTGCTCTGGGGCTGGTGGGCATGTTCTCTCGTTCGCAGAGTTCTGCCAGGCCAGCGTGGCTACTCGCTCTGGTGGGGTGCTTCTCAGGGGTCACCTCTCCCTCCTGGCGCTTCAGCGCCGTAGGTACACCTCCCCAGAGTCGTTGGGAGTTTGCGTTGGGGAGGACGGCCCTTGGGGCCCTAAGGTGTGCTAGTGCGCGGCACCCTCCTCCTATTCGTCATTCTCCCATAGGTCATGTCATCGGTAATGTTTTTGATGAAACAAATGCATTTTTCTTTAAAAGGTATTTTTTCGAAAAATACTTACCGATGACATGACTCGGACGACCCTCCCACCGGCCCCGCTTGCCGCTGGTAAGCTAAGTATCCTGACTGAGGAATTATGGGTACTCGGTTCCGGATGGGGAGTATCGGGAGACAACTCTTGGCCCCCTCGGGGTTCCCCGAGTGCCTCCCGGGTTGTGTGTTAACACAACGAGCTCTTAGGCTAGAATTGAGTAAGTAGTAGACACTTCCCATAGGTCATGTCATCAGTAAGTATTTTTCGAAAAAATACTTTTTAAAGAAAAATGCATATTTCAGAAGCACAGTCTATCCAGTGGCAGTGAATAGGTTAAGATGAATACAGCTGTACAAGGAAAGTTGTACATGGAAACCTTATTTCTAATTGTACATTTCTTACCTGACAGCAAAGCGTGATAAGCAGGCATCAGCTTCTCAAGCAACCTTGACCTATGATGAACTTCGCCTCCGCAATCGACAGGAATATTTAAAGGGCATGGCTGCTGGACCCAACAGCCCCTTCCAACAGCGGCCTTTCCCAGGGCCCAACCCTAACCAATCTTCGCCCGCTCCTTCACTACCCCCTTCCCAGGATCCGCAAACAGTATGGGATGCTCCTGAACCCAAGCCCACACCATTTGGAACCGGAGCCAGAACACGTGAGATTTTAAAAAATATTTCTGTGATGATATAATCCTGTACTGTTTGTGGAAGTACTCCCCAGATAGACCCACAGAGGGAGTACACCACAAGTGCATTTTTTATTGAAATGAGATGCTAAATAGACCACCCTTGAAATATCGTGTTTTTTTTTGTTTTCTTTGTACACAGCAGACTGTAGAGCCACTCATGACGACTGTGTCATGGACAAATACGCTGCCAACACGGCACTGACAGGACAGATTACAGATGAGGACGACAGACACTATTGACAAGAGCCTGATGACTTTGTAGAGTGGTGCGATAGAAATGATCTTGAATTACATGTTGGCAAAACAAGAGAGATGGTGATAGATTACAGGAAAAACAAACATCATCCCGGTCCTGTTGTCATCAAGGGAACAGAAGTTGAGCGTGTAGAGTCCTACAAGTATTTAGGTGTTATTTTTGACAACGCGCTCAACTGGAAATAAAGGCTATTGTGATAAAAACGCGTACCTGTCTTTACTGTTTGAGAAAACTCAGATCATTTAATGTAAGCACTCAGATTTTACAGATGTTTTTTTCTGCTCCATTATTGTTAGTGTTCTAACTTTTGGACTGATGTGCTAGGGTAGAAATTTATGTAAAAGAGACCAAGAGCATCTTAACAAAGTAATCAGGAAAGTGGGCAGGGTGATTGTTAGAGCACAAGATACTTTGGACACACTGTACAACAGACGGATTATGAACAAACTGGTTGACATTCTTGATGACAAAACATATCTGCTTAGATATAAATTTGACAGCAGACATATTGAACGAAGTGGCAGACTTCGATTACCCAAAAGTAGTACATCACATTATGCCAACTCTTTTGTCCCTCACGCTGTTAGCCTTTTCAACAGTAATATCAGATAGTGTCTGTCAACATTCTTTAGTAATTTAGTACTAGCCCATTCAGTAGTTCACTGCAACACTGCTGACACCAAAAAAACAGGGGGCATAAACCATAAGTGTTTCTGATGTCAAGTGTGTTACAAAGGTTACAGTTCATCTCTTTAACTGAGAGTTATAGGTTACTTAACCCATATCATACTGAGGCTAAAAGCTTCAAATTTGTACAATGCCTAATGCAAGCAACATTATAGTACTTACAGATAAGAATATATAGTAATGGCTTTAGTTCAAGGTGGTGCCAGAATAGCTTGGTGCCTAGAGGCGCCAAGCTATTCTGGCACTACCCTTGAACTATTTTAGTCAAACTTATTTCACACACGTATTCCGAATGATATGAGTTAATTCATTCAATGAGTGACTGATGATGCCATGTGTTGTATGGGCAGAAGTGAATTTCCTCATATGGGCACACAGCGAATTTCCCCAAGAGGGATAATAAAGTATTTTTTGTATTGTATTGTAACCCATATCCTTTCATAGCATCTCAGGGCTTTATGGGTTGATCCTGGCCTTTCTAACTGATCTTTGCTTTTCTGGAAATAATTGTACGCTAGATTTTACTCCCCCACCCGGGTCTGCCCTGGGGGACTTGGGTGGGGTTAACTACTTTTTAGTTCCCAGGGTCACCTTGGTCAGCCCCACAGGGTGGGTTTTCCCCTCTATTCTGGGGCATGTGTTTCTGTCTCCCCTTGGTCTATTCACCTGTACAGTGGAGTCCAGTTAACACGAACTCGCTTAACACGAATTTCCGGTTAACACGAACCGTTTTTGCATTCCCGGCCAACGGCCTTCTTATTCTGTATTAAAATTTCACTGATAACACGAAATGCTTAACACGAAATTTCGCTTAACACGAAGCTGTTTTCGGTTCCCAATCAGAGCAATTTCACTATTATCCACCTGTTTAACACGAACACAGATTATAGTCTCAAACACCGAAAACCAATTCATGAAAGGGGCACTGCACGTGTCACTCTCGTGCTGTAGTACACATGATACAGATCAGAACGAACTCTAGCCTGTGATTGGCTGAATAGCCTTCAGTTGTTGTAATCCATCTTCTCATTGGCTAGAGTTTCTGAACTGTATTGATGCATCATTCGTGTACCAATACAACCCAACACTCCCTCATTTCAATTAACCACCGATCGTGGCTACCCCAAGGTAGAACAGAAGTCGATTATGCTTGAAGTGAAAAAACAAGATTAATGAGATCCACGATTGTCTCTCTACACGGGCTGTCAATAATGCAAGACAGACTTCAATCATCGCGTTTATTAAATGACTTTGACTGTGTTGCTTTTACCAATGCGAGATCGTACTTCAGCCCGTGTTGCTTTTACTTTACTATGGATTTTACCTGATGGTTTTTACATTAAATACGTGAGCTGTACACGTATCCTTGTGTTTTCCTAGCGAGCTGAAGGTAAGGTATGCATATTTAGTACGATAATGTGCACTTTTAACCTCGTACTCATTCATCCACGCATCTCTTACACACTTTTTCCTTGCCGGGAGGGCCGTGATCAATTTTGAGGCCATATTGGTTAACACAAAATACGTTTAACACGAAATGATTTTCCGTGTCCCCAGAAATTCGTGTTAAGCGGACTCCACTGTATTTTCCTTTTTAAACTCTCCCTACTGTCTGCGCTGCGTGTAGCTCTTGATATTGGATGCGTGTTGCTAAATGGTCTTAGGTTTATTTAGCATAATAGACCGGCTGGCACATGCATTCAATATTTTGTTTAGTTTTTTTTTCACAAGCAGTGCAGGCACGTCCTGAGAAAGTCTTGTTGCTCTTGGGACGTTAAGCAATGTACAACCAACCAACGCTTGATTTTACTGTTTATTACTGTGTTGCAGCCAAAGGAAAGAATCAGTATGGGGACATATGGGAGGAGTAATTTTCATACCAGATGTTCTGCTTCAATCCAGCTGACAGTTTGCAAGTGTGCAGATTCCACCAATAGCGGCAAAATCGTCACTATTGACATAAAGGCCTTTGTTTTTAACCCTTTCAGGGCCAACACCCTACAGCAGGAGATTGATTGACCATGATAATTCAAAGGTAGTGCCAGATTAGCTTGGCGCCTTCAGGCGCAAAGCTAATCTGGCACTACCCTTAATTTATCATGGTCAATCCATCTCCTGCAAGTGGTACATAGTAGTTAAGTAACACTTCCAAAATTCGGGAAGTGCACCCATGGAGGTGTCAACTTCTTGCTCTTTGATAAACTGCATGCTGAGTTGCAAGAAATCCCCCAAAAGAAACAAACACGCTTAGAATTTGTGGTGTTTTGTGATTGTCCTTTTCTCAGAGCGTGTTTTGTTCTTTGTCGGGATTTTCTTTGCAGTTCACGCGCTTGGCAGTCACCTTTTTGGTCTGGATTTTGTTGACTTCCGAAACTAGATGGCCATTTTGTTTTCATCTGCATAGTACTACTGGGAGATTGAGCATGATAGCTCACACACAGTGTGGAGTGCCACTACAGTAGTTCGTGTAGAATCTGCTTCTACACTTGATTGTTCATTTTGGCTACATCAGTACATGTATAGGCTATTATATATCTGGATTAAGATAACTTGCCTACTAAGTAGATAGGGGGGAAATGGAGGGGGGTGGGTGGGGGTGGGGGGGGAGGGGGGGAAGAGAGAACTGATAAAGGAAAGAAATGTGCATTCCTGATTAAGACAAATATTTAAGCACAGTTCTCTCCCATATCGGTGCTATTTTGGCTCACGTGCGAAGCAAAAGTGAGTCAATGTTCTGGGCCAGTGGCCGTCTATCCGCCGTCTGTCGTCAGCCCGCCGTCGTCCGTGGTAAACTTTAACGTTGGCATTTTCTTGGAGACTATTAAAGTACAGTCTTCAAACTTGGCCCAAGGATACTTTGTGGCAAGACCTTTCTAAAAATACCAATTTCAGTGACCTCTCACAAAGGTCAAGGTCATTCATAGGGATCAGGAAATATATCAAAAATAGCTATTTTTGGACACAATTTATTTTTTCTCAAATACTATTCACAACTTCAAACCCAAACTTGGTACAAAGATACCTGATGGTAAGACCTTTATATGCAAACTAATTTGGTTGATCCCTTGGAAAGGTCAAGGGTCACAAGAGCTCAGGAAATAGGTCCAAAATAGGGATATTTTTACAAAAGATGTTTTTTCTCAACTACTATTCAGAACTTCAAACCCAAACTTGGTACAAAGATACCTGATGGTAAGACCTTTCTATGCATACTAATTTGGTTGATCCCTCGGAAAGGTCAAGGGTCACAAGAGCTCAAGAAATGGGTCCAAAATCGCCATATTTTGACAAAAGGTGTTTTTTTTTCTCAAATACTATTTACAACTTCAAACCCAAACTTGCTACAGAGATACCTGATGATAAGACCTATCTATTCATAATAATTTGGATGACCCCTCGAAAAGGTGAAGGGTCACAAGAGCTCAGGAAATGGGTAAAAAAAATAGCCATATGGGGCGGTCCGTGGCGCAGTGGTTAAGGCGCCTGCCACCAATGCTAAAGGTGCGAGGTTCGATTCTGGGTTTCGGCGTCGGATTTTTCTGCTCTAGTAAGTGTCACCGTTAATTTGGACGGACCGTCGGGGGTTCTTTCTCCGGGTACTCCGGTTCTTCCACCCCCCTCCACTTTGGTACCGGTTTCAGGCCACTTTATAAATTTCAAATACAAGCGATCAAAATTTCCGAAACTTCAGTAGCTGAGCTGACCCTTCACACCACGTGAATGTCCTGTGTCTGTCTTGCACTGTGTTTGTCTTCAGAGTGAATGTGTGTGTGTCACGTGAGCGTGCTTGTTGGGTTCAGTTCGTGGTACTTTGAGCCGTTCGCCGAATTGGGAAAAAGCGCCTATATAATAACCAGTATTATTATATTTTGACGAGAATTTTTTTTCTAAAATACTATTCTCATCTCCAAACCCATCCTTGCTACAGAGGTAGCTGATGGTAAGACCTATCTATGCATACTAATTTGGATGACCTCTTGGAAAGGTCAAGGGTCACAAGAGCTCAGGAAATAGGTAAAAATTAGCCATATTTTGACAAGACATGTTTTTTCTCAATTACTATTCACAACTTCAAACACATACTTGCTACAGAGATACCTGATGGTAAGACCTATCTATGCATACTAATTTGGATGACCCCTGGGAAAAGATCAAGGGTCACAAGAGGTCAACAATGTGTATAAAATGCCAATAATTCTAGTCTTTACCAACATTTTTGCAAACTTTTCAGTCAAATTTGGCACAAAGGTAGCTGATGATAAGACCTTCCTAGTATCCTAATTTAGTCGACTCATTGCAAAGGTCACGGGTCAAGGGGGTTTCACAGATGTGTGAAAACTGATTAAATTTTGAGAAAACATGGATTTTATTAGTGCAGAAGCCATCCCTTTACTTACTGTCAGACGTGTGGATCAGTCATACATGTGAGCCATAAGGGCTTTGCCTTTCTTGTTTTTCTTAGTACAGTTATAAGCCCTAGTACCCCTTTTAGTTTTTTTATTTAACATCGGGGTTGCAATGAAAACTATAATAATTTCACAAAATTTATGCAATATTATATCATAGGCTTTAAAAGAGGAGTAACTGGAAATCATTTTATTTTTGTTCCTGTTGTCAGTGTTGATTTGTGAGACTTGTGGAAAGTGATGTGCGAAATTTGTTGTGTATGTTCTCTCAATCACAAAGAGACATCATGTGTAAGATAACTTCATTTAGGTTTTGTATTACATGTAGACCAGGGAGATCCCAGTTGAAGGGAATTGTGTGAGCAAGTAGAGGCGTTGAGAAAGGAGAATGCGTTTTGACAAACAGCAGGTAAACATTTTCAGGATTTCCATTCATGTCTGATTTAACCCTTTGGGTGTCAGTAGCGGCTTTTGTGGTGATGATTCTGATGGGAATCATCGTGACAAAACTGCTACTGACACCTAGAGGGTTAAACACAGGCTGGGGGTAGAGAAGTGTGTTTGCACAATGGGTCTCAATGCACAACATTTATTTAGTCACTGTAAAACAAGATATTGCCTTGTTTCGCAGTGACTAGAAGAAATATTAAGAATCTACATCTACCCCAGCCTGTGGGTTTAACCCATTCACTGCCAAAAACAATTGAACATCTCCCAACTGCAAGTGGCATAGATCCTCATGAGCCCCCGCAACTGCGGGGGCTTATGAGGATCTATGCCATTTGCTGAAATTATTTTGTATCCATGTGCTTTTGATGGCTGGATCTCTTTCGCACTGAATGTACAATGATTTCAGAAACACAGTTTGTGTCCATCAGCAGTGAAGAGGTTAACCTGCTTGTAAACGTGATCCCTCTGTCGGGCGCTATGTACTGATGTTGGTCTGAACAAGTGTGCAAGAAAGTCTCGCATCCATTAGATGATAATAAAGACATGAATGTGATTTTCATTGGTATGACTGTCTGCTGTTCACGTTTGTGTGCACACATGCACATGCACACACTCTTTCTTTCACAGGACAATTTCAAACGCTAAGAAATCAAGTGGTGCCAATCACAATCACAAAATTTATAATACTTAACATGGGTTGTCAGCATCTTTGTTAATAACACACTCATTTTGAAGACTCGAACACATCTTAAAACTCTGATAGCAATGGACATGTCTCTGTCAAACTTGAGAACATGCTCCCAAACACCTGCATTCCAGGGGCAGATCAGTTACCTTGAGGTTGGGGGGGGTTTCAACGTTTTGTTTGGGACCTTCAACCTGATACAAAAGGCCTCTCCGATGCTAGACCTTGCTTCCAGGGTCCGAAAAATTGGAGGGGGTGGGGCGTGCGTGTTAAGACTCTCAGAACACCCCCCCCCCCCCCCCCCCCCCATCATTTACCTTCACCTTCACGCCTACTTGCAGACCCGTATGCACACACTTTTCTAGGGGATTCATAAAGTAACCTGAATTTATCCTCCACACACGCATGCATGTACACATGCACACAGATCACTGGCGTGTCTGCACAAGCCGCAGTAAATTAACAACTGCTTCAGTTTAACCCATTTAGCCTCAACACCCTACAGCAGGAGATTGACTGACCATGATAATTAAAGGGTATTGCTTATAGGCGCTTTAAAGGGTATTGCCAGATTAGCTTGGCGCCTAAAGGCGCCAAGCTAATCTGGCACTACCCTTGAATTATCATGGTCAATCTACCTCCTGCAACTGGTACATAGTCGTTAGTAACACTTCCAAAGTTTAAGAAATACACCCGTGGGGCTAAAAGGGTTAAAATGACAGTGTTTTTCTAAAACATGTTTCCAACATTTTTTTGTTTGTTCAGTTGTCGATCAATTTTGATTGATGGACTTACGTAATGATTGGTTGTCAAACATAGACAAACCTGGCACTGCTTGTCTCCCTAGACTTGCTGTGCTGGTCAGCACAACTAATGAAGGGAGATAACCAGTCTACAACCTCAGCTTAGTTTTTTTGTGTAATGACTTTCATCCAAAGTAATAGGACCTTTCCATGCGTGAGATCGCTCTGTAAAGCTTTTTACTGAAACAAACATGTTTTTGTTTTACCTCTTGGCACATACTGACAGCTAACCCCTGCCATCTACAGAAGACACAGTCCCTGCCTGTGCGCATGAGGGCCGTCTATGCCTCATTGATTCCAAAAGCTTTCAGAGTTCAGTTGTGTAGTCACTGTAGTTGCTTTTGGGACCATGAAGCTGAGCCCTATGTGGACATCACCTGACACATTGTGTCCACTGGTCCAATAGACATTGTTAAGAAATCACAAGTAGGTGAAAATGCATGCTGTCAACGAAAACAATGGATTAAAAGTCATGACAAACATGCAAACAATGTGTAAAGTGAGTAATGCACTGCGCGCTCGACGGGGCTGACATGCACATCAACACGCACTTCAGGACTGTGACATATTGACCAGAACAGTTCAGGTGGTGCCACTGACAGTTTAGCACCTGAGGTGTTCGGCTATTCTGGGACTACAAGTGCACTGTCATGGTTAAGACTTCTCTTGATGTGGCATGTCGGGGCTGAATGGGTTAGCACACATGCCACTTGGGTTAAAGGGGTCAAATTGGCTAGTTCTAGGCTTAGATCTACCCAGCACAAATCAGTTAAAATGTACCCAGCATGGATCAATCTAGACATGAATCTACCCAGGCTAGTGTAAATTTGTACTGCCGCAATTTCACCCTGACTAATAAGCTGGATCGATTCAGACCAGGGTGGCATCATAACTGCCCAGATTTATTGGCTAGACATGTATAGAATAAAAGCAACGCAAATTTGGACTGGATGGATTCACACTGAGTACATGTTCGCAGAGTAGATTTATGATGGGGTGATTTTTAGCGTCTTTGGATGATCCATTATGTTTGTATAGCGTTATAAGAGCGGTCTGCTGCAGGCCCTGTTTCGTCGTTTACTATCAGTGCCCTTTCACTGGTTGTGTCTAGGGGTGCGTGTCCGTTTCCAACAGGCTGAAACAAGAAAAAGGATGATTTCAACCCCTTGACTGTCGAGAGTGTCTGTCTGGGAGTACCCCTGCAAACATTATGGGATGTTTTACTTGACTACGTTTTTTTCAAATTTCGTGGCAGGACCGGTATCGTTCATGTGACCAAGAGGAGCTCGGGAAGTTCCCTGCGTTGCCTAGGAGCGTCGGCTGCCGCACCACCATCTTGAGAGGACATGCTAGCCTGGCGATAGACTTCAAATAGTAGCGAAGTAGTGTTTCAACACGTGTTTCTTCCATGTTTCTTCCTCTTTGGCAACAAACAACAACAGGTTCTGGTTAGCGGTTTCCTATGGTAGTGGCAAGACTTGCTGTTATTGCCTATAGCATGTCAGGACTTTCCTGACATTGTCATGACAGCGATTCAGTGAGTTCCCGATGAGTCGCGTATTCTCTCAAGATGGCCGCCACGACTAGCGTGATGACGTCAGCTTCCCGAGCACTATAGGTCGTTTGACGTCAGAGTGCACAACGGTTTTTTTTTTTTCAAATATCTCCGCAAAGAGCCACTTTTTAAATACCAATCTTAGAACAAATATCATGCAGTGACAGTTGACCTGATATGATTTACTTTTAAGAAACTCGAACAATGTGTCAGTTTGGCAGTACTGTCGTAACAATTCTGATTGTTGCATTAAATGACTGATTTTACATCCCTAAATGTGCCCCAGATATATTGCGCCCAGTATAAGAAAGATTTCCATTTTCACGTGAATTGGCCAAGTTTT
Source organism: Semisulcospira habei (assembly GCA_036245525.1). Classification (NCBI taxonomy): domain Eukaryota; kingdom Metazoa; phylum Mollusca; class Gastropoda; family Semisulcospiridae; genus Semisulcospira; species Semisulcospira habei. The sequence goes on from BTPG01000001.1 coordinate 93,951,281, forward strand.
CAAACCTGAAAAGGCGCAGACATACATGAAGTCTGCATGCTTGGCCTCGATATTGAAATCTGCCGGGGCTCTATTTTGGGTATTGAAAATGGCTTGATCTTGTCTCAGTTTCCAAATCTTTTACGACTCAGTGTAGAGCGAATTTGACAAATCATAGGAGTTCAGTAAATATATTCCACATTAGGTCAGTTGGCACTAAATGATATTTGTCCATAAAAGTAGTACAAAAAAAGTCTTAGGCAAAAGTGAACGTTGTGCGCTCCGATGCGGTCAAAGGGCGCGGCTATATCAAACCCCGTTCATTGCCAGCTGACGCAGACTGTCTCTGCAATCTTTGTTAATTCAACACCCAAATATCCTAGCTGTCCCAGGAACATGGATTCAAAGTGGTGTCAGCAAGAGGTATAGATCCTCATGAGCCCCCGCAACTGCGGGGGCTCATGAGGATCTATACCTCTTGCAGTTGGGTGACAGTTACATTTTCTCGGCACTGAACGGGCTAATAATATTCATGGACGAAATCAGTGTAAGGGTGCAAAGCGAGCGTATTTCTTCAGCCCAGCAAGTCATAGATTCTCGTGAGCCCATGGAACCTGTTCCGTCTTCCAGATGGACTTAAATGAATACGGGTGGCGTGGTAGCGAAACGCGGGAGACAACCAGTGTGTGCCAGTGAGGTTGGATTTCACCATTTCTCATAGGAGATCATGGGTCAGGAATCAATAACCCATAAAGCCCTTAAATGCAGCGACGGGATGTACATCGACCATGACAGTTCAAGGGTGGTGTCAGAATAGCTTGGCGCCTGTAAGCGCCAAGCTATTCTGCCACCACCCTTGAACTATCATGGCCCCTCTGTCAACAGAACTTTGATGCAGACCTCCAGGCACATCTACAAAAAGTGTGATTTTATCCTCAGGGTGTAATGAGATAGTGACCTCTGATTAAGTCGAGGCCCACTACCCGCTCCGTAACTGTTCAAAGATACGCTTTTGTAACAGATGCCCACACACACGGGTTCATTTAGACTCGGGAGAATCCAGTTCAGCACACGTCACCTATCAAGTAACCTGACAATGACTCCATTCCGTTCTATAAATACAACGCTCTCAGTACGAGAAACGGCTAAAAATAGCTTGACACGCTAACGGGCTGCGCGTATGCTGTTGCTGCATGTCCCAACTGCTGTTAAAGTTCATTAGGTGTATCGACAAGGCATAATAAACACTAATGGTGCTGAAATGTGTCTCAGTTCAAATTTACGCGTAATGGTAGTTTAACACTGCGTCCCATGATCTTATTTCGATTTTCAAATAATGGAGAAATACTAAACTGCTGACCTGCTGTTTCTTCCTTCGCCATTGCCTGATGTAGCATGCCACAGGTAACAGCGCCATAGCGGGGCCCACACCGTAAAGGGCGTAGCGAAATCCATTGATGATGCCTAGGGGTATCTCGATCTGATCCTGAAACATGTCGCCAATCCTGCTGTCTATCTCCGCCACCTGCAAAAGACAAATGCCTGTGGATGAGATGCCACACAGTGTGAATCGGTGCATGGGAACCAGGCACATTGAAGCACGGGGGAGCAATATGAAATTCACCCATTCACTGCCGAGAAAAAGTGACTGAGCACCACCCAACTGTAAGAGGTATAGATCCTCATGAGTCCCCGCAGTTGCGGGGACTCATGAGGATCTATGCCTCTTGTTGTCATCACTCTTTGTATCCATGTTCCACGGAGGGTTGGGGATCTTTTGAATTTACGATTTTAAATTCCGCTCAGTTAAAAGAGTTGTTGGCCCTTTAATTATGAGAATCATGACAAAGAAACCAAACGATGTCGGTACCTAAGTCGGTGTGCAGTCGATCGTCATAACAGTCTCGGGAACCGCTGCAGCATCAGGAAACGAACGATGCCTGGATGGATTTAATTTTCACTAGGGTATGCATACATTTCACCACGCTGAGAAGGATGACAAATTCATTTATTCGAAATGTGCCGCATGTTGATACGTGGCAAAAATAAGCGTATCCGACGAACGCATTTAAAGGCGCAAAAACCGACAGTTGACTGTGGGAGAAACAAGCAGCGTTGGTAGCGTGATGTAGGCCCATACATGCTCACATCCTATTGCCTCTCTCGGTCTGCGTACGCTTTATACTCCTGTTGCGGGTTTAAGTACACCGTATTTGAGACAAATGATGCGATCAGTTTTAAAATTCAATGAAAAGCTTACCCCGTTAATCCAGAGAACAGGGACGTACGATAAACCCACGCCCCGTGTTTTGCTGCAAAAGAGCGGAGAAAAGACGGTGAAAGTGGTCTGCGGCAAAGAATCGGCAAAAGAACACCAGGCTGATGTGGTCTTAGTTGGCCCGCAAAGGCAAATGAAAGCTGACGTACTCCCGAAGACCTATTACTTACCGGGAGTTTATTATTATAACTTTTTTCCTCTGTGGTTCATGCGAAATAGAGAAGGAAAAACAAATAAACAAACAAACAAACAAAAACCCACAAGAATAACAACAAAAACCAACGCGCACCCGTTTGCTCCCTAGATAGACTCACTACGGGAGTACGCCACAAGTACACTTCTATTCAAATGAGATGCTAAGCATGCCCTTGCGGGGTACTCCCCAGATAGACTAACTCGAGAAGTACGCTACAAGTACACTTCTATTCAAATGAGATGCTAAGCATCTCATTTGAATAGAAGTGTACTTGTGGCGTCATACTTGCCGAGTGGGTCTACGTGACGTGGTACTGGGTACCTGAGAAAAGAATACTCTTTCATCTGGATGTTGAGTTGGTATCTTCTCCCGGCTGACAAGCATACGCCAGTGAGCTGCAATACAGACCAAGATTTAAAATTATGCCTGACATCCTTTTCTTTCTCTCGATCTAAAGTCATAGTACATGTCGCAAACCTGGCAGAAACAATATTGACCCTTTGGATGTCGGTAGCTACTGACACCCAGAGGGTTAAATGATACTACTACATATACTGTATTAGCGTTTAGAGCTCTATCACAAGTTAGGCACTATAGAAATCACCATTATTATTATTATTATTATTATTATTATGGTGCAATAGAAATTATTATAGTAATTAATTGCCGCAAAAATTCTTAATTATCTGTGTTGCCATCTACATCACACCCGGTCACACACTGGCTGTCTCCCTCGATTCGCTATCGCGGTCACTGAGTAGCAAATCCACTGCGACAACCAGTGTGACCCGGCCGAGGAAGATTGCCTTATTTGTACTGTACTGTGCGATTCGCATAATATGTGGTCGACACTCTCTTTGCGAGAAACCAAGCACGGCTGGTCTTGCCAAACACGGTTATGCAAGCTGTTGTTGGCAATCTTAACTCATTCAGCCCGACGGCCGTACTGATTTCCCAAATTTTGGAGGTGTCATCTAATGACTATACACCAGTTGTAGGAGATGGATCGACCATGATAATTCAAGGGCAGTGCTAGACTAATCTGGCACTACCCTTGAATTATCACGGTCGACCTCATCATTCTCCTGCTGTAGTGCGTCAGGGCTGAATGGGTTAATGTCGTGGTTGTGTAAGTAAGGTTTAGTGTGTCCCGCCTTCCGGGTTTATACAGTAGAATAAGGCGGTCGTCGTGCGGCTGTGACAGGGGCATTGGCTCAAGCCTCCAGACATTTTACCTACCGGATGGAGATGGAAGTATGGCTGATGTTTCTGTCTGACCGGGTCAAGTCCTGTCACCAAACGCCGGTAGTACGGGTCGGCACCCAGAAAATGTGGCATCGACACGTACAGGGGGGCTCCTGCTCGACGAAAGCATAACAAGAGACAGTATAGTGAGGTTACCTTTACAACGAACGATGACTCCCAACAACGAACGATGACTCCCAACAACGAACGATGACTCCCAACAACGAACGAGAGCGAAATCACGGTGGATAACCAGTGTGTACCGTAATCAAAACAACACTCCAAACATCTCCAAGAGGCATAGATCCTCATCGCCCCGGCTTCGGGCGCATGAGGATCTATGCCTCTTGGAGATGTTTGGAGTGTTGTCTATGCCAAGGCTTATGGTAGAAGCTGGTTGTCCTCCGTGACTTCGCTTCGTTCGTTGTCGCCCCGGGAGTCTTTTGTTTGTAAACGTAACCTCACTGATGATAAAGAACTCAACTGGCAAATATTTACAGTCAGACAATGATACTACCCCATTACCGTTTGATACAACCCCGTACCGTTTGATACAACCCCGTACCGGCGTTGGCGGGGAGTACTCGCTAGATAGACCCCCCCCCCCCCCCCCCTCGGTGACTACGCCACACGTACACTTCTATTCAAATGAGACGCTTACTCAGTTGCTAAGCATCTCATTCGAACAGAAGTGTACTTGTGGCGCACTCCCCAAATCACAGTGTCGAATACCCTCGCAGACCGGCGGCGCGCAACTCTTCGCATTTTCAATTGTTTCAAAACTTTCAGCACGATAAATGGGTGATATGTTGGCTTAGAAAGTACGACGTACCACTGCTTAATGGTAGATTTTTTTTTTTACATGCCGCGCTGTCGTGTCTGTCACATGTCTTGCGCAAGTAGTCTTTGTTTAAGCCATGTACAACCAAGCAACCATGCAACCGATTAACCAATTACGTCATCTCAAGTGAAGAACAGTGCACAAACAAACAAACAAACAAACAAACAAACAATCCACTGCTCAAGAAGCAAGTGAAATACAGAAGATAATTCCACCAAAATGGCTGACCAAAACTAGGAGCGAGCACACACGTACCGTGCCCCATGGCGCTACAGTTGAGAACCCCGGACGGTATACAGTGCGTGGTATTAGGCGTGCAGAATCCAGCGTTCCAGGGGTTTACAGTGGCGTTGGCAAATTCGCTGTCTTCCACGATGAACTTGTATGTGGGAATATCACGAACTGTGCTCTTCTCACTATACACCATGGACATGGATCTGCACAGTCCACATCAGAAAAGTGACTGCCAAGCGTGCAAAATGCGACAGTCGAAGGGTTAAAGTCAGTCCTGAAGGAATCATCGCGACACTGAAAAAAGCTCAGTCTACCGACAGCCAAAGAGTTAAACGTACCTGTATAAGTTTGAGTCGTACATCTGCAGAACACGGTCCGTAGTGACAAACGGTGGGTACAAAGATCCGTCTACAGATTGAAGAAAAGAAAAATCATTGTCCGTTCTTCGAAAATCATAGGTCAAACTTGCACGTGTTTCCATGTAGTGGATAAATAGCCCTAACAAACATGCGATATCGCCGGGGTTACCGTGGCCACGGTGGATAACCTTGCATAGTGGCTTGCGCAGGACTAAGCTCGCTCATGCAACTGGCCCCTGGACATTACGTCAGTCGAGACGTGTCGAATATGAATGAGGCACATCCGGAACGAGTGGAGATTCATACCAGACGATCCATTTCCAGCGGCGCTTCCATCTTGCTGGATGTTTCATTTTATTCAAGACTGAAGTTTTGATTTCCCCAGCCAGCAAATGTTCATTGTGCCGACGTTGGCTAGTGCACAACTCGTGCGCGGGCCAACTATAGCGGGTTGACGTCGGCCGTACAACATGTTGCTTCTGGGGTCACATCTTTTCTTTCACAGTTATTTCGCTGATAATGAACTGCATCAAAACTGACTGTGCCGGCGCAGGCCAACTGTAAAGATGACGTCAACTCACGTACCGTTTTGCTTACTGATTGTTTTCTATCCGGCAAAACTGTTTTGCTTGATAATGGATGACATTAAGAAGTGTAATTGGATCATCTCACCTGTCCCGTTGATCATGTTGGCAAGTTGCGTGCTCCAGTAGTTTAAATATCTGCAAAAGACAAACGGAAAACCTGTCATGATTCACATTCCCTTTAAACTCCTTCACTGCTGAGAAAAGTTGAACACCACCCAACTGCAAGAGGCATAGAGCTTCATGAGCCCCCGCTGTGCCTATTGCTGGAACCACATTGCCTGAAACATGCCTCTAGCCTGAAACATGCCTCCAGCCTGAAACATTGTATCCATGTTCCCGCATGGACGGCTGGGGATCTTTGACGGTGAATTTGCAACGATTTCATAAACACAATCTACGTCCGCTGGCAGTGAGAGGGTTAAGACCTTCCTCCTTGTCTGGCTGGCCAGACTTTTACTGTTCCCGCCGTGAGATGGCCTTAGTCGCCTGCTCGGCGTGAAACCCTAATAACTGATAGCTAAAATAATCCGAGAATCCAGACCAAAAAAAGTGACTGCGAAGCGTGCAAAACGCAAAAAGATTCAAACAAAGAAGAAACACGCATAGAAAGGCAAAAGTACAACACAATTTATTCGCACAAAATGAAAAAGAAATTCCCAAACAGGAAAGGAACACGATTAGAAAGGACAAGTACACCACAACTGTGTAGGACATAAAACCCCTTCCCTGCCACTGGACGCTAACTATTTGGTGTCTAAAATCTTTGGTTATGCAAAAACCGTCATAGGAACACAAAAATGTATACACAGTGGTTTTAGCAAGAGGCATAGATCCTCATGAGCCCCCGCAACTGCGGGGGCTCATGAGGATCTATACCTCTTGCAGTTAGGTGCCTCTCCAATTTTTATCAGCAGTGAATGGGTTCATGTACTGACTGCGACCGGTAGAAAACAAACTTGAGATTCAATGGATTCTTGGATACTTACTCCAGTCCGTTCCATCTCTCGATCAGTAGAAATTTGTTGATGTCATCCGTGCCCGTGTGCACCGTGTACAGGCCGTCGTCTGTAGCATTTCTCTATCAAACAGATACACAACGAGGAACCATGCCGTACAAAATCAGTCCACATGACTAGCAGACACGCACACTGGTTGTCTCCCTCGTCTCGCTACCGCTGATTAGCGGTAGCGAATCGAGGGAGACAGCCTGTGTGACAGACACGATATCACAGTGTCTATGAATATGATCGTTGTTATGAAACCCTATCCAAAGCAGAACAGAAAGACTACAAAGGTTAGATGTCTCGCCAACAGAGACTGGAACTTCCTCTTTCTTTTGACAGTCTCACTTGAGTCATTTTGTGCGCTCCCTGCTGTAGACACTCCCCGCCCCCTCCCCCTTTCCCATAACGCCCTCCTCCTCCTCCCCCCTCCCCCCAAAGAAAAAAGAAAAGAAAGAAAGAGACAGTTTTACTTGAGTCATTTTGTGCGCTCCCTGCTGTAGACACTCCCCGCCCCCTTCCCTCTTTCCCATAACGCCCTCCTCCTCCCCCCCCCCCCCCACCCCCCCCCCCCCAAAGAAAAAAAAAGAAAAAATAAAAAAAAATAAAAAAAATAAAAAAAAGAAAAGAAAAAAGAAAAGAAGAAGATGGAAACAAAAGAAAAGCGCCCCTCCTTGAAAGTGAAAAGGAATCAGTTATCTGCTAAGATTTTCGTGCCCTTAACTCGCCTCGAGCGTCAATGACGCCCGGAGCGAGTCAGGGGCACGAAACTCATTGGCAGGTAACCGATTCACTCCCTCTGTGGTTGGGCATCAAAGGGGAAGAGAAAAAAAGATGGACACAGACAGACACATTACAGCACCAGGTCTTGCTCACTTGCAGTTGTGGACACATACCCCCATGTAGTAGCCGAAAGTGCCGGTGATGAGATCCGAGTGGAGGTGGAACTTGTCCAGCACGTCTTTGGCTAGGTGGAGAAACTTGTCCTCGTAGCCCCAGAAGACGTCGTGGACCGTGATGTTGACCAGGGCCTGCTCCTCAAGGGCGTCCAGCACAAGGTTGACGGCGTCTTGCAGCCAGTGATACTCGTACTGCAGCAATGTGCCTACTGTCTGTTGGGGAATGAATCAGTCCCTGAGCCAAGGTCGAAACCGGTACCATTTAGGCTGGCAAATTCTCGTATAGAATTTCGGTATGCTCAAGGTACCTAGAGGTAGAAAAATTACAGGAGACCTGGATCGAGTAGCTTTTTTTCTGTTTATACATTATCTTTAATCCCACCCTAACTTGACTGAGAAAGTGCTTCCACCACGCGGCCATTTCGTACTAGATGGAGCAGGCAGAGAATGGAGGGGATATGGATGTGCAGCGGGAGGGGGTTTGTGGGTAAAAGCATCGATCAATAACCAAGTAGCAGCTCCTTCCCCTTCTCCACCACCCCTCCCTCTTACCACTACCAGTGGAAGCAGACTTTACTTTTGAAATCATTGTGAATTCAACGCCAATGAACTCCAGCCGTTTGAAGAACATGGACTGAAAGTGGTTTCTACAAGAGACATAGATTCTCATGAGGCCCCACGTGGAAACTGCAAGTGCAGACTTTCATTTTTTCTTTGTTAACACCTTCATTCCCAGTGGACACAGATGGTGTTTCTGAAATCTTTGTCAGTACAATGCCAGAGCCGCAGCCGTCTAACGAACATGAACACAAAGTGGTGTTGGCAAGAAGCATAGATCCTCATGAGCCCCCGCAACTGCGCGGGCTCATGCAGATCTATACCTCTTGCAGATGGATCATGTTCAGTTTTTCTCGGCAGTGAAGGGGTAAATGCTTTACGGTCGCTGCATGTGTACGTACAAAAAGGGGAGCATTAACAGTGATGAAAGTGTCGTTCTCGCTGCCCACCGAGAGGTCCGGGTCAAATAAGAACGTTTGTCGCTGGCGGTACGTTACTGTATGGTTCGGGTTGAAGGTGATGTTCATCTTTTCCAGGCTCACTCTGTAATTTAATAATAATAATAATAATAATAATAATAATAATAATAATAATAATAATAATTTTTCAGGTGCCTATACTTTCAATAAAAAAACCTCTAGGCGCCGATAACAGCAAAAACAATAATACAGCAAAGTTTGAACATGACAAATCGCCAGGGGGCCCAGTTTTTCTTGTTGATAATCGGGTTTATAATAAGCGAAGTAATTATAGAGAGAGAGAGTGAGAGTGTTGTTGAGAGAGAGAGAGAGAGAGAGAGAGAGAGAGAGAGAGAGAGAGAGAGAGAGAGAGAGAGAGAGAGAGAGAGAGAGAGAGAGAGAGAGAGAGAGTGTTGTTGTGACATCTGAAAAAGTTAAATGTCCGACTTTTGCTTTATCCGACCTCGTTATAAGCAAATGAAATAGACTGCAATAATAATAATAATAATAATAATAATAATAATAATAATAATAATAATAATAATAATAATAATAATAAATAATGATGATGATGATAATGATAATACAACAATAATTCAAATTATAATAACAAAACAGTTATACGTCTAGCAAAAAGCCACAACTAATTAGTGCATTGTGTCCTTGTCTGCATGTCCATATTACCGTACTGAATCATCATGGCCAGTCTGTCTCCCGCTGCGTTGTCTCAAAAGTGAACGAGTTAAATATGTCAACATTTAAAAAAAAAATAGTGCTACTAACAAATGAAAAGACAATACCGATTATGTGCGCTGCACCGAATTCGCAAATACAGGCAAATAAATCAGATAATACAGTAAACGTCGGATATAACAAAGTGTCTGGGGACCCAATTTTTCTTGTTTTTATATCTGAAGTGTGCAATATGCGAAATAATGTCGGAGTGCTGTCTGGACTGACCTCTGAATAAGTGTTGAAATAATGTACATAGTCGGAGTGCTGTCTGGACTGACCTCTGAATAAGTCTTGAAATAATGTACATAGTCGGAGTGCTGTCTGGACTAACCTCTGAATAAGTGTTGAAATAATGTACATAGTCGGAGTGCTGTCTGGACTGACCGATGAATAAGACTAGTGTTGAAATAATGTACATAGTCTGAGTGCTGTCTGGACTGACCGATGAATAAGTGTTGAAATAATGTACATAGTCTGAGTGCTGTATGGACTGACCGATGAATAAGTGTTGAAATAATGTACATAGTCGGAGTGCTGTCTGGACTGACCGATGAATAAGTGTTATTATATCCGAATGTTGTTATATCCTACCTTTTCATAAGCAAAGCAGGCTGTATATACTGACGGGCAAAAGAAATGTGACATCATTCAAATCATCGGAAACACGTCAGCGTTTCCGATGATTCGAAGGTCGTCGCCGCATTTTGTTGTACGTCATTATATAATGTATGTTACCTGTAAGTGTATGGCCCTTTTTCGCGTACAACAGGCTTTTCGCCCTGCATCACTTCATTCGGGTTTACAATGTCAAAGACATAGATCTCAAATATAACCGGCACGGGCGGCGTGTGCCAGTAGTCGTAGGAATAGGAGCCTGGGGCCACTGCTAACATCTGTAGACAGATAAAATCAGAAGTAGGTTAAAATCGCACGTGTTTTGACGAAAACAGTGGATTAAAAGCCCGGACAAACATATGATATCGCATCAGTGTTTGTCCGGTCTTTTAATCCACTCCTTTCGTCGAAATACCTGCAAATTTGACCTACTTTTGTTTCCCGGAAATCGTCTATTGATATTTTATTACAAAAAACATAGACTCTTGCACCGGTAGCGGTTGACACAAATATGATTTGAAATTAAGTATGAGACCGAAAGCACAGTCAGTTGAATTTCATATCATTTTCTTATCAACTTAAAAACTGCTCTATTGGTCACGTCACAGCATCCTCCAAAAACTTAATGCGATCTGTTTGAGGGCAGGTTTGATCGCTAACATTTGCCCAGACCACGGCTTTCAGTGTTGCCTTGGCTCAACTTAGACATTTCTGCCCTTCTTTTCACAATCTGCCATGTGAGTAGGCACACCAGCTTCTTACACACCTCCTTCTTTGCTGCCTTTGATCGGGAAAAGTTGTATCACACACGTGTGATGCAGTCTGGCTGTATCACATATGTGTGATGCAGCCGTGCTGCGTGAACGGCCAAGTATGCACAACATTGTCCTGTAGAAAGTCTGGTCAACAAAAAGGTACGGGCACACGTGATATTTAAACTTGACGTACTTTCAGCTACCGCAAAGACATCTTTTCACAGTGACGACTGGCACTCTGGCGGTACTGCGCTATTAGGAACATTTGTGTGGCATCCAAAATATTGACGTCACATTAGAAAGTAAATTACGTAAAGATCTTTGCCAAGACAAAATGGCGGCTGTGTTGTCAGTGACTAAATGTGAGCCGAAGACCAGTTGACATCGGATTCATGCCAAGAAAAAGGTGAGTAAGAAATAGATTCTTACATCAGTGTTTAGGTGATACTGAGAATCTCACTCTCGTGGTCTTAAAACCTTACCCTACTCGCTTTCGCTCGTAGGCTAAGGTTTTAAAACCACTCGAGTGAGATTTTCAGTATCACCTGATCACCGATGTACGAATCTATATTTCTTACACACCTCCTTCTTTGCTGCCCTTGAGCGGAAAAACTGTTTCACACGAGTCTGATACAGCTTGGCTGTATCACAGGTGTGTGATACAGCTTTGCTGCATAAACGGCCAAGTGTGCACACAATTGTCTTGTGAAAAATCTACTCTACAAAAGGGTACGGCACACGCGATATTGAAACTTGACCTACTTTCAGCTCACGTGCAATTTCATTTCATAGTGACGACTGGTACTCTGGCGTCATGAATTGCGCTATTACATTATCATGTAGGAACATTTGTCTGGCATCCAAAATATTGACCTCACATTACAAAGTAAATTACGTCCAGATTTTTGCCAACGGCTGTGTTGTGGCTAGGCGTGAGTGCCGAAAGCCAACTCAGCTCACATCGGATTCATGCCAAGGAAAAGGTGAGTAAGAAACCGATTCTTCAGTACATCAGTGTTTAGGTGATACTGAGAATCTCACACTCGTGTTCTGAAAACCTTATCCTACGAGCGAAAGGTCGTAGGATAAGGTTTTAAAACCACTCGAGTGCCGAGATTCTCAGTATCACCAAAACACCGATATAAGAATCTATGTTTATCTACTGCCCCTGGTGTGCGTCGCGGGAACTCCCCTGCGTACAAAGCTTAAGAAGAAGAAGAGGAGAAATATCTTTTATTTTACGAAATTCAAACTTCATAAATTATGTTAGCCCTTTTGTGCAGAATGATTATTAGACATACTAATTAGGAACAGTTATAATACTTATAAAGGAGATATTTCAATATTGCAAATTATTAACCCTATATTGCCTGGAGAAGGTTGCTTTAAAAAGACAACCAACCATACAACAGTCAAAATAACGTTGGTGTTAGAAGGAGGTGTGCGTGCGTGCGTGCGTGCGTGCGTGTGTGTGTTGAGGACGCGAAATTACAATAGGAGCTCTCGTAACTAATGTAATGTGGTAACAGCTGCATTGTGCAATAAAACAATGTAGCATCAGAGTATGTGTACCTTAAACAGATGACAGAGACAATAGGCACAACGGCTGGTATAGCCCACCAACATAACCCCTTCCCTGGTGACAAACCGATTTAACTCATTCAGCCCGACGACCGTATTTCCCAAATGACTATGCACCAGTTGCCGCGACTGAGATGGATCGATCATGATAATTCAAGGGCAGTGCCAGATTAGCTTGGCGCCGACAGGCGCCAAGCTAATCTGGCACTACCCTTGAAATTATTATGGTTGACCCATCTCCTGCTGTAGTGCGTTAGGGCTGAATGGGTTAACACCACCCAAATGGAAGAGGTATAGATCCTCATTAGCTCCCGTATTTGCGGGGGCTCATGATTATCCATACCTCTAGCTGACACCACTTTTTTTTCATCTCATCTCGCTTTGGATGGCCTTCGGGTCGCCTGCTCGGCGTTAAACCCAAATAACTAACTAACTAACTCTCTCGCTTCATGACGGTTGGGGATCTTTCAGTGGCCGACGTCGCTGAATTTAACTTGAGTGAATGATTTCTAAAACACAATCTGGCAGTGAAGGGGTCAGTGGGTATAAACACATTATCATTGTAAGACCAATGCCCTATAAAGGCAAAACAGGCAAAGGCGAGATTTTCAATGTTAGGAGCGTGTGACATATTATATATAATATGTAATACATTGAGAGGGCTGTAAGCCCTTCCTGGCTTACATGTTATGGATAACGTATGTAGGTCATGTCAAGACACGCGTTAAAATGGGGCATGTGGACACTCGCTAGAGTGCAAGCCATTACCCATTGCGCGGCAAAAGGTCATCGTGCCGATGTCGGCGCGATGGCCGTTTGCGTATTGGGCAGCTACAACGCTGCACTGACGTACTGTGCACATATGTCTGTACAAATATGCTATTGACCCATTACATTTTGAGGCTGATTTTTAAAAAAAATTGCTTATTGACCTATGAAGGCTACATTACAGATCAGGAAATAGATCAACCATTTTAGTTATGGCGCCTCAGGCACCAAGCTATTCTGGCACTACCGGCCATTGAACGATCATAGTCAAAATTACTAGTAGTTTCAAGCAATAATGTATCAGGATTGAAAGGGTTAACGCTGTGGAGAACCGTGTGCTGGAATCCACAGTAACGCATCAAGTCTCTACTCCTGAATTTTTATCGCAAACCGGCCTCCGCAGCTTCGGCCGGTCTGCGCAACCGGCATGAATCACATGACTAAGTTGCATCACACCTTAAACTCAACGATGGCCAGAATGTTATCCCAGAGAGAGCCTCCGTGCTGTTTCAATCCATACACAAATGACGTCACTACCCTTGGCTAGTGCAGGAAACAGTATGTCATACGTAGATAATCATATTGTCTTGCTGCTTTTTCCTACAAAAGAAACTAAACACATAATAAATGCACTTAATATTAGAGTAAACACATTCAGTTTTAAATAAGTTTATATAATTGTAACGTTTGGACAAAGATCTTCAGTCTTTGACTTCCAGAGGGGTTAATCAGCATTTTCCCTAACTAATCCGAGACTGAGTTTAACCATTCGGCTGTCGGTAGCGGTTTCTGTCGCGATGATTCCTTCAGGAAGCATAGCGACAAAAACCGCTACCGACAGCCACAGGGTTAATAATTAGTCCACAGATCATACCATCGTGCAACTATCCCGAGCCCTAGTATCGGTCGTGCGTGATAACGTTGAGTGACTGGTTGATAATATTGTTTAACCCTTATCAATCGGAATACACCAGTGTGTGAAATAAGTGTGACTAATAGTTCAAGGGTGGTGCCTGAATAGCTTGGCGCCTCTAGGCGCCAAGCTATTCTGGCACCACCCTTGACTGACTAAAGCCATTGGTCTATATCTGTAAAAGTGTAATTACTATAATGTAGCTTGCATATGGCAGTGTACAAATTTGAAACTTTTAGTCTCAGTATGATATGGGTTAAGCATGACATCAGTGTTGTAACCGTCACATCAACCGACTGATCCATGTAATGGTTTCTAAGACGTTGTGACATTTGCATCGCATATCCAGCGCGCAAGGAGTCATCGTGCCAACTCCAGAGGACGTTGGCCTGATAACCTCTTGCTCATTGTGACATTACAACTGTTAGGCAAAACGTGGACATTGCATTTTGACGTCACTAGTTCACCCCTCCACTGCTAGCGGTGGAAGACTGTGTTTGTGAAATCTGTGCTAATCGAGTGCAGACGAGACCCAAACCGTCCAAGGAACAAGGATACAAAGTGGTGTCAGCAAGAGGCATAGATCCTCATGAGCCCCCGCAACTGCGGGTGCTCGTGAGGCTCTATATCTCTTGCAGCTGGATCGTGTGGACCTTTTCTCGACAATGAAGGGGTTAAATACGCAGTGAGCTCTGAATGTGCGTTGGTCTGATTTTTTTAGGTTACCCTTACGTCATCGATCCATCGATCTGAATGTGGACTGGGACCTTAATCAGCACGTGGGCCTAACTAAGGAATCTGTGGTTTGACAGTTTGTTGGATCCGGTTGCTGACAAGTCTCTCACTCTCTCGCTCTCTCTCTCTCTCTCTCTCTCTTCTGTCCCCGTTCAGACCTGTTTAGCCCCTTCCCTGCCAGTAGACACGGCTTATGGGCTTTTCTTTACAAAATGATTATACATGTATTTTAACGCCGACGACCTCAGACCACCAAAGGAACATGGACACAAAGTGGTTTCAGCAAGAACGGTAGTTGAGGCAGAGCAGCTGCGGAAGCTCAGAAGGATCATTACCTCTTGCAGCTGGTTGGTGTTCATTTTTCTAGGCAGTGATCGAACTGGTTAATGGCGATTTATGAGAGTCTTTCAGCCCGTAGCCGCGATATAAGTCAGACACCACCCTTGAACTACCATAGAGATCACGATAGTCTTCAAAAGAGAAAACATCGCCGAGCTACAGCATACAAACATCAAATGAAAACCAGTCCGTTTGCGGGAGTTCACCCAAGATAGACCCACTCAGGGAGTACGCCACGTCAGTATACTTTAATTAAATGAGATGCGTAAACATCTCATTTAAATAGAAGGAATTTGTGGCATTCTACCCGAGTGGATGTGCCTGTGGAGTACTCCAGCAAAGTACGGGAAGACTCACCTGTCGCATCTTGGTGTGGACAATAGACTGAAAGAGAGGGTCGAAACTGCAGGTGAGAATGAAGAAACAGACACCCATCACCCCGATCCAGGAAAGGACGATCTTCCGTGCTCTTCCACCCATCCTGTTTGTCTTGTCCGCTAGGATGTCAAGCTGCTTTTGGACACAGTTCTGGAGAATCACCGGGAAGAGAGTACGTTGATGAACGGTAATTGTAGAGCAGTGACGGCCTTCGTCGTCGGGTTTTAAGAACAGTTGAGGAATGTTGCATCGATGCCTCTTGCAGGTACAACAAGATCAGTTGCATCAGTTCTGTCCTCACCTACTCACGACCCGTGACTGAGTCCACTTTTAAGTTCGTGTCGACAGATTTGGGATCATACGGGCAGCACGAATGGAGCAGCCAGATTGACCTTGTCGGTCGCACCCGAACTTCAGAGGATATGGTCAGTATGACCGATTGGTCTTTGCTTCCAAGCTCCCAGCAAACGCCCATCGGTGTCAGTCATTCGCAGCACTGACCCAGCTTCGGTAACTTCCAACAACTCGGTGAATATTCGGGCCTCAACTACTGTAGGTCCTTTTACCTGAAAAAATCAGAACCAAACGTACACCAGCCAACTTAGGACTATGAGCAAAAATAAAATATTTACTTCTTGTTATGTCCAAAGTTTACTGATGGAGATGTAATTTACATAGAACAAGCGTGGTCGGGACTTCCGAAAATGCGTTGTTAAGCCTTTTCGGAAGTCCCGACCACGCTTTTTCTATGTAAATTGCATCTTCATCAATAAACTTGTTGTATAGTTCTATCTCGAACCGCTCGGAGCTTGCGCTGCGCAGAGGTAACCCGATACCCCTCCAAAACACATGGCCCCACGAGCCCGGTAGCAACCGCGGTACCGCCGAAATTGTTTAGATCAGTTACTTTGGATGGCAGACCCAGCCGTCCCGTTAGTCCCTTTCCTTTTTGTCCCCCTTTTCCTTGACTACGTGCGCAAAATAAAACTTTCCGTGAGAAGTCCACGTACGATTTTGTACATGTCATAATTATCATCGACCGTTTTGTCCCGGCACTGCAGTTAAATTACCATACTGTGTGTTTATCATTATTGTTGTTCAAACCAGCAACTCGTGAGTCAGCATCGAAAGTTTGCAGCAATGTTGCTGTGAACAACAGCCTAGTGATAACAATAAAGTGTACAAATGGGTATAACTATAGTGTATATGTATAGTATAAGTGGACAGATGATTTTCAGTCAGCCTGTACTGTCCGTAAACTGAAAATACAATTACGAAAAGCTTTTGGTCAGCCAGGGAGCCGCACGAGCGAAAAAGAGGGGAGGAAATACAATCACGCCGGGTTTGATATGTGTCAGATAACTCTCACGACAGTCGCTTGATGATAACTGACTCGCACCCACGCTCGTCGGAATTCTGGGCTCTTTCCCTCTCTGTCCGTTCGCGTATAGACTGACTGTGTAAGCTAAGTCCACTGACATTTTTTTCAGGGCTGGGTATCGATAGCAGTAGGGGACTACTGAACTTGAAACGACGTATTATTACTATGATGAAAAAAAACAACCCCCCCCCCCCACACACACACACAAAACAACAACCAAAAAACAAACAAACAAACAAACTTAACATCCAGCTCCGTCAGTATTGGGAAGTACGTCGACTTTACTAACCTTCTTTGGCTAATGTCATTTGCCATGTAATATCACGTTGTTTTTGTAAGATGATTGAGAACGACAATACATGTGCCCCAAAACCAAAAACAACAACAAAAAACAACAACCAACAACTACAATAACGCATACCGGCCTCGGAGTTACCACAACGCTGGTAGAATCAATAGAATCAGTCAAGCACAGCGATGGCTAAAGAATCGTGAAAACCATCAAGGCAACTGAAATGAAATGAAATGAAATTTAATAATTGAAAGCCAATGGTCAGACTCAGAGCATAAACTGCGAAATACCATTGAAATAATGAGCAAACATATGCACGGTCTGACTTTCAATTGCAATAACAGAAACTATATCTTAACTCATTCTATCCCATCACCGAAATCCCCAAATTTTGCCGTTGTCCTCTGAAGACTGCATTAGCAGTGCAGGATAACAGATCGACCATGATAGTTCAAGGGCGATGCCAGAATAGCTTGGCGCCCATAGGCGCCAAGCTATTCTGGCATCACCCTTGAACTATCATGGTCGATCCTTATCTTGCTGTGGTGTGTCTGGGGTAGAATGAGTTAACCCAGTCGGCAGCTCTGACCTAGCCACGGCGGGAGAGGTGATAGTTCAATGACAGTTCAAGGGTAGTGCCAGATTGTGATAACGTTGTGGGCACTTTCTTCGCCTCTAAACCCTTCCCTGCCACTTAAGTGGAAGCAAACTGCATTTATAAAGCATTAGTGTCAATTCAACGTCAGATGACCCACCGTCCAAGGAACGTGAATACAAATTAGTGGTTTCAGCAAGAGGCAAAGATTTTTAAAAGCCACCCCCCCCCCCCCAACAACTGGGGGGGGGGGGGGAGGGGGGGTCTCATTGAGGATCTATATCTATTGCAGCTGGGTAGTATTCAATGTTACTCGGCATTAGACGGGTGGGTCAGACAAGAGCTGAACAAAACAAAGCACCAATGTTTTGACATAGTTCGAGTTTTAAAAAAATTTTTTTTTTTTATTTTTAAGCCTTAGTTGCGCCTCGGTAAAAGCGGCAAGCCGATTCAGACAAACTTATCCCCTTTAGTGCTGCATGCATGATCTTCGTTAATTCAAGACCAGGAAATCCTAGACTACCCAGGAACATGGATTCAAAGTGGTGTCGGCAAGAGGCATAGATCCTCATGAGCCCCCTTAATTGCGAGGGCTCATGAGTATCTACACCTCTTGCAGCTGAAAGGGTTCACATAATTTACAAACGTTGTGTGCACTGGACTCACGTTCGGGCTTACGTCCACACAAAAGCTGCAATCAAATGTACCGGGACTGGCTTGACTATAACAGTGCTCAGTGTTAAACACTCTGCATTCGAATGCCATACTGATTTATACGCGACCATACATAACGGCACACGCACGCTGTGAACCACTGAGATACTCAGTACAAGATCACATGACTAATGTGACACGTGGGCCTTAATGCGGCATGTCCGAGTAGGCCGCGCCCAGCCATAATGACAACTATGACAAATCGAGTTGAAAGTCCAAATACATGTCATGTTTTCCACACGCGCCAGTGTAGGTATGAACACGTGTCTGGAAAATAATTTATGTAACATGCAGGCAGTGACGTGACCTACTTTGGGAAACACTTACGGCCCTTTACTGAGTCCAACTTAAGCGCAGAGGCTGTCATCGGGCCGACATCGCGGTCGCCGTCGGGCCCGCTGCGCCGCACGGACGTGCGCGGGCCAACGGCGGCCCGGACATCGGCCCGATGACCTTGTGCGCATTGGGCTGCTCTCAGTGCGCGAAAACTGAAGCGACCTACAATGATATATAATCCATAGACTCTGTACAGTGTCTTCCAAAAGAAACGCAACCACAAACACACGTAAATTGATTTTGGTGTGCAGTTTTCTCACTGTTGTGTTTTTCAAATGTTTCTGGCTCAGTTGACAAAAGAACAATGTGCTAAGAGTGCCGCTTGGTAAAGACGGTATGGCCGGCGGTGTGAGACATGAGGAGTCAGTGGCCGCTCTCAAAAACTACAAACACTGATTCGGAAAAAGCAAATTGCACGGTAGGGCATACAAAAGCTTAATCAGAAAGTACATGAAAAATTTGTTACCACTGACTCGTTCTTGCGATAGCAGCTATTTTTCTCAGTGTATCATAATGATTTTTGGGACTAGCCCAGTCAACTGATCAAACTTAGACCCGAAGTTCAAGGTATGATGTTGAAAGTGACTTAAAAACGTGCATTGCCGAATGATGTGGTTTGTAGTTGCCGCGTTTCTTTTGGGAGATACTGTGTAGTAGTCATAAAGAGTCCATAAATGAACTGAGTCGGGTACACCAGTAAGTGCAATTCTGCCATGACGATACGATCTGGACAGTCTTCGCAATAATTTGATAAAAATAAATCGATTAGGCCGCTTCAGTTGTCAACTTCAGCAGTTATAAAATAAAATAAGTGAATCAATTTAACTCTCAGTCATTCAAGGCGCACCGCATCAATAGATGCGGAAGTGTCGCATAGCGTTGCCGCCGGCAACGCTATACGACACTTCCGCAGCTATTGATGTGGACCGTCTTCTCCAGCATACATGTTTTAATAGGTTAAATTTAGGACTGAACTGGTTCTCTTGTCAGCACTAGCGTACACCAATGTGATTAATTCTGTGCTGCCAATCGGGAGGTAGAATGTGTTTTTGAATCATTGTGTCACAGAGTGCCTATTATGTATAGTGACGAGATGGTCAGTGTAAAATTACTGATTAGAGTTAAAATGTGGGGTCAAAGTCCAGGTACGAGATGTGGGCCAAGACGGAGTTGTGGTCGTGACCAGGGTGTCCAAACACGCGTGATAAAGGGCACACTAAAAGGAATGCCGGAATACGTAAGTAAAATCTTGTGTGAGAAATAGGTTAAATAGACAGTGGTGTATGTCCAGGTGTCCAAACACGTGTGATGAAGGGCACACTAAAAGGAATGCCGGAATACGTCAGTAGGATCTCAGACTTGTGTGAGAAATAGGTTAAATAGACAGGTGTATGTCCAGGTCAGTGTCCAAACACGTGTGATGAAGGGCACACTAAAAGGAATGCCGGAGTACGTCAGTAGAATCTTGTGTGAGAAATAGGTTAAATAGACATTAGTATATGTTCAGGTGTCCAAACACGTGTATGGATGGTCAACGTGGTAAAAATGACGTAGGACTTTGGATAAGAACACACGTGGTAGAAGTAAAACTGAGTCGAATTAGGCGGATGTATTTAAGGAATAGTCGGTGGGCGTTCGGGGTCTCCGTTCCTGACCCCCCACCCAGGTCTGCCCTGGGGGACTTGGGTGGGGTTAGGTACTTTTTAGTTCCCAGGGTCACCCTGGTCAGCCCCACAGGGTGAGTTTTTCTCTCTATTCTGGGGCATGTGTTTCTGTCTACCCGAGGTCCATTCACCTGTATTTGCCTTTTTAAAACTCTCCCTACTGTTTGCACTGCCTGTAGCTCTTGATATTGGATGTGTGTTGCTAAATGGTCTTAGCTTTATTTAGGCCCCATGTGTTAGGTTCATTTAATGTATTTGACCGGCTGGCGACATACATTCAATGTTCTGTTTAGTTTTTTTTTTTTTTTTTTTTTTTTTTTTTCACAAGCAGTGCAGGCACGTCCTGAGAAAGCCTTGTTGCTGTCGGGACGTTAAGCAATGTACAATCAATCAATCAATCTCCGTTCCTGACGTGACACGTTGTGGCACCCTCGAGACAGCGCACCGACCATCACCATGCTTCCAAGTCATCGCTTCGCATTGTTCGGTGAGCAGACTTAGGTTATCACTATGCCTAAGCTAAGTAAAATGTGGTGATGTAAACTCCTTCACTCTCTCTTCATGTCTGAGAATGCTTGAAGTGCGAGTGATCCTGTGCTGTAAATCGTAATGTGCTTTGCTTGTCCGTGTTAAACGTAGTCTTGGTTAGTTGTTGTGTTGTCAGATGTTGTGTTATTAGTTATGCGTGTGAGGTTTAGAGTGATGCATGAGTTTAGCATGATGGAAGCCTGATTAGTGTCCTCAGCCACCGTACCTCTCGGATGAAGCGAGTCGGCACCTGTTTCCTAAATGTACCACTAACTGACACGTACAAATCAGCATGATAGTTGGCAACTCTCGGGATCATGCGGTAGGGGTTTAATCGACCTATCCCGATCTACGTCATCACTTTGTGCGTTGCCGCCCCTGGAGGGCAAGCTGGCGGGTGATGCAATTTCCACCACTCTAGCAAGGTTGAAAGCGTGTCACGTAAGCCTATTTATTCGCATTTTCTCACCATGACGAACGATTATTGCTGTGTCAAGCATTGTTCGAAACGAAGTACTAGGGATCTTGGGATCTCTTACCATAGAATTCCGACAGTTATATTCAATAAGGGCTCCAAAATACGCGAGTTGACAGCCAAGAGGAGAAGGCTTTGGATCGCCCAAATCAATCGAAAGAAGATCACGGACAAAACAGTGAAACCATGGTTTGTAAAAAAGTGTATCACATCGCACACTATCCGATGAAATGGCCTGTTTTTTTATCGGCCGGCCGTATACACTCGAGCGACACAAGTCAGTCTGAATTTTTATGTCTAGTTCATGTGTGTTTCGAGGAAGTTTTGCTTTAAATTGCCGGTACTCCTTTTCGTCAGCGGACCGTTTGTAAAAAAGTGTATCACATCGCACACTATCCGATGAAATGGCCTGTTTTTTTTATCGGCCGGCTGTGCCTGTGTGCTCCAAGCTGTTTGTTTGCTTTGAAGGCTTTTCTTGTGTAGTAGCTGGTGCGATGAACCAAATATTCTGAAATGTCGTCTTGTGTAGTAGCTGGTGCGATGAACCAAATATTCTGAAATGTCGTCTTGAGCAACCGGAGGTAGAAGTCCGACATCGTCACTCCACTGACAGTTTTCGTAGGGATCTAACCCGCCAACTGCTCGCAATTTCATCTCATAACGGTTTCTAGATACTGAATCTAGAGTATCTATATACTTTTCAGACGGTTTAACTCCAGGTTTGGACATTGTTTTTGCTACAGCCCCCACTCTGCTGAACATTCGTGTAGAGTCTCCACACCGCTTTGCCCTCCAGCGTACTACGTCATCAGAAATGGGGTCGCGGAAAAGTACACAATCGGGAAACGTCCTATATAAGAAGGCACGCACTCCAGAATCCCCAAGAGCGCATCAGGTCATTTAAACACGTTAATTAATCGATCCTTAAACGGCTGAGTGATAATTGTCAATTCAGCTTCAACTTGACTCCTTGCTGTCACAGGAACATGGATGAAAAGTCAACTTGACTCCTTGCTGTCAGAGGAATAAGGATGAGATGAAAAGTCAACCAGTTGCCTATGGATGAAAAGTCAACTTGACTCCTTGCTGTCAGAGGAATAAGGATGAGATGAAAAGTCAACCAGTTGCCTATGGATGAAAAGTCAACTTGACTCCTTGCTGTCAGAGGAATAAGGATGAGATGAAAAGTCAACCAGTTGCCTATGGATGAAAAGTCAACTTGACTCCTTGCTGTCAGAGGAATAAGGATGAGATGAAAAGTCAACCAGTTGCCTATGGATGAAAAGTCAACTTGACTCCTTGCTGTCAGAGGAATAAGGATGAGATGAAAAGTCAACCAGTTGCCTATGGATGAAAAGTCAACTTGACTCCTTGCTGTCAGAGGAATAAGGATGAGATGAAAAGTCAACCAGTTGCCTATGGATGAAAAGTCAACTTGACTCCTTGCTGTCAGAGGAATAAGGATGAGATGAAAAGTCAACCAGTTGCCTATGGATGAAAAGTCAACTTGACTCCTTGCTGTCAGAGGAATAAGGATGAGATGAAAAGTCAACCAGTTGCCTATGGATGAAAAGTCAACTTGACTCCTTGCTGTCAGAGGAATAAGGATGAGATGAAAAGTCAACCAGTTGCCTATGGATGAAAAGTCAACTTGACTCCTTGCTGTCAGAGGAATAAGGATGAGATGAAAAGTCAACCAGTTGCCTATGGATGAAAAGTCAACTTGACTCCTTGCTGTCAGAGGAATAAGGATGAGATGAAAAGTCAACCAGTTGCCTATGGATGAAAAGTCAACTTGACTCCTTGCTGTCAGAGGAATAAGGATGAGATGAAAAGTCAACCAGTTGCCTATGGATGAAAAGTCAACTTGACTCCTTGCTGTCAGAGGAATAAGGATGAGATGAAAAGTCAACCAGTTGCCTATGGATGAAAAGTCAACTTGACTCCTTGCTGTCAGAGGAATAAGGATGAGATGAAAAGTCAACCAGTTGCCTATGGATGAAAAGTCAACTTGACTCCTTGCTGTCAGAGGAATAAGGATGAGATGAAAAGTCAACCAGTTGCCTATGGATGAAAAGTCAACTTGACTCCTTGCTGTCAGAGGAATAAGGATGAGATGAAAAGTCAACCAGTTGCCTATGGATGAAAAGTGGTTTCAGCAAGAGGCATAAATCAACATCAAGCCCCGCAGCTGCGGATCTGTACCACAAGATATTTCTTCAAAGGCGTGAAATTTCTTTCCTTTTCTGGTTATTTCAGTGCCGCATGTTCAGTTCAAAACTGACCACACACACACACACACACACACACACACACACACACACACACACACACACACAGTCCGAACCAGCCCAGCAGTCCAGTGCCGTGCTGATCGCGGTAAAGTAGAGAGGCTTGCGTCAGATTTTACTGAGAACTCGGAAAGCAAATTTACACTGATAGCGGCCACTGACAATAGTCCTGTAAAGTACAGGCCGCCCGGCAGAACTGAACTGAGCAAACAAGCGTCGGATACCCCTTCCTGCGGGCGGTCAGCTAAACCCATTTAGCTCCATGGCCACATTTCCTAAATTTTTGAAGTGTCACTTAACGATTATATACCAGTTGCATGAGATAGATGGACCATGAATCAATGAAACTTTATTTTACAACGGTTAAGGCATTGACATCGTCATTGACACACAGCCATTTTACAAACCTGCCGTTGATAATTCAAGGGTAGTGCTAGTGCACTACCCATAAATTATCATGGTCGATCCATACCCTGCTGTAGGGCGTTGGGGTCAAATGGGTTAAGTGTCAGTAGCACAGGTGTCGGCCGGAATGAATGACTTCAGGGTATGTCAGTAGACAGGACTACGGTGTGGAATACGGGAGTACGCCCCAAAGACCCACTAGGCTGCAATTTATGCTTGTAACTGACAAAATATAAGTCGATGTTGTTCATTTCAAACATCTGCTAGCTGCAAATAGATTGGCACACCTACAGCTCTTTGCAGAATTTCGAAAACTGGCGGGAAATTGTCATAATTTAAAGAAATCGGTGACCTTTTGGTGTGCAAAATTTGATTGATAACGTGTCCGATTCGTTGGGACAGATTCTGCTGCAAAACAGCGTCCACACTACATTAAATGCACTTGTCAACATTCTTTTGGGTTGTACAAGTGACATTCTGTGTTTAAATTAGGGAATTTTAGGGTTTAGTCTTTCGAGCTGAAATGGGTGCCTGATGTGTGCAGGAATGGTCGCGGTTGCGCCGAGATGGCCTACGGTGTGAAGAATGTGGGACTACACTGTGCAAAAATCACTGCCCCCCCCCCCCCCCCATCCTAATAATAATAAATAAATCAGCGCATTAAACAGGCACTTTATCCCAATTGAAAATCGGCTCAAAGCGCCGCCGCGAACTGAACCCAACAAGCACGCCCACATGAATCACGCGCATTCATTCACACACTGTACATAAACACAGAACATTCACACAGAACATCTACTGAAGTTTTGGAAATTCAAATCGTGGGCTGAAATTGATACCAAAGCCGCGGGGAGGAAGAGCCGGAGTACCCGGAGAAAGAACCCCCGACGGTCTGCCCGAATTAACGGTGACACTCACTAGAGGAGAAAAGTCCGACGCCGGAACCGGGTATCGAACCTCACACCTCTAGCATTGGTGGCAGGTGCTTATACCGCTGCACCACAGACTGTCCAGTTGAATTGTTACACTTATTCATTATGTAGCTGTCTGATTTTAATATACAACAAAATGCTGTCGATAAACTAGTTGAAACTCCATTAAAAGGTGTAATAAAGATACATGCCGGAAAAAGAAGTATGATAGAGGCAAAGGAAAAGTGTTTGTTATGACAAAATGCGTAGGCTTTGCTAAAAATAAAATACCCCGGCTGGAATGTTGACTATTTTTTATGGGGCTGATCAACGCGAACATTTGTGGAAACAACGAACACAACACACGTTACACCCAAGTCATGTCAGCTGCATGAAATGGCTTGTGTTACTTATTACCGATGTTCATTGACTAACCCCTGCAGTAACTAACTCCTAATTAGGTCCTCCTTGAAGTATATGACTGTTTTTGCCAGTCTACCGTATTGAAAATAAGGTAGGCTTTGAGATGGGGCTGGTCTGAGCACGTTACGTAGGATGCAAATAATGAACATAGGCGGGCACACATCAGACTCTGACAGTGAAATAACAGAATAAAAATTACGTCATGCCTTGCTATGCTAACCGCGCTGTGATGGCGGGAAGCGCCGTGTGTATGTGTGTGTGTGCTGCATGTGGTGTTTGTGTACGTACAGGCGTGAAACTTTTAGGAAATGCTTTGATCGAGATGTATTTCGGAGAGCCTCTGAGCATATGAGTAGACTCGTTAAAGAGAACAATTGTCGGTTGACCCGCATTTGAGTCCGAAATTTTCGTTCTATTTACTCGGAATTTTGGATATAGCTTGCTTGGAGAAAGACATTGGAAGAATTCGTTAGCCAGCTTTGTACCTGTTAAACGATTTCGTAAAAAGTAATTCATTGCAGAAAAAATTAAAAAGTACGAATTCTCGACTTCTAGAGAAGGATCAGACAGTGACCGTGACGTAAAGGCGCCAAACACGTCAGTGTTACACAATGTTCCTAAATTGTCGCAAAGCACCAGATGTCAGTGCTATACAGTGTTTCTCAATTGACATCAAATTCGTCACTGTGTACACGGCGTCGTGGGACTGGCGATGCCAGGACCTGAAGCTTATAGTGTCATTTGTCAGTTGCTCGTGCTATTCTTCCTTTTCAGAATTCCTGTCTGCCCAGCGAGCATACTAATGACGGGAAGTGCCATGTGTGCGCCGGTGTGTTTTGATCAGAGGTTGGGTTAGAGAGGAGGGAAATGGATCAGAGGGATAAGCTTAAAAATATGAACATAAACTCTGAATATTCCTAAAAGAAAAACGCATGTGAGCTCCAAACAACACAGTAGACTTTCGTGTTATGAGACTGTCAGTCGTGTTAGGGATACATCTTGGGCGGAGGAAAAAATGTCTCCAAAAAATATTTATAATAATAACGTCATCATCATTATTAACATCATTATCAGAATTTTCACACGTGCAGTTAAGAAAAATCCAAGTTCAGTCTCCAAATCTGGCTCTCTATAGATTTCTCTCATCCTCAAGATACCCCCCCCCCCTCCCTCCTTTACCCCTCACCACTCTCTCCCATAACTAATACATACACACCCGGCACACGCCCGCGAGCGCGGACACACACACACAAACACACACACACACACACACACACACACACACACACACACACACACACACACACACACACACACACACACACACATAATCACAATTTTCGTATGTATGCTTACGCCGTCATAATCCGAAGTAAAATACACGTGCATAAATTCTAGTACAGTCATTTACTATGAAAAATATAAAAATATATATATATGCTTGGGGGTAGTCCCTATTGCTTTATGTAGTAGGTGTTCAGTGGAAGGCTCATTAGGTCTGTCATTGCTTCTCTCCCACTACCCTCTCTTTCTAGATTTAGTGAGCGATGCAGTCACATAGTAAAGGGCAGCTGATGACCTGATGACACAACTAATGCAAGCTAACTAGCCCTTAGAATTGAAATGAAAAAGTATGTCCCTTGGAGCTAAATTAGTCTGATTTCTTCCACTGCAACACCACATAAAGCTTTAGGGATGCAATCCGCGCTGTACTATTGGTGCTACCAGTAAATTCTGGAGGCGGCTTCTAGTACATGTATTGTTTTTGCAATTTTCAGGTTACGCCGTATGCCTACCTGAAGAGCCCTACCTTGGGGCTAAACCGGTCGTAGGCGGCAAAAACAAAAATCTACCCAGCAGGTCCAAGATCTGTTTGGGACTATTCATGTACTACTCCCCTCTCGGGGGGAGGTCAGGACATTCTCCAGCGGATTGCGGGGCGCCTGGGGGTAGTCCCTATTGCTTTATGCAGTAGGTGTTCAGTGGAAGGCGCAAAAAGATAGGTCTGTCATTCCTTCTCTCCCACTACCCTCTCTTTCTAGATCTAGTGAGCGATGCAGTCACAAAAAGGGCAGCTGATGTCCTGATGACTCAATGCAAGCTTATCAGCCTGGAATTCAATGGCATTAGCACAGCAAGAGCATTAGTTCTCAGAATTGAAATGAAAAATTACGTCCCTTGGAGCTAATCTGATTGAGTGCATTTCTGGCTTTGGGCGACGCCTTTGTTTAAAAGTAAAGAATAATTACACCACACAATTGCTTAAATCAGACTAATTTTCAAAATTAGTCTGTCTTCGTCCACTGCAACACCACATACAGCTGTAGGGATGCAATCCGCGCTGTACTAGTGGTGCTACCAGTAAATTCTGGAGACGACTTCTAGTACATGTGTTGTGTTTGTAATTTCAGGTTACGCCGTATGCCTACCTGAAGAGCCCTACCTTGGGGTGAAACCGGTCGTAGGCGGCAAAAACAAAAATCTACCCAGCAGGTCCAAGATCTGTATGGGAATATTCATGTACTCCTCCCCCCCCCCCCTGAGGGGGGGGAGGTATGTATATATATATATATATATATATATATATATATATATATATATATATATATATATATATATATATATATATATATATATATATATATATATATATATATTATATATATATATATATGGACAGCAGCCGAGAACGGACCACCGCTCTGCTGTGCAGCCACCCGTGACCAACCTTCACTCACTCACTGGCCTCAACGGATACCAAGCCTCGCTACAAGCTACAGGACTACAGATGCGAACAGATCACCGCACAGCTCGCCATGAATAACAGAAATCGCCATCCCGCCCTTTTCAGGGCGACCAGACAGACAAGAGAAACAACGACCACCCTAGAGACTGGGACAGACTGGCAAATGACAGCTCACCATCCCGCCCTTTACCGGGCGACCAGACAGACGATGGATACCAGAGAAACGACGAACACCCCAAAGACTGAGACAGATCGGCAAATATTCCCAATCCAGATACCGGGCGAGTCGCCGGACGAATTTATAGAACGACTGCAAGCCGCCTACGACAGCCGAACGCAGATGACAACATCAACCGGCCGCTTCACACGTGAGCTGACCGAACACCTTACCACCAACCCTCACAGTACGGCGTACTTCAACTACCCACCAGACAGAGCCCCATTTCGAGCCAACGTCGGAAACAGGCTCCGAGACGGACTTCATACCACCCTCCCCGGAGATCCACATCCCAGACCACCTAACCAAAGAGAGGGAGTGGACCAAAAGGGAGAAGAAAGTCCGCATCGGGGCCATGGATCTAGACGGGCTAGTACGGCTGCTGACAACCGCTATACCGGCGATTCTCTCTACAGAGGGAGAACACCACCAACGAGCAGCCATCGCTGTTCGACCAGGGGACCTTCAAAGAATACCAGCTACCAAAGACCACCTCCACAGGCAGTCAGGGGGTCCCCCTGACACAAGAGGCGGAGTCGCAAACCACGGCACCGCCACCAACCAAATCAACAGGAACCCAAGCCTCCAAAGCCACGAAGAACAAAGGTACTGACACCCAGGAGACCTCCACCCAAGAAGCCCGAAACTCAACTCGAGAAGCGGAGTCCCAAACCACGGTACCGCCACCACCACGTACCAGATAAACAGGGAACCCGGCCTTCAAAGCCACCAAGACGAAAGGCACCACCACTCCGCCGACCACTACCCAAGCGGCAGAAAGCCAAACAGACACAACCACCACCACTGAGGCCGATACCGTCACGACGCCAACCACCAAAGACCAAGCCAACGACTCTCATCCGACCCAGCACACAGCCGGCACACCAGGCAATCCCACCACCAACCACGCCCAGAAGGCTAAACCGCATCGCCTACGACACCGACCCCCCAAACACGCCAGCAACAAGCGCCCTGCACTACTCCAGACCCCCCCCCCCTCCCCTGCCACCACCACATCTCCGCCTGCCTCCACGACACCACAGCGCCCCTCGCACGTCGCAGCGCCCGACTCCATGGCCCAGAATTCACTGGCCACCACCGCCGCCGCCACAACTCCCAAGACCTACAGCCAGCCACGGAGCTACCGGCCACAACTACCACCACCACCGCTCATAGAAGGCCTCCTCCAGTGGCTGGCCCACCAGCTACCTCCAGCCTGGCGCTATTAGCAACGGTTTTCCGGCCACAAAACCCGCCTCCACCACCATCCACCTGGCCCCGGCAACACCACCAGCCGCTGCGCGACGGAGTGACAGACAGCTAGGCCGACATCCCCCTCCCCCCCCCCCCCCCCCCCCCCCCCGGACGAAATCAGCGAGAGCTGGAAGTCCCTGTCCCTTCAAAAGAACGCAACGAACGCATATATATATATATATATATATATATATATATATATATATATATATATATATATATATATATATATATATATATATATATATATATATATATATATATATATATATATATATATATAGAGAGAGAGAGAGAGAGAGAGAGAGAGAGAGAGAGAGAGAGAGAGAGAGAGAGAGATCAACAACAACAACAAAAATCCCCGCGAAATTCGAGTGTATGTTGTATTTGTATGATAAATCCACGAAAATACAAGTTACACTATTTTTGATAGCCAGCGTACGAGCAACAACATGTAAACATGCAGTCACCATACTGTAGTAATCGTGTTACCCTCCCTGTGCACGAGGCACCCGTATTGGTTAGGACGCACGGCGTATGCTTTCCACACATGTGCATACACTGCAGAGTGATGTTGGGTCATGAACTGTTCTCAGCAATGCAAGGCAATAAAAATAAAAAAATAAAAAAAATCAGCATTGTTACGCCTTCTGTCATATTTGCCTTTGCCACATCAACCATGCCAAGACTTTGTGCTCCCCATCGAGAACGAGCTCTTGGGCGTTTGGAAACCGGAGAAGATCCACAAGCTGTGGCAGTGGCCTTTCGATGTCACATTTCGACCATTTACAGGCTGCAGCAACGCTATCATGCCAACGGGTCTTCTGCTGACGCCGCTCCCCGAAGCGGACGTCCACGTGTGACAACTTCACGGCAAGACCGCCACATTTTCCGGGCCGGTGCGAAATCGCTTTCAGCCGGCCGAGGCAACAGCAAGAAATGTTATCGGCAACCACCAGTGGCCAGACAGTGCGACGACGGCTAGAGGAGCATAATCTGCACAACCGCCGTCCAGCCCGTGGACCTCAGTTCTTACTGACCGTCATCGCCGTGCACGCCTACAGTCGTCACAGACTCATGTCGACTGGACCTGGCGACAGTGCCAGAACGTCCTGTTCACGGATGAGAGCCGATACTGCATCAGCCATGCAGATGGGCGCATAAGAGTGTGGCGAAGAAGGCCGGGTGAACGCTATGGTGATAGCTGTGTGCTGGAGAAGAATGCCTGGGGCGAGCCAAGCGGGATGTGATTTGGGGTGGGATTACCCTGAACCAGACAGTAGGACCTGTGTTCTTCCGTGGACTTGTACCAGGTCGCGGAACTGGCATCACAGCTCAGCGCTACATTGACCAAGTATGTCCTGCCGCATAGTTCTCAAGGACGCAGAAACGTCATCTTGCAGTAAGATAATGCGCGTACACACACTGCACGTATCACCCAGCACTTCTTGCAGCAGCACAACATTCCAGTCACGCCCTGGCGCGGCCTGCCCTCAGCCCGGACCTCAATCCCACATATATATATATATATATATATATATATATATATATATATATATATATATATATATATATATATATATATATATATATATATATATATATATATATATATATATATATATATATATACTCTGAAGACAAACACACTCGGGCCACAGTACAAGACTGACAAACACAGGACATTTACACGCCCTGCCCTCAGCCCGGACCTCAATCCCAGTACTCTGAAGACAAACACACTCGGGCCGCAGTACAAGACTGACGAACACAGGACATTTACACGCCCTGGCGCGGCCTGCCCTCAGCCCGGACCTCAATCCCAGTACTCTGAAGACAAACACACTCGGGCCGCAGTACAAGACTGACGAACACAGGACATTTACACGCCCTGGCGCGGCCTGCCCTCAGCCCGGACCTCACTGATCCCAGTACTCTGAAGACAAACACACTCGGGCCGCAGTACAAGACTGACAAACACAGGACATTTACATGGTGCCAAGGGTCAGCTTAGCTATTGAGATTTCGGAAATTTTGATCGTTTGTATAAAAAAAATATTAAGTACCAAAGTGGAGGAAGAGAAGAGAAAGAACCCGAGTAACTCCAGTTAACGGATGATCCACGACCCTTCATTTTACCGAGGGGAGAAGGGGAGAAAACTCATCATTGCTAATGTCCAAATTATTTAGTTGCAGTGGCAGCTCTTGTGGCGGGACAGACTCGACTCAAAAGGCGGCAATCGGGCCCGACGACTGCCACAGTTGGCCCGCGTACGGCCGTACCCCGTGCGCTAGCCAAGGGCGGCAGACGTCGGGCCGATGGCCTTTGCGGCGCACTGGGGAAGACGGGTCGCGTCCATTCAAAGTTCCGCGGTTTTCCAGGTGAATATAATACCGTGACTACTGAACTGAGAGAAGGCACGGATAGACCGCCGATTGAACTACTGTCGTGGCAGCCCGGACAGAGCTAGAGTCGTCGTAGTCATGGAAAATAGTAATTAAGATACCCCCTCACCGCCGTCAGACTTTGTGCCGGCCAGTGAAAGAGATTATGAAAGCCGCGGTACCTCAAGTCTTCATCGTCTCTTCGATCCAGCGTGAAACGTGAATGCTTATGCCGTTTTTCGTGCCGTACGTGAATGCTTAAATTACTGAAGTAATTCGTCGTGAATCCGTGATGGTACCCTCCCCCTCCCCTCTAAGTTTGATAAATTTCACCAGAGTCAAGTTAGGGGGAAATGTAGAAATTCCAACATCAACACCCCATGCCTGATGATCCCGCGGCCGCCAACAATCGAGCGAACTGACGAACCTGAACAAACTAACAGTCACAGCTTACCGTGCCGGCCTCAATCGCTGGTGAAATCAGAGTGGCCTCTATGCTCTTTGGTGAAATCCAGGCCGAGTGACCAGTGTAGAACTGACATGCTCATGTCTACAAACACAACACACTCTGAATTAGCATGGGCACGGCCTGCCGCTGTCAGAACTTACGGCAATAACAGCCTGAACACCTCTACCCTTTGGTTTCCTAAACACTTACATAATATCCACTTTCACCCCTCACCACACACACTGTCCATCTGCAAGAGACCGATCGCCATGAGCCCTGTATATAGCTCCTCTTGCTGCAGTGACTTGGCGTCTATCCATGTAGGTCGTGGGGACAGTAAATTGGCGGTGTGCTCTAAAAATAGACCAGCGCGTAGTGTAGTGTGTGCCAGTGTGTGTGTGCTCGCGTACACTCGTGTAACAGTGCGTCAGTGTTTGTGCATATTCATATGTATGTAAATGTGTGTGTGTATGTGTGTGTGTGTGTGTGTGTGTAGACGAAAGAGCTGAAACGGGTGACTGTCTTTACCATCCTTATGGAAACTGGGTATGTGTATAATTCTGGGTTCCCAAGTCAGACACCCACTTTTTCTGAGGGTTGTTTCTGCATTGTCTTGCGGTAAAGATTCATAAAAAGTAAAAAAAATCCGTTTTTCTCATTTTGGCGTTAACACATGCACTTTTGTGTTTAACAGACACGCCGGTAGTGTGTTTGAAAACTTGTCCCTCCCAGCAATGTGTGTGTGTGTTGGCACACAGAACCCTGAAAATGAGCGTGTATGTATTACATCACCCTTCTCAGCTAGCTATAAATAACTTCATAGCTGATATGGGTCAGGGGGGATATTTTGTTGTTTCAGGGAGTAAATTGTTTATGTTTCTACAGAATTAGGTTTGTTATTTGAGGGTGTTGTTGTTTTTGTTAAAAAAAGTGTTGAGTTGTAATGTACTTCCGGGGTGATGTGGAGAAAGGTCATGTCTAGTGTCATGTCTAGTGACAGATTTGAGATTCATGTATACGTTCACCAGGGACTTAGCCTATACGTTTTCTACGTTTGTTTCCATGTCAGATGAAGAATATTTGATCTGAAACGTCGTTCTTTGTTTCTATTTTAAAGGGTTTTCCGCCACTATCTTCTGTTTCAGTTTGACTTAGCCTATAATTATATTCGTGTGCCGGTTGCTAAGAAGTGAAGTGATTGTATGAGTGCGCATTGTAAGAGAGGACGTTTAGACTTTGGGTGAGGCTGCTGTTGTCTTTTGTCCTGCCCGACCTTTTGGTTGAACCTGTTGCTTTATTTTGTAGGTTTGTCGATGTTATCAATGCCGCATCTCCTTTTGGATTGTATGCACAAATTGATTGAATGGAAATGACGTCACAGAGTCAGCGTCGTTTCATGCGTCGTCTGCTAGTCCAGTCAGTCGTTTAGTGCAGTTAAAAGAGTGCAGGCTTGGATGGGCCATTTTCTGATGTAATAGTAAAGTATTATTTGTGTGAATGCTGTCCGTTTGAAGGAAGGTTGATTGATTGTACATTGCTTAACGTCCCGACAGCAACAAGACTTTCTCAGGACGTGCCTGCACTGCTAGTGACAAAAACTCAACAGAATATTGAATGTATGTCGCCAGCCGGTCCAATACGTTAAATAAAACCTACGACATGGGGCCTAAATAAAGCTAAGACCATTTAGCAACACACATCGAATACAGTAGGGAGAGTTTAAAAAAGGAAAATGCAGGTGAATGGACCAAGGGTAGACAGAAACACATGCCCCCGGAATATAGAGAAAAACCCACCCTGTGGGGCTGACCAGGGTGCCCCTGGGAACTAAAAAGTCCCCCAGGGCAGACCCGGTTGGGGGTGTTTGAAGGAAGGACTGGAAAGTCGAGTGTTGAGGGCAGACCGGTTGGGGGTGTTTCAGGGAAGGACTGGAAAGTCGAGTGTTGAGCGAAGCCCGAGAGAAGGCGAGGATGGGAAAAATATCCAGCACTATACGTTGGAATAGATGCATATCAGTTACGACATGCTTGTAAATTAAAACACTTTTAACCCCACCCGGGTCTGCCCTGGGGGACTCGGGTGGGGTTAACTACTTTTTATTTCCCAGGGGCACCCTGGTCAGCCCCACAGGGTGGGTTTTTCTCTCTGATTCTGGGGCATGTGTCTCTGTCGGCCCTTTGTCCATTCACCTGTATTTGCCTTTTTAAAACTCTCCCTACTGTCTGCACTGCCTGTAGCTCTTGATATTGGATGTGTGTTGCTAAATGGTCTTAGCTTTATGTAGGCCCCATGTGTTAGGTTTATTTAATGTATTTGACCGGCTGGCGACATACATTCAATGTTCTGTTTAGTTGTTGTTTTTTCACAAGCAGTGCAGGCACGTCCTGAGAAAGCCTTGTTGCTGTCGGGACGTTAAGTAATGTACAATAAAACACTTTTAACATTAAGAAAAGTTGAGTTAAAAGAGGTTTTAAAACAGTTTTCATAAAAACCTTTGCCCGACACGCTTCTAAAAACAACATTTTCTTAGTTTTAAACCTTGTACCGCGCCACTAAACGCCGCGATTGCTTTTCAGTCTTAGCTGTCCTATAGTGTGGAATGTGGGACTTTGCCAACTGGATCCATCTGGTGCACTCCAAATGAGTATTTGTGAGTGGTTTGACGTGCAACTCGGTGTGCGCCTCTGAAATGACCTACTGATTCCACTGATAATGAAAATCTTTCATTCATAAGAGCGCATTGAGCAGCTCTATAAACCAAAAGTGATGACCCCCCTCTCCCCCCCCCCCCCGCCCCCCCCCCCCCCCCTCTCCCCCCCCCCCGCCCCCCCCCCCCTCCCCCCCCCTCCGCCCCCCCCCCCCCACACTTCTCCCCCCCCCCCCCCCAACTCCCTTACAACCCCACTCAAACAATCATAATAGTAAAATCAACCAAAGGTATCTTTAGTGAGGTATTTTCACTGTAATCCCAGTTTTGTGTGAGAGGCACCCACTTTTTTGGGTAAAAACCCATTTTTTTTCCATCCAGTGGCTCTGTTTCTAGAAAATGTCTATTTTATTTTAAGTTGTAGAGCTTAGTTATAAGGTGAGTTCTAAACATTGGCATCAACTCCAGAGCCCTAGAATAAATAGAAATATGGGAACCCATTTTCACATAAAATGGTAGGTAACCCAGTCTGAGGGTTTTGTGTTCATGTGTGTGTGTGTGTGTGTGTGTGTGTGTGTGTATGTGTGTGTGTATTGTGTTTGGCTAGCTGGGTGCCGATATGGTGCCAGACAATAAACATTCAGGCGGAGTAACAAACTGATATTGACAGCTTACACTTGTTCCTAACTTCTAAAACACAAACACATGCACACTGGTCGTCTTCCTCGCTACCGTTCAACGGTGAATTGAGGAGACAACCTGTGTTGACCATGCTATTGTTCAGCATAACCCTTTCAGTGCCTAGGACATTTGAACACCACCCAACTGCAAGAGCTACAGAGCCTCATGAGCCCCCGCAGTTGAGGGCTCATGAGGATATCTATGCCTCTCGCCTCTAGCTGACACCACTTTGAATCCTGTTCCTAAGTGGGACATCTAGTTTTTAACTCATTAGAATGAGTTAAAAACCGACACCGAAATCCCCAAATTTTGCCGTTGTTCTCTGAAGACTGCATTGCAGTGCAGGACACAGATCAACCATGCTAGTTCAAGGGTGATGCCAGAATAGCTTGGCGCCCATAGGCGCCAAGCTATTCTGGCATCACCCTTGAACTAGCATGGTTGATCCTTATCTTGCTGTGGTGTGTCTGGGGTAGAATGAGTTAAGACCCTTTTATTTATAGAAGAGACTTTTTAGGACGGGTCGCGGTGGGGCAAATTTAATAGCATGTTCATGATGTCAAAGGCGGCACTGAATTAAGACTATAAAAATTACGTCATGTCTAGTTACGCCAACCTCACTGCTGAACGTACATTTGGCGCGAAGCGCCGTATATGCCTATGTATGTGTGCGTATGTATGTAAACACGTGAATCTCCGATATTGCTGTACGCACAAGCTTGAAACTTGGGGAAATATTTTCTCCAAGGGGTGGCTAAGAGAGCCTCCGAGCATATTATAACGGGATGTCTCCTTGAAGACATAAAAGACCGTTTATAGAAAGTCAGTTGACCCAGATTAGAGTCCGTAAATTTTGTCATATTTACTTAAAATTTTGGATGTAGATAGTTTGGATAAAGACATTGTATGAGTTCGTTAGCCAGCTTTGTACCTTTTCAACTTCTTCAGTAAAAATTAATTCTTTTCAGAAAAAAATTAAAACAGAAAAAACCTTGACTTCTGAGGAAGTCCGAGTGGCGGTGACGTAAAAGAACAACTCCGTCACCATGCAGACATTGCCGCAATACTCTAAATATGACGTAATTTTCTCTCTCTCACACACACATGCACGCATCTCCAAGAGGCATAGATCCTCATGTGCCCTCTGGGTGCATGAGGATCTATGCCTCTTGGAGATGTTTGGAGCACGTGCGCACGCACACAGACACACACATCGACGCGCTTTCATAAGAGCATAGTGTATCATGTAGCTTGATAAAGTCAACCTGATTTGATAAAATTATATAGCAAGACCATATGCTAAACACATGGTGTGCTCATGCAACCATTTTTTTTGAGTGTCGCACATTTTTTCCCTGTCGAACACATACACAAAAACTGAAAACATCAGTGCATCCCCTATGAAAATGAAATTATAGTGTGTGTTCTCACCTCATTTAACCTGATTCTGATGTTGAAATATCTCCTTTTGAAAAAGCCTAGCAGATCTGCCAATGCGCCACAGTTAATTCTAAAAGGGGCGCTCCGCCGTGAGATGGACTTAGTTGCCTGCTCAGCGTTAAACCCAAATAACTAACTCACTCTAAAAGGGGTGCAGTACATACGTTTGGTTTGTTAAACGTCATTTATCATGACAAATTTTAGGTTTTTACGTAATTTTATTTTTAGAGTGATATAAGTTTCACTTTCGCTTAAAGACTTGAGAAAAAGGTGACAAAACTAGAATATCATGGTACGATTTCAGTCAAAGATAAAAGGTAGAGACTCTTGACAGAGAGGGCAGCTCA
The DNA here is from genome assembly GCA_036245525.1 of Semisulcospira habei. Lineage (NCBI taxonomy): Eukaryota > Metazoa > Mollusca > Gastropoda > Semisulcospiridae > Semisulcospira > Semisulcospira habei. The sequence continues at coordinate 93,988,915 of BTPG01000001.1, forward strand.
AATGTAGAAGGGACTTTGTGGGTTATGGTTCATCCCATCTTGTTTATGTTTGACTTGAAGAAGATTGCAAAAAATTAGTTTGCATTAGGTGTCACAGAACTGCTCAAAGATACTTTCCAAACATTCTAAAGTTCATGGAGCACTTAAACATTTCTGCGAGTGATTCCTGGGGTATCCAACTTAGAGAGCCACCAGGTGAATGTTCCAATGAACAGCTTATGCGTGAGAATTAAACAATCATTGCCGAAGGATTTGTCATGGGAGGAAATATAGTACATTTCTGCATGTTTTCAATCGTGACAAATTAAACAGTTGTCATACAAAGAGGACACCAAATAAAATAGTACCAAAAAAAAAAAAAAAAAAAAGTACACACACATAGGGACAACCCTGAAATAACTGTGCCTGTAAAAAACAAGACGGTTGCCTTTTAACTTGTATACTGCAAGCTGATGTAGACTGTGTTTCTGCAATCTTTGTTAATTCAAGACAAAAAAACCCTCAAAACCCTAGATATCACAGGAACATCGATTCAAAGTGGTGTCAACAAGAGGCAAAGATCTTCACAAGCCCCTGCAACTGGGGGCTCATGAGGATCTATACCTCTTGCAGTTAGGTGGTGTTCAAATTTTCTCAGCTCTGAACAGGTTAACCTAACCTGCTGGCAACGTGATGCGTTTAAAAACACCGACAGCCAGCTAGCAAATGAAGTTCTTGATCGATCAATTAGATAGGGATTTAAAGACCACAGCACCAGAGTGAAAATGGACGGTCCTAAGGGGTGGGTTATGGGGGACCAGATAGCTATTGCCTATAGAGTATGACCTGAACACTTATCAATTCAGGTGCACTGCCACTAGGCCACTTTGATTTACGAGGACTTTTCAGTGGACATTTAAGTAAAAAACCCCGCTTTTTTCTCTGGACTGCAGTTCTTGGCCCGTTGAGGTTGTCCTCGAAGAGTCATGGCCTTCGGCTACAGCTGATGGCTATGATTCAAATGACTTATTGGGACTGCATGCATTTAATATGCTGGCAGATGGTTTGATAAATGTTGTAAAAGTTATTTTGTCATATAACATATAACATTACAACAAAAACCAAGAAAAATAAAACAAGGAAAAAGCCCAAGACCAACAACATTAAATAAATCTGAAATGTGAGCCTTGTCAGAAATTTTAATAGTACAATAATACGCAATATGTACTGCCACAGGCAAGGTAAGTATTATAGGTTGGATTCAATCTAACGCTACACATGAGAGCTAGTATAAAGTCAGCCCATATGTTACTGGCACCAGGGATCAGTTGCGTGAGCTAGCTTGGTCCTGTGCCAGCCACAAAGCAAGGTGCTCTGCTATAGTGGAGCACCTAGTGTTGTGACTGGTGCAGAACCAAGCTCAATCATGCAATCGGCCCCTGTGTTACTGAGACCCTAAAGCTATGAAGGGAAACCGTCACTTAAAGCACAACTAGTATTGTTTGCTCGAGTACTCTGCAGATAGACCGCTTGGGGAGTACACCACAAGTACGCTTTTATTCAAGTGAGATGTGTACTTGAATGAGAAGTGTACTTGTGGCATACCCCACACCACAAGCACACTTCTATTCAAATCTCATTCAAACAGAAGTGTACTTGTGGTGTACTCCCTGAGTGAGCCTATAGCAGCTTAACTGAATAGAAGTGTATGTGTAGTACACTCCCTGAGTGGGTCTATCTGAGGAGTACTCTCACAAACCTGTCCACACTATATCTCATCTCCCCGGTACACTGGCACACACTTATAGTTGCTGACCTGATCAAGGACACTACTGTTCCAGTTAGCAAATGGCTCACATAAGTTGTAGGCTAATATCTGCTTCCGACTGGCTTGTAAATATAGTATGTACATGCTTTCAAAAAAGTCAGCAATGCATATTTTAAAATTAACGTAATTATTCAGAGTTTCTGATATTTGAAAATTTGTTTGGAAAATTAACTGATGTGCATAGATCACACTCGAGCGCATGCTCACATATCAGAACTGGAAGCATATAATCAACAACATTTCAAGCAAATGATCACATTTTCAAAAGTTGAAGTCGTTCAGACAAATAAGCAGCACCAGCACTGAGGCACTTACAATGATTCATTTTACTAGCATCGCCTAGGGGAAAAATGGAAAAAAATGGTCACTGTTTTCATACTTTACAAGATAAGAACTATACACCAGTAACAAAGAATGTCTGCAAGAACTACTGTATACACCAGCAATAAAAGAAGCAGAAAAGCAAAAAAATCTATCTCCATGTTTATGCTATAAAAATACAGGCTATGAATGAAAAAATTCTATATTAAATACCTGTACCATTTGTGGAAATAATCCTAGACAGATCCACTCAGGAAGTATGCCATAAGTACACTTAATGGCAATTTTATTCATCTCATTTTAATAGAAGTGTACATGTACTTGTAGTGTGCTCCCTAAGTTGGTCTATCTGGAGAGTACTACTGCAAACAGTATGGGTAATGTTGACTATGTACATATGTACAGCAGGCAAAAAAAACTTGTACCAGAAAAGTGTACATGATTGATTGTACATTGCTTAACGTCCCGACAGCAACAAGACTTTCTCAGGACGTGCCTGCACTGCTTGTGAAAAAAAAACCCAACTAAACAGAACATTGAATGTATGTCGCCAGCCGGTCCAATACATTAAATAAACACATGGGGCCTAAATAAAGCTAAGACCATTTAGCAACACACATCCAATATCAAGAGCTACAGGCAGTGCAGACAGTAGGGAGAGTTTTAAAAAGGCAAATACAGGTGAATGGACAAAGGGTAGACATGCCCTAGAATAGAGAGGAAAACCCACCCTGTGGGGCTGACCAGGGTGACCCTGGGAACTAAAAAGTAGTTAACCCACCCAAGTCCCCCAGGGCAGACCCGGGTGGGGTAGAAAAGTGTACAATGTATATATTTTGATTATGGCTTCATTAACACTTTAAATCCTAATACACCTTAACATGAGATTAATTTGACCATTGTAGTTCAAGAGTAGAGCCAGAACAGCTTGGCACCTGTACGTGCTAAGCTGTCCTGGCACCACCCTTGAACTATCATGGTCAATCTATCTCCTGAATCTATCTCCTAATATAGCTTTCATAGGACAACTCACAAATCATCATCAGGATTTAATGGGGTAAATAATAATTTTAAGGACACAAATAGAACTTTGTCTGTACTGAACATGTGAAGAAAAGCAGCACATAGAGTTCAGTTTAACACATCCATGTGCATTTGATTAAAATCTCATGTTTTTTGGAAAAGTCATTAAAGGCAATATCTTTATTACCAACAATGAATATGCAAAGTTGTTAGCCCTTTTGTGCATGCATCCATCAGTATTGTGTAGAGTACGGACATCTGCATGCACAAGGGGATAATTAAACATACAAAATATATGTACAAGATGTGTATTAGCAACTAGAATATTACCAAACACTAAAACTAGCCTGTCTAAGAGTCCAAATGTATGTACAATTTGAAATTCACGACTGAATACTACTCGAGTTTACATTCAAAATTTTACTTAACGATTACATGCACACACAGTCTCTCTACTTCAAACACGCTCACACACACATGCACACAATCCCCCCCCCCCCCCACCCCCTAATTCTTTTCTCCTATCATCTATCCCTCACTAATCTCTTTTTAATCTTGCTTTTAGCAGCATTTGCATCACTAGATCAATCCACATTCTCATTTCTACCAAATAAACATGCAAACAAACCACCCCCAAAGAAACAAACAACACATGCACGCACACACACACACACTCACCACTTCAAAATCTTTTGCCTTGTATGCTATATTTTCCACCCCAAAATACCCAACACAATCAAAACAATAAGATACCATCCATGCACTGTCAATATTCTTGTTTATAATAATGCTCTCCCGCCCTCGCTGTCTGTTAACTGGCTGAAATAATACCCAAAATAGGTGTGCCAGACTGCACGGATTCGTATCCAATAAAAAATATTTTCATTAAAAGTGGCATTACCCTGGATACCCATAGCTGGGTGCATCAGTGAAGCAGATACACTTTACAGAACATGCAGTTTACCACTAGGGGAGCTAGGGTTGAAAAGAAATACTGTAGAATGAAAAGAAAAATCAAATTATTGTAGATCTTACATTTGCGAGAACACAAAACATTTAACCTTTTGCCAAAATCGACACTGACCAAAATGTATATAGCTCTGCAAATCAGATCAGGTTCAATATGCTTTTAAATCCCGAGATGAATTCGAAAGCTGCAAGACTCTGATAAAGTGATAGGTCTTCATATGTACTCCGGTCTGTGAATTAGAACCAAAAATATGTATACAGACCAGCACACATATTCTGGATGTGGAGTATTTCCATCTATCACAAAATTATGTCAATGTCAACAGCATTACCTGTCATGGGTCAAGGCTCATGTATAATACAAAAGCTCACATATGCTGCGACTGATCACAAAAAGCAAGTAAATGATATTACAAATTAAAAAGGTAAGCAATCTAACCATTATGCATCATACTGGTAGTAAATTGTAGTGCATGCCTTATTCTGTTTGCAGGAGTCCTCCCCACATGGACCAGGGAGTACGCCACAAGTCCACATCTATTAAAATGAGATGCTAAGCATCTCATCTGAATAGAAGTGTACTTGTGGCGTACTGCCCGAGAGGGTTTATCTTGGGAGTACACCTGCGAACAGTACTGGTAAGCTCACAATGACAGACATCAAACACAGTAATGGCCCGGCTCTCACTTGTACTTCAACCATTTATCCTTTCCAAGAATACCCATTTTGATCTACTTTGATACTGTAGTTCAAGAATAGTGCCAGACCAGCTTAGCACCAAGACATTCTGGCACTACCCTTGTACAATCATGGTGGAGTTGTCCCCTGAACACCCCCTAAACTTAGAACTGTGATCTTAGGTTGACCATAGATTTTAATGTGTAACTAACTTCCAACTGCATATATAAAATGCCAGTGTGATCCCAAACTGTGGAATAACACCATACCTCTGTAAGTATTAAAAAATACACTGTACTAATGTTGGATCACAAACACACATAACCAATAACAACCCCAAAAATCAACAAACACAAAACAAACATCACAGTTCATAGGATTTCAGCAGATTGCACATTTGACAAGAATCAGATTGTGTTAACCCCTTCACTGCCAGTGGACACAGATTGTTTTTTAAATCAATGCAAATTCAACATCAAAGATCCCCTGTCATCAAATGAACGTGGATTCAAAGTGGTTTCAGCAAGATGTACAGATCCTCATGAGCCCCTACAACTGCAGGGCCCACGAGGATCTAGACTTCTTGCAGTTTGGTGGTGTTTATTTTCTTGGCAGTGAATGGGTTAACAATTACATGTAAAACCTCACATTACATAACTATTAACACATAATTCTGGTGAATGTAAATCAATGTTTCTGGTACTACTACCAGTACAATAAACTAATTCCTCAACAAACCTGCATTCTTAAAAGTCTTTAAAAAAAAAAAGAAATGCACATCAATAAGTAATGATCATATCTATATCCTTTCAAATGAAAAGCCAAATTGGTCAGGATTACCTGCTAAGAACTATATGCTGTGAGAGAAGGAGCAAACACAATAGTTCAAGAGTAGTGTTTAAATAACTATGCCTCTAAATAGGCACTACCTTTCAGTCATCTCTGTCAATTCACATTCTGCTGCTAGTACAACTTTGCGTAGGTACCAGAACATTCTGAAATGTGCCCTGGTCTGGACTTTAACCCATTTAACACCATGGCTGCAAGTGTCACGTAACGACTATGTACCAGTTGCAGGAAGTGTATTTTGGCTACATGGGTTAATTTCCAACTTAAAGCTAAACATTGTCCCCCAAAAACGCTTAACACAAACAAGTGCACAGATGTGACCTCTTCAGTCTAATCACAGTATGGAAGTTTCATAACAAAAACAGAAAATCAGAAATTATGTTCACAAAACCAATTCAGGTCATTCCGTAAAATCGCATTAACCCCTTCAGAGCCTATAGTGGCCACAAGCTGTGTTTCTAAACTCATTGTAAGTTTAACGTGAAGGAACCTCATCAGTCCAAGGAACACAGATACAAAACAGGGCTGGCAAGAGATGTAGATCTATATTAGTTCTCATGAAGTTCTACCTCACTTACAGCAAGGTGGAATTTTTTTTTCATCAGTAAAGGGGTGAAAAAATAACCTGCTGAATACAGACATTAGGGAGGGTGATGGAATATCACTGTATCACGTTGCTCCCAGGATTGGTGTTGTCTCAGTCACTGGCACCAACTCTCGTTCTCCCTATTGACATGAGAGACCAAGATAATCATATGCTAATAACCTTATTTAACCTTAAAGTCAATGCTTACCTACACTACTAACAAATATGGCCACCGTGACTTTGACTTTGGAGGCAGTGACCCGATTCTTTCTTGATCCCCCACCCCCAATAGCTACAGAGCATAACAATGCTGCAGTAAATTTCATAGATAAATCCTCTCATTTATTATCACAATGAACACAATGATAATTGCTCTGCTGCATGGTCTATGATTGTGGACCTGATATGTTTTTTTTTTTTGTACTGAAATGTATTATTGCCACAACTATGTGCAAATATCGAATACAGCATGTTGCAATCAGGTTTTTTATGGTGAAAAAGCACAAAAACTAAAAAAATTCATCATAAAGAAAGATTACTGGTATCACTACCATCACTATGCATGCAAGGTCATTGGGCTGACATTGGCCGCAGTTGGCCTGCGCACAGCTGTGTAGGCCATGGCGGCTGATGTCAGTCACAGTAGCCTTGCACATACGGGGATATGTAGTGGCTGTCTTACGCTAACCAAAGAAGGGCGCACATCAAATCCCAGTGAACAAAAGACCCTCGGCCCAACAGCAGCCGTGACTGGCCTGTGCATTGGTCATTTACGGCTGATGTCGGGTCGAGGATGTTGGGCCAACTGGGACGCCTACTCACTGGCTTCCAAGTGAAGTTCTTAATGAAGAGGGCAATAACGCAGACCAGGATGACGGCCCCCAGAGCAATCAAACCATACTCCACAGCCTTCGAGATCTTCAGGGGTGTCAGCACCTCACTCTTAAAATCATTGGCTGATTTGTCATCTATCGTAGCACTCTGCAATACATCATACAATAACATGGAAATGATGTGCACATACCAAGGGGAATTACTCAGCACTGGACATACACACAGCTGCAAATGCTAATGCCATTGCCCTTGTCCTATCCAGACTGGACTACTGTAGCAGCTGTCTTCGGGGTCTACCAGAGCAACAACTCAGACGTCTTCAACCGATTCAGAACACTGCCGCTAGAATTGTCACAAGAACCAAAAGAAGGGAGAATATCACACCAGTCCTTAAGCAGTTGCACTGGCTTCCAGTCAAGCAAAGAATCGATCACAAGATTCTCACTCTGTGCGACAAGTTTATAAATGACCCCGCCTCACCAGAGTACCTCCGGGAAATAGACCCGCATCATGATCCTTCGAGGCAGCTCCGTTCTGCTGTCCGGTCCAAACTCTGCACCCCAAGTGTTGAAAGCCACACAAAGAAGCGACTTGGTTTCTGGGCACTTTCACACTGCGGACCTAGGCTGTGGAATGGACTACCACAATCCTTGAGGGACATTGACTGCATTGGCACCCTCAGGAGGCACCTCAAGACCCACCAGTTTCTTGACTTTTAATTCTAGGACTACTGTGCACCAGTGTTGTTTTTTTGGTTTTTTTGTGCGCCCTGAGCATGCTGCTAGCATGGAGTGTATGCACATTACAAGTGGACATCATCATCACAGTGTGTATGTCCAACACTGAGTAATTCCCCTTGGTATGTGTACTGTTCTACCAGCGCTAGCCTCACCTATCTGGTTTGCGAGTTTGGAAATGATGTGAACATCACTGTTTAAACCCCTTAAAATCTTTTTAAAACCGCATTCCCCAGACCCACTCAGAGACTATGCCACAAGTACCCTTCTTAACCCTTTTAGTCCCAAGGTACCATTTCTCAAATTTTGGAGTTGTTGCCTAACGACTATGTACCAGTTGCAGGAGATGGCTTGACCATGATTCAAGGGTAGTGCCAGATTAGAAATTGGCGCCTGAAGGCGCCAAGCCTATCTGGCACTATCCTTGAATTATCATGGTCAAGCCAACTCCTGTTTTAGGGATCCAGGGCTAAGAGGGTTAACAAATGAGATGCTCAGCATATCATTTGACTAGAAGTGTACTTATGGTGCACTCCCTGGGTGGATCTATCTGCAGAGTTATCATGCAAACGATACTGGATGGAAATGATGTGAATGTTAAATGTGTTTTAACCCAACCATTACTGGGACTCTGGCACAGACCCTCAAGAGCCTCCATGATTACAGAGGCTCGGTTGAGTCTATGTCTCTTGTTGGTCTTTTCACATCTGTGCTCCACAAGCGGATGGTTATCTGATGGTCAGTCTGCCATTGTTCCAGTAATAGAAATGGTGTGCATGATATACATACACAAGTTTAATTTTGAGATCTTCCTGAAAAACAGGTGTCACGATTACTACATTGTTTTTGGTGTAAATCATGATTGTTTGAGAGACCATATGCTAAACACATCGTGTGCTCACACAACCATTTTTGGAGTGTCGCACATTTTTTTCTGTGTCAAACACATACACAAAAACTGAAAACATCAGCGCATCTCCTATGAAAATCAATAATGTGTGTTCTCACCTCATTCAGCCACAGGATTGGTAAGACGACATAGTCATGGAAGTTCCTTGTATCCCTAGAGAATGTGAAACAAGATGGGATGAACCATAACCCACAAAGTCCCTACTATATGAGAGCTGTCCTCGCTGCCAAGGTTCTCTGCCTGTTGTGTTTGACCCGATTCTGATGTTCAAATATCTCCTATTGAAAAAGCCTCAAAGATCTGCCAAATGCGTCAGTGTGCTCTATAAGGGGCACAGTGCATATGCGTCACTGATTGTAAAACGTCATTTGTCATGACATATTTTTTTTTGTTTTTACGTAATTTCATATTTTATGTGAGATGGGTTTCACCTTCACTTTAAGATTTGAGAAAATGGTGACAAAACAAGAATTCCATGGTACAAGTTCAGTCTTGCTATAATTTGTGTGAAATCAGGTTGATTTTACCTAGCTTCATGATATACCGAGTACACCTGCATGCTCTTCTCAAAGCGCATTGATGTGTGAGTGTGTGTGCACGCGTGTGTGTGTGTGAGAGAGAGCGAGAGAGAGACAGTGAGAGAATTACGTCATATCTAGAGTATTGCATAAATGTCTGTGTGGTGACGGAGTAGCTTCTTTAGGTCACCGCAACTGTCTGACTTTCTGTTTTAATTTGTTTATGCAAAGAATTAATTTTACTCAAGAAGTTGAAAGGGAACAAAGCTGGCTAACTAACTCATCCAATCTTTCTCCAAACTAGCTACATGCTAAATTTCAAGTAAATATGACAAAAACTACGGACTCTAATCTGGGTCAACCAACTTCTATAAACCGTCTTTGATGTCTTCAATGAGACATCCAATTACAATATGCTCGGATGCTCTCTTAGCCACCCCTTGAATAAAGTATTTTGCCAAGTTTCAAGCTTGTGCGTACAGAAATGTTGGAGATTCTTGTTTACATACATACGCACACACACACGCACATATGATGCTTCACGCCAAATGTACATTCAGCAGTAAGGTTAGCGCAACTAGACATGATGTAATTTTCATCTGGTTACTTTAGCCGTCAGAATTTTAGACCTGCCCACCTATGTCATCATGGGCATTCTTTTGAATTTGCTCCACCTCAACCCACCCTAAAAAGTCTGTTCTATAAATAGAAGGGACTTAAAATGAGTCCATTGTATTTGTATTGTATTGGAGAGTAGGTGTTAAAATAACTGTGAGTTCAGGAGCAATATATGGCTACTATGCAAGTGCATACGTTTTTCATGACAAAAGCTGCCAGTTTTTAACAATATATACAGTCAGTTTCGCTTACAATAATGCTGGCTATGACAAGCTGGATATTAATTATTTCAGTGGCCCTATGCTTTTGAAATGTAAGTAGATGTTGCACAGAAATCAGGAGTATGTATAAATTGGATGTGTTTTTACGAAATAGTGGATTAAAAGCCCGGTCAAACAACATCTTTGTCCGCATTTTTTATTGATTATTAATTTTCGTCAAAACATATGCAGATTAGACCTATGTACTTCAGATTCAAAGAAATCATCTTTTCCCCATCCAATAACAAACATATTGACAAAACAATAAAATGCCAGTCCCTGATCATACTGGCATATTTAAAGTATTTTTCTCCAACAGTGTGACACACACCTGCTGATTTCATTCAAGATAAAATTAACATAAATGTGCAGCATTCAGCTTAAAAATTAATGAAGGAGTTTCTGTGTATGGTTGTCTGACACCTACGTGATGTGAGAGATGTTCGTGATGAAAGCGTTGATCTGCAGTCGCTTGGCAGCATTCATCACCACACCAGACATCTGAAACATACACAAGCACACATGGAATACTTTTTTCTGTAGCTGTCTGCCAGCACTTCCACTGCTGGTGGAAATTATTATGCTTGATTGGGTACGACCAGTCCCGTCTGAGAACACCTTCATGTGGACAAGATGATGCAACGTGCCAACATAAAACAAAACACCCAAAACAAAAACCCAATAAAAAAAACAAATTTTACCCAAACAAACAAAAAAGCGCAGTTTTTAAATAGCACTTACATCATTTAAATCTGCACAGTAAATTGTAATACCGTACATAATACATTTAAATCTGCACAGTAAATTGTAATACCGTACCATCACACCAGGGAGGAATATATATACCACACGAATTGTTGGATTTTAGTTCGATTTTAATGCTTCGATTTTCTCATTCGCATGACAAACAATAAACAAAGACGTATACAAACTTACGCACTATTCACCCAATTCATACATGCACCTGTAATACACTACACGCACACACTTAAACATTCGCACAATGTCCAGCGCACTAATTACATCTCATCCAAACTGTTCCACTCATACATGCACCTGTAATACACGCACACACTTAAACATTCGCACAATGTCCAGAGCACTAATTACATCTCATCCAAACTGTTCCACTCATACATGCACCTGTAATACACGCACACACTTAAACATTCGCACAATGTCCAGAGCACTAATTACATCTCATCCAAACTGTTCCACTCATACATGCACCTGTAATACACGCACACACTTAAACATTCTCGCAATGTCCAGAGCACTAATCACATCTCACACACTCATTGTTCCACTACGATGTCACTTCTCATTGTCTGTTGAAAAAAACTGACGCTATTTAAGTTGATGCTTAGATCCTGGAATGTATTAAACAGTTTAATACTCTGACCGTGAATGAAGATAAATATATATATCGCCGCTACTCGTTGAATCTCGCCACTGGTCGAATTGGAGCGGACTATCTCTCACGGTGGCCCAACTTTCTCCTGCACACCGCCTGGATCAACTTGACTCTCTCGAACACCACGTTGACTACAATCCACCTCTCTCGTACACCACGTTGACTACAATCCCACCTGACTCTCGTACACCACGTTGACTACAATCCCACCTGACTCTCTCGTACACCACGTTGACTACAATCTCACCTGACTCTCTCGTACACCACGTTGACTACAATCCCACCTGACTCTCTCGTACACCACGTTGACTACAATCCCACCTGACTCTCTCGTACACCACGTTGACTACAATCCCACCCGACTCTCGTACACCATGTTGACTACAATCCCACCCGACTCTCTCGTACACCACGTTGACTACAATCCCACCCGACTCTCTCGTACACCACGTTGACAATCCCACCCGACTCTCTCCCCAGCCAGCACACCAATATAGGTCCAATATTGGCCCAATATTGGCTCAGATATTGGGCCGATATATGGTTGGCAATATTGGTCCAATATTGGAAGTGCAAATTTGCCCGTTGTTGGCCCAATATCGGGTAAATGTTGGCTGCCAAGCTGGATCCATTGTTGGCCCAATATCGGGTGAATGTTGGCTACCAATATAGTGCCAAGCTGGATCCATCCTAGAACCAGTATGGTGAATATTGGCTGCCAATATAGTGCCAAGATGGATCCATCCTAGGGCCAGGATGGTGAATATTGGCTGCCAATATACCATGCTTAATCCATTCTGGTGCCAACATGTAGCAAATATTCTGCCAACCTTTTTCCAACATGAATAGTATTGTCCCAGATTTGGATATTGGTAATTTAATCCAGCTTTCAGTCATCTGAGGAAAAAGACCATCATGCAAACATATATAAATCCGATAGTTAGCTTCATTATGACTATGAGCCAACACTAGGCCTGCACAATTGCCATTTTCCCTTTGCATGGCAAGATCAAATCAAACGTTCATCAAAATATGTAACACCTACCTCAAAACACAACTTAAAAAGAAAGACCTGAACTCAGATTCACAGTGATGCACAAGTTTAATCCGATTTTCAGTTTTATGAAAAGAAAACACTAACTATACGGAATAATTAAGGACAATGATTATCTCATTTAACCCTTTCCATCCTGATACATTACTCAACTGCCTGAAATAATTTGACCATGATATCTCAAGAATAGTGCCAGAACAGCTTGGTGCACAGCTCTGGCACCACCCTTGAATTGATTGATTGATTGTACATTGCTTAACGTCCCGACAGCAACAAGGCTTTCTCAGGACGTGCCTGCACTGCTTGTGAAAAAAAAATAAACAGAAAATTGAATGTATGTCGCCAGCCGGTCAAATACGTTAAATAAACCTACAACATGGGGCCTAAATAAAGCTAAGACCATTTAGCAACACACATCCAATATCAAGAGCTACAGGCAGTGCAGACAGTAGGGAGAGTTTTAAAAAGGCAAATACAGGTGAATGGACAAAGGGTAGACAGAAACACATGCCCCAGAATAGAGAGAAAAACCCACCCTGTGGGGCACCACCCTTGAACTAAAATGGTTGATCTATATATCCTTACCCGTAACATACCTTTCACAGGGCAATCTGAAGTTTAAAAAAATCACCCTCAGGCAGGATTTAATGGATTAATTACCCCCCCCCCCCCCCCCTCCGCCCACAAAAAAGAAACCTGTCTGTAACAATACACAAAATGTAAAAAAAAAAAAAAATGCCCACAATTATTGAATTAACAAAACAATTGTTCTGATACATGACATACAAAAACCATCTATGAATGTACATACACGCAGATGTTCAGGTACTGGCAATAGGATCTGTAAACATAACAGATTTTGTACACAGCACATTTTTTTACCTGCGCCCATAAATAACTTTGATACAGACTAACAGAATATACTGACATAATTCGATTGGAGACTAAATTTCCTCCTAAACATACAGGATTTGGCACAAACAACATTGGTTATGAGAGACAAGAAGAGAATCTCATATGACTTGTCCTTATTAACCCTTTTCATCCTAATACACACCTGCTTGAAATTAATTTGACTATGATAATTCAAGGGTGGTGCCAGAATAGCTTGGCACCTGAGACATCAAGCTATTCTGGCACTACCCATAAACTAAAATGGTTAATCTGTCGCAAAATTTGTAATGTAGCCTTCATAGGACAATAAGCAAATCTGACGAAATCAGCCTCTGGATGTAATGGGTTAAAAATAGTATCAAATAAAACCTTAAATGTAATGGGGAGGGGGGGGGGGGGGAGTAAAAGTTCATGCATGCAGCCAGTTAGCATTTTAATAACTTGCATCTAAAAGCAGGTTTGCTCTACGTTGCTTGAAAGCCCTAAACTAGCCAGTAGCTGCCATCACTTTTCAAACAAACACTTCTGCAACAGATGGTTACAAAACATGTGCATGTCTTATTAAAATGTTATGTGCAACAACAAAAAAACATGAGGCAAGCTTAAGTGATCAGGCAGATTATACTTGTAAAAATAAACAATAATATGTTTACAAGCATCTTGGCCCGACTGACTTAACAGTGTAGCAAACTGAATATTTGAATCAGAATGAAACTTAATATTGCAATCAAAATTAGTTTAATTTTCTTCTGACATGGACAGTTTAGTTGAAATTAATGTCCAATGCTTGAAGTTGATGTTGCTTTGACCGGAAAAAGGTAATTAAAAATTCTAAGATGGTAGACAGAAATGACAGATCTATACCATATATAACCATTACACAACATATATTTTATAACGTTTCATAACAAAAGATGTAGTTTTCACAAAATCACAAAACATGCACTACATTCTAGTTTCTACTTAATATGATAAATCTGATGACAACAGGTATGATTAACCCTTTGGCTGTCTGTATTGCACTATAAGTCGCAATGATTCCTGCAGGAATCATCACAATGTCAGGCTGTCTGTATTGCACTATAAGTCGCAATGATTCCTACAGGAATCATCACAATGTCAGGCTGTCTGTATTGCACTATAAGTCACAATGATTCCTGCAGGAATCATCACAATGTCAGGCTGTCTGTATTGCACTATAAGTCACAATGATTCCTGCAGGAATCATCACAATGTCAGGCTGTCTGTATTGCACTATAAGTCACAATGATTCCTACAGGAATCATCACAATACCAAGCAGTACTGATAGCCAGAGGGTTAAGCAGCTTGTAGAGAAACTAAAACTATACTAATTCACTGTCAGTGTGTGTGTGCTCGCTTTGCCGCCTCCCTCCTCTGCTTATTCCCATCGCGATCAATTGATCCAGTAACTGAGTAAGCCATTTAGTTAAAACGTGGTCTATGTCTGTTGCACTGCCATGGCACCTTCTCACACCATCTGAAAATAAAATGCATGTCTGATTACTGAATCCTGTAGAGTTGACCTTTAAGAGAGGTCACTGAAATTGGTGTTTATACTGTGGTCTTAGAAAGTACCCTTGGGCCAAGTCTGAACATTTACAGAAGACTGTGGCTTGCTTAGTCTCAGAGAAATACCAATTGATGCATGTTTCATGACGGGCAATGGCTAAAACTAAAAACCATCTGACAGATGACCCAAAACAAAGACTCACTTCGGCCAGTTTTGCAATATCCATGCAGTCACTTGAATGGTTTGATCCCATTTTGGAGAAAGACATTGGATAAGTTCGTTAGCCAGCTTTTCATCCTTTCAACTTCTTTAGTAAAAATTAATTATTTTCAGAAAGGCATTAAAACACTAAATAAAACTTTACTTCTAGAGAAAGTCAGACAATGGCGGTGACGTAAAAGAGGCAACTCCGACTGAAATTGTACTATGAAGTTCTAGTTTTGACACAATTTTCTCAAGATTATGAAGTGAAAGTGAAACTCATATCATGTAAAACTAAATGAATACGTAAAAACTAAAACTTACGTCATGACAAATGATGTTTGACAAATCAATGACCTCGGCTGTTTGGCCCAGCGCTAGAAGTGGCCACTTAGTTTGTTCCAGGCGCAGTACAGCAGGGAAAATGACTACATTTTGTTTTTCATGACTTTCTTATTTACCGTTTAAGTATGTGATGCAAAAGCTTTGTTTGTTTAAAAGCGGACATTCTGCCCAACACACTGACACCAAACACACTATAGTTGTGACAAACCAGTAGCCAGCAGGATAAGGTGGAAATAAAGAAAAAAAAAACAGATCTCACAAAGTTTTGCATCACACACTTGAACAGTAAATAAGAAAGTCATGAAAACAAAAGGTAGTCATTTTCCCTGCTGTACTGCGCCTAGCAGGAAGCCCGCTCATCAGCTAGCCTGACAGCTGAGAGACTCGCTCATGCCTCAGTGTGCGAGCACGACTTGTGACCCAGTTTCTCGGCTCGCCTGGAACAAACTAAGTGGCCAAACTGAAACAGCCGCGTGACGCGTATGTCTTGACCGACGCGTCACACGGCTGTTTCAGTTTGGCCACTTAGTTTGTTCCAGGCGAGCCGAGAAACTGGGTCACAAGTCGTGGTTGGTTGGTTAGTTCGGGTTTAACGTCCACAGCACCGAGGTGATCATGGACGGCCCTGACGGGCGGGTTATGGAGGACAGGGAAATCTATTGCCTATTGAGTACGACCTGAACACTGATCAACTCAGGCGCACTCCAACTGTGCCACTTTGATTTACCAGGACCTTTCAACGGACATGCTATTGAACAAATCCGTTTTTTCCCCTGGATTGTGAGTCCAGCTACCGGGGCCAAGTCGTGCTCGCGCACTGATGCATTATTTATAGAACTCACTGACGCATTGGCAGATCTGTGAGACTTTTTCAATAGGAGATAATTCAACATCAGAATCAGATCAAAGACAAAAGCGAGGACAGCACTCATATAGAAGGGACTTTGTGGGTTATGCTTTATCCCATCTTGTTTTAATAGGAATAAAACAGAGCATTAATTACTTAATTATAATTTACCAATGATTGCGTTGTGCAAGTTACACAGTCTGCTGAAGGCTTCTTTCCCCTTTTTCCAGTGAGGTTGTACAATATCCAGACACTGACTTGTCCTCAGCTCATCAAAAAGGGCATTGTCCTCCGTACACAATCTTTAAAGTCCAAGCCTCCAACATGGGATAAGTACAGAATCTGCAAACATACACAGAAAAAAATAAAATGGTTTTTACAAATAAAATTTGTCCAAAAGAATCACAATCAAAATTTACCTTTCTCTGTGAGTTTCCCTGCATAGAGCAGAAAGCATAAAACGAAACACAAAACTGCATGTAAATTATAATAAAATATTAGTTTTTAAACCTCCAGCTACATAACTAAATTCATCAACCCAAGCAGCACGCCACTAAACAAGAAAATGCAAACAATATTCAGATTTCAAATGTATAATTACCATGTTGTTCCTGGTCGCCGCGCGTTGAGGTTCTTCAGCTCTGCACGATCTTGTAGTTGTAGTGGGAATTCCTGATTTTTCTCCTCTTCGACCAGTACGACTCATCTTTAAAATCCATCTTTTCTCAAGGAGAAGCTTAAAATCGTACTACTACGTACGTATACCTTAATCAGCAAGTGCACGTGGCGTCAGCGAAAGAAATATAGAAGAAAGAAAGCTGGAACTTGGTCTGGCAATGGAATTTGTAGCCTTGATATGCAGTCAAATTTGGCGGAAATAATCGCAGCAGGTGCTAAGTACCGGCATGCAATGCAGCGTCTGACAAAACAGAATGTGGCGAATAAATGTTATATAAAAAAATTATTTAACCAAAAAAAAGTCACGGCGTGCCAAAACTATGGTAAAAGATTGCCGTTGTATATTTATTTTCAAGATAAATGTCGGCTAGATTTAAAATTTCATCTGTCAATGTTGCGAATTGGGCCAGACTGGCTCGCCTATCGTTTGCCAACATTTGCAGGCGAAGCAGCACGCGGGCGCGGTACAGCCTCCGGCGGCTCGCGTGATTGTTCCAGCTTGGCACCAAGATTGATTATACCGGCGCGCGCGCGGGCTCACGCGATACCGGCGCGCGTGTTGGTTTCAGCATGGCGCTAAGCTCTCGCATACTGGCCCAATATATCGGCCATTATCCAGCAATGGACCAATATTTGCCCAAGATACTGTGCGTGCTGGGTCGTACACCACGTTGACTACAATCCCACCTGACTCTCTCGTACACCACGTTGACTACATTCCCACGTGAAGTACATACATCCCACGTCTCAGGTGGAGAGCATCCAAAGATGCGTGAAAGGTTTACTTGTAGACTATTTTAGACCTATCTGTCGGCGCCCATCCTGGCCATTGACAAGGTCACGGTTATAGTCAGTGATGTTGCTAGAAATTTTCAGCATAGGCCAATTGGCCGATTCAGTCACAAACCTTTAGGACATTTTGAAAATCTTTCGGCCACCATTTTGACTTACAAAATGTTGCAACTAATACCACACACAGAACACTGAAGAAAATTTTTTTTTACATTTATTAACAACAAAACAACATAAAACTTAATGAAATGACTAGAATGGAATTCAATTAACACATAAAACAAAACAAAAAATTGTACTGGCATGACATCTGACATGACTAGTAATGTCCCTCAATCTCTGAAGACAGGCTTCATGGTTTACACTTTAAACCTTTTGAGTTTAGCCTTCTCCCATACAGATAGTGCTTTGTAGGGGTCAATGCTTCCCTGATGCAGCTTGACTCTCAAGAGCATGTCCTGATTTTCAGGTGTAAGCCTGTTTCTCAGTGCTGTCAGGATAGTGTTCTGTGCAGAGAAGCCTCTCTCACAGCCTGCTGTGTGGACAGGGCTGGAGAGGGCCAGATGTGCCAGTTTCATCATGTTGGGGAACTCCTCTATGTGATACTGGGCTATGAGTTGCCACAATTTGGCTGTGTCATCTCTGGGGTACCTCTGTGCCACAACAGTCTTCTTGAGGTCCATCCACTCAGACTGAGCAGCTTCTGCACAGAGAAGGGCTGCAGATGATGTTGACTTTTCAACTTTGTTACCGTCTTCGTCAAGGACAGTGAACTTGTGGGTTTGATCCTGGCCGTAATAATCAGTCAATCTCTTGATGTCTTCATTTCCCCAAGTTTCAAGGTCTGAAGCTGTCAATACAGTCAGGGGTCTCATTCCCATCACTCCAAAGGCTGCCAGCAAGTCATCATCTGGAAACCTTTAATTAAAAGAAATATGTTTGTTATGTTAAAAATATTATTATTATTATTATTATTATTATTAATAGTAGTAGTAGTAGTAGTAGTAGTACCTGCTTTTTATATTCTCAATGAGTTGCTGAATAAACTTGGTCTTGGCACTGACGACATGCTCAGCAGGACAACTAGACAAAGCATACTCTCCCTTGGCTCCTTTGTAAATATGACTTTCCAAGTCCAAGGCATCTCTGAGCATTCATTTGATGACAGCCGTCATTTTCCAAGAGCTTCTTGAGATCACTGGTGCAGTGGTCTACATTCACCTGAATAAGTAAATAATAATAATAATAATAAATAATTAATATAAATACAGAGACTGAGAAGAAAAAGAAAAGTATGGTAACTGGTTTCAGAACTGCTTTTCTCCCTTTATCTGTGTATGACACAGCTGATATGATAAATTTGCCAAAATAAAATACCTTGATCAAGGCAACATCAACATTCTCCTTTTGGAAGAAGAGGTTGAGTTTCCCAACCACTGGAATGATGTCCATCAAGATGTACAGCAGTGAAATGAACTTCTCAGTAGCGATCTGCAAACCACATACAAGCCACTATAAAATATTTTGTATAGTAGTAGTACAATCC
Source organism: Semisulcospira habei (assembly GCA_036245525.1). Lineage (NCBI taxonomy): Eukaryota > Metazoa > Mollusca > Gastropoda > Semisulcospiridae > Semisulcospira > Semisulcospira habei. The sequence goes on from BTPG01000001.1 coordinate 94,008,328, forward strand.
CCAAACCCCTTAACCCCCGTTTATTTTTTTAATTATTAATTTGAAGGAAAAAAAAACCATCAGCTGAATAAATTATAATATTATAAAATTTCACTGAGTAATATCATGGCAGTTATGAAATAGTTATTTAAACCTTGTTCCGTAATCCTGCTGCCTTGGGGTCCTTCTGCTTAGACTGGCCATCTAAGTAGGTCAGCAGTGGCTCCAGTGTCCTGAAGACGGTCTGTAAGGCATCGAAGAAGGAGAGCCACCGGACTCCATGCACCTCCTTCACCTTGAGAATTGGAGACTCCAGAATCGTCTGAATGGACTTGAGGTTTTCACACCGAGTTGCAGACTGCTTGAAGTAGTAGAACAGGTCACAGAGAATCTTCTGAAAGTCATCGAGCATCTTGACATCAGCAGCGGCTTGGCTTGTACATAAATTGAATCTGTGCGCAACACAATGCACATTGACAACATGAGGGTTTGCCCTCTTCATCACACCTGCCACACCTTCCTTTTTCCCTGTCATCACGCTGGCTCCATCGGATCCCAGGCCCATGATCTTCCGTGCTTCCACTCCCCTGGATTTCAACTGGTGAAAGATTTCTGAAGCAATAGCTTGACCTACACTAACACATAAAAAGGGCACACACCACTCTTTCAGTAATGATTATAATTTAAATTACCTCAAATTTATAAAAGAATTAAGGCAATAAATAAACAAATTTAAACAAATCAATTATTCTTTTTAAAATACAGTGTAAAAATTAAAAATGAAAACATAAACATTGAATATCAATCATTACCTGTGCCTGCTGTGAGAGTGACATCTGTGATGAACAGAGTTGATGGCTGTACGGTGACTGGGTCTGTTATCTGAGCATAGATGACTAGCCTCTTCTTCACTGCTATGTCTGTTGACTCGTCAGCAAGTACAGTGACATAAGGAGAAGATTGCAGTTTTTCTTTCACTTCTTCTTCAGCCACAGTAGAGAGAGCTTTTAAGAACTCCACGCCACTCCACCTAGAGGAGTAGAGGCTAGACGAAGGTTTGGCCTGGCTCTCAGAAGACTGCATCAGCACATCTGGTGTGTTCAGTTCTGTCAAAAGAGTGAGAAGAGACTCAAATTTTGAGATAGGGAGACCCTCCTTCACAAGCCAGTTCATAACTTTAAGCCTCGTCAAGATGCGTTTTCGTGTGTCACTCAGCAGCTTTTCAGACATGACTTCCTGGTTCTGCTGTTGGGCTGGCACCAGCAGAGCGTTCTTGTGATCCTTTCCTTCAATGTGATCTGTAAGGGCGGATGATTTGAAATTCCGACAGCCTGACTGAGTGAAGACATTCTTGCAACCAGCATTTTTGCACACTGTGCAAAACATGGCCTTGCCATCATAGCTGAGCCAAGGGTGGTGAACCTTCCATTTCTCTTGAAACCCACGGGCGGCAGCAGATTTTCCAGTTTCCTTAGCTCTTAGTGTGGTGGAACTGGAACTGGAAGCGGCACTTTCACTTTCAGTATAAGTCGAGTCCAATGTCGATGGCGCTGCATCACTTTGATTTGTCACAGTCAGAGTCTGAGAGGTTGTTCCACTCTCTTTCTCCTTTTCTTTCTCTCCAACACCAAACGAGAGGATGTGCTGGCCACTGATAAGTTTTGGTTTCTTTTTCGGCGGCATTTCGAAAACGAAAATGGTAATGCCGGAAGCACGCCGTTAGTAACAAGGGGAGTTACTCTCTCTCTCTCTCTCTCTCTGCTGATGCATTTGTCGTCTGCTTGGCGCTTCCGATACGCGATGCTCGACAATAACTCGTAACTCATAACACCTTTATTTATCCGATAGGAAATTAATATGGCCAGAATCAATAATAACGAAACAGACATGAGACAAGCAAACAAAAAACGGACAAAGGGTGGCCGAATGAGGCTTAAAACCTTAGGACAGTGGGCCGATCAGAACGTCACTCTTTCGGACATTTTGGAATTTTATCGGTGAATGGCCGATTTGCCGACGAAAATGACATCACTGTATAGTCATCCGGTTACAATCGTAGTTCTACAACTACATACTTTGTTTTACACACTTCCGTCTTGAGCATTCTGCTCTCAAACATCTATTCTACAATAGATTTATCATACGGCACCTCCTGCATACTATACTCCTCACAAACTCAAACTCCAGCTGAGAGCAAACTCTAATGACTTGACCGTCTTCAAAAACCACAGTGACGCATACCGTCCCTTCAAACAGAACATCCTACATCACATGTTCTTGACGTCATCAAAAAAGAACATACCATCCCCTAAACTAAAACACAACACGTAGAACGAAACTTCTATCCAAAACAAAATACAGCATAATGATTAAACTAAATTGTGACACGTACATAATACGGCTGACTGCTACGAAGACGTGAAAAACTGGATGACAGCAAACAAGCTTAAACTGAACGATGACAAAACGGAAGCCATGCTGGTAGGCACTCACCAGAAACTCTCCCAGCTCCCTCCCTCTCTCCAGCTTCAACTCGACAGCACCTCCATCTCCCTCTCTGACTCGGCCAAGAACCTCGGCGTTATCCTCGATTCCTCTCTGTCCATGACCAGCTTCGTCTCCGCCACGGCCCAGGCATGCTATTTCCACCTCCGCCGCATCAGTCAGATCAGAAAATACCTCACTACCGAAGCTGCCACCAAACTTGCTGTCTCTCTCATCTTATCTCGTATCGACTACTGCAACTCTCTCCTTTCCGGCCTCCCTAACTCCACCACTTTCACTCTCCAACGTGTCCAGAACAATGCTGCCCGCCTCGTCCTCAGAAAGAAAAAATCCGACCACATCACACCCCTGCTCAAACTCCTTCACTGGCTCCCCATCCCCCAACGCATCCAATACAAAATTCTGTCTCTCTGCTACAACTCCCTGAACAACTGCGCTCCTGCCTATCTCTCCAACTTACTTCACCCCTACACACCTTCCCGCTTCCTCCGCTCTGCCTGCGACCCTCTCCGCCTCCACATCCCTCGCACCAAACTCAACACTTTCGGCCCCCGCTCCTTCTCCGTCTAGGGTCCATCCACCTGGAACACTCTCCCACTCTCTCTCCGTCAGAAACACTCTCTCTCCTCCTTCCAGTCTGCCCTCAAAACCCACATCTTTCAACAGTTTTAGCACTATATCACCACACTCCCCACCCCAAGCTGACCGTCGTAATGTATTTCACTATTTATGGTACGCGAGTCATTGTCTATAGCGTGCGCGAGTTGTGAGTGCGCGCTTAGAGTTATAATTATTATAAGATAAGCGCATTATAAATACGGTAATTACTATTATTAAATCTGCACAGTAAATTGTAATAGCGTACATAATAAAACAACCCTTTCGCTGCCAGTGGATGCAGATTGTGTTTTTGAATCCCCCCTATTGTGGGGGCTCATGAGGAGCTATACCTCTTGCAGATAGGTGGAGTTCAAATTTCTTGGCAGTCAACGGGTAAAAAAAAAACTGGAAGGAAAATGATCGCCCGGTTAAGCAATTAATACCAAACTGCAGAAGTAGGTATGAATTAATTAGTTAAGCCCTTCACCAGCAATGGTAGCATATTGTCTTTCTGTAATCTTTGTTAACTCATTTAACCCATGGCTGCATTTCCCAAATTTTGGATGTGTCATCTAATAACTGTGTACCAGTTGCAGGAGCTAGATTGACCATGATAATTCAAGGGTACTGCCAGATTAGGTTGCCGCCATCAAGCACCAAGCTAATCTGGCACTACCCTTGAATTATCATGGTGGATCCTTTGTCTGGTGTAGTGCGTCAGGGCTGAATGGGTTTAATTCAATTTTGCACATCCCCAGCTGTCCAAGAAACATGGACACAAACTGGTCTGAGCAAGAGGCAGAGATTCACAAGTGTCCCTGCACCTGTGGGGGCTCACAAGGATCTATATCTTTTGCAGTTGACTCGTGCTCACGTTTTTGAAGCAGTGAAATGACTAAAGGATAATCAAATTACAGGTTCGATGTCGATGACACTCTGGTGTTCTTCTCTGACTGGATTCATGCCGATGACTCGGTTCCTCAGGTCAGCATCGCCATCCAGAAAGTGAGGCAAGGAGAAAATAATTGGGGCTCCTGCAAAGTGCCGCAGGAAACATTTTACTGATAAATAAAAGAATAAAGAATGATCTTATCTGTCTGAAACCCTAATTCATTGAATGCATAATGCACAGTTAGTACTCCAGGCTAACAGATAACACTGCAACCAAATACATCCCCTGCACTGATAAAAAGATACCAAGAAAAACAACCTGTACCATTTGCAGAAGTTCTCCCCAGATAGGCCTACTTGGGGAGTACACCACAAGTACACTGGTATTCAATTTCAAATGAGATGCATATAGGCATTTCCTAACTGGGGAGTACTCCCGCATGTGGTACGGTAATTGCAAACTTTATTTTTTTCTCCTAAAAACCCCCCACTTTTTCCCCTGAAGAATTCCATCAGAAACTGTGAATCCCAGGAAAATTCTAATGCATCTGAACCACAGACCATAGGTGAAGCATTGTTAGAGACAAAATACAATATGATAACACTCAACGCTGGACACATGGACAGTTAGATTCCTTGACCCAGTTGTAACGGCACCAAATCACCAGCCCACGCCCAACACATAGCACGCAGTATGAGACACTCCACTCCCTCACATGCACTCCCAACACATAGCACGCAGTATGAGACACTCCACTCCCTCACATGCACGCCCAACACATAGCACCAGTATGACACTCCACTCCCCCACATGCACGCCCAACACATAGCACGCAGTACAAGACACTCCACTCCACCACATGCACGCCCAACACATAGCATAAGCACACAGTACGAGACACTCCACTCCCCCACATGCACGCCCAACACATAGCACGCAGTATGAGACACTCCACTCCCCCACATGCACGCCCAACACATAGCATGCAGTATGAGACACTTCACTTCCCCACATATGAAGAACACGCAGAATGAGACACTCCACTCCCCCACATGAAGAGCACACAGTATGAGACACACCACTCTCTCACATGAAGTCTTGCTCTGTGTGCTGTGTATTTGTTGTGGGCTGCTAAGTGGTGCTATTAAGAATGGTCAATGGACCCAACTGTTGTCCAGCACTGAGTGATCTCTCTTCTACATGTCATAACCTTTATGAGAGATCACCTGTCATTAACCTTCATCATGCTTCCTGGGTCATGGAGGACCCAGGAGGGTGTTTAATTGCAAATATTTCATTAACTACTGGGAATAGTTCAGTGAAATATAAAAAATGCTGGAAGCTCATAAAAGACTACATTTTACCAATATATGTTAATAATTGATGGAGAAATAAACAACTAAACAATGTCTGAATTTTTCCTGAACACAACAATGGTGTGGGTCGTGCAGGACCTATACTTTTTAAAGAGTGAGTATGGCGAGTAAGGTGAATATTCCTGTGTAGGTGATGTTGGTCCTCAGTTTGTGAAGAGTCAAAGATGAGAGAATTGCATTTCACCCAAATGTTACCTTTGATTGTTTGTTTGTTTTTTGTTTTAATTTTGAAGGGTGTCAAAGTTCATGCAAAATCGACCAGTTTCAGCTCAGTTTCTTGGAAATGGTGAACTTTCACTTGTAGTTTCTGGGGAAACGGAGAATTTACAGAGCGTTTTCTTTCCGCCATGATGACTAAAAGTACAAGGATACTTCTGGTGATGTGTACTATAGTGTTAAAAGTATGGGTCCTGTAGAACCCACACCATCGGGACAGGGATAACCAGTTAAATCACTCTTTGAAAAAATATGGGTCCTGTAGGACCCACATCATCGGGACAGAGATAATCAGTTAAATCGCTCTTTGAAAAATATGGGTCCTTTAAGACCCATGCCATCGGGACAGGGATAACCAGTTAAATTGCTCTTTGCAAAATGAATTTTTCTCTAAAATGTATTTTTTCGAAAAATACTTAACGATGACATTACAGTAAGGAACCGTTACTTAGCTAGACTAATTTTAGCCAAAATTGTTGTGTACGTATATGGTAGTGTGAATCAATGAATCAATGAATCAATGAAACTTTATTTTACAACGGTTTAGGCATTGACATCGTCATCGACACAGCCATTTTACAAACCTGCCGTTGCTAACAACTACAAGACTAACTACAAATATACATACATATAAGTAAACATAATACTTACAAAGAGATGACAACACTATTCACATAGACAGACATACTCATAGACTCACAGACACCCCCCACCCCACCCACCCCCCTTCACACATAGACAGAGCTAAGTAGTCCAAATGATAAATGAAAAGGATAACAGACTTAATTGGGAATAAATTGGACCCAGCATAAAAAGAAACATATAATACAAGTGGTTAAGTCATCCCTACGAGTGATCCACAAAATATTTGCAGAGACCCTTTTTAAAACAGGCTAGCGAGGAGGCGGATTTTACATGGTCGGGAAGGGCATTCCAGATAAGTGCCCCTGAGAAGGATAAGCTAGTTTTATATAGATCGATCCTTGGTTTTGGGACTATGAAAAGCTTTCTGATGTTTCCAAGCTTGGACTCAGACTTACGGAACAAAGTGGAGATGTACTCAGGTGTTTTGCGTTTCCACACTTTGAACATAAAGATTGCTTTGTTATATTTAAAATGATCTTGAAGTGGCAGGAGACCTGCTTTTGATAGCTTTTCTTCAGTGCTTAGGTGTTGATCAGGGCAGATTATTTTGGCCGCTCGTCTGTGAAGGGAATTGAGTCTCTTTAAATGGACCTCACTACACCCATCCCATACCGATGACGCGTAATCGATATAAGAACGTATGTGAGCGTTATAAAATAGTTTACGGGTATCTGAATCAGTATAATATTTTAGTTTTGATAACATAAAGAGATTTTTGGCTACTATTTTGCATAAGGCGTCTGTATGAGCTTGCCATTTTAGCTGACTGTCGATTTTAATCCCCAGTACTCGATGTTCATTTACCTGTTCTACCTGACTACCTTTAAGAGAAAGGTTAAGTAATAGAGGCATTATCTGCTGTTTTTGGCGTGTGGCGACTACCATCGATTTCGTTTTGGCTGGATGAACAACCATAGAATTGTTTATACACCAAGCTGATACTTCATGAAGACTTTGTTGTAGGTTGTCGGAAATTACCTGTATATCTTTACTAGTAGTATGAAGTGAGGTGTCGTCAGCAAAAAGGTCGCATTGTACATCTTGGCAAGTAATATGTAGAGGCAAATCATTGATAAATAAGCAAAACAGTAGAGGGCCCAGCACAGACCCTTGGGGCACACCGAAGCTTACATCTTTGAGAGAGGAGTATGAGCCATGAACAAGAACCTTTTGTTTTCTTTTAGTAAGGTAAGATGTGAAAAAAGCAACTGCGTCTCCGTTATTGAGGTATGTGTGAAGCTTAGAAGTCAGAATAGTATGGTTAATCAGATCAAAAGCATTCTTAAAATCCAGATAGACTACTCCTGTTAACTGTGACTTATTCATACCCTTGAGCCATGTGTCAACAAGGCGTGTAAGTGCTGTGTGGCATGAATGCTGCGGACGAAATCCGGATTGGAAAGGGTGGAGGAGCTTACGGTTTTCTAGGTAAGCAAGCAGGTGTTTATGAACGTGCCTTTCCAGTGGTTTGGACAAAACAGATAATAAAGAAATAGGCCGATAATTATTAGGATCAGAACGATCTTTTGTTTTTGGAAGTGGAATTACTTTGGCATATTTAAGTTCGTTAGGAAAAGTGTTATGCTGGATACAGAGATTATAAATATAAGTTAAGGATTCTACAATGTATGGGAGAGACAGTTTAAGTATTTTCGGGCTGATGTCATCAGGCCCCGAGGACTTTTTATTTGGAAGGTTACTTATGAGTAAACCCACTTCATGAACAGCTAACATAGGGATGTTGAAGGGGGCTGTGCCCATTGTTCTTTGTTGACAAAACTCAGACAGCAAATTTGAGCGGTGATAAGTGTTATCCTGGCTTGGCGATATTAGAGATTTGGCAATCGAAAGAAAATGGTCATTGAATGTATCAGCAGTAAGATTAGTGGGAATGGTAGTTGCGGTACTTGGAGACCCCCTAGTAAGTGTGTTTAGAAGGCGCCATATAGTAGAGGTATCTTTGCTGTCTTTAACCGTGTCACGAACTAACTTTTTTCTTGCCTCTCTGATCATGTATTTAACACGGTTACGCTGTTGCTTATATTCAGTGAACATTTTATTGCTACGTAGATCGTTTCTAAGCGCCATCGCCTGCATGATTTCCGGAGTAAGCCAGGGAGGAAGAGTGTTAGATTTTACCCTCCTCTCGCGTAGAGGAGCATGTTTATTAAGTACATTTAGGAAAAGAGAGTACCAAATACTGAGGGCGGTATTAGGATCATAGGACAGGAGCACGTTATTAAAAGGAGTATTTTCTAGATCAAATAGAAATTCGTCTTTCCTGAAGTGTTTGAATGTCCTATACGTTATAGTTGTATGGCCGTTCTTTTTTGGTTTAGGGAGTTTAGAAGACCAGGAGCAAGCCACAGGATAATGATCACTAACACTAAGATTTGAGACATCAACGTCAGAGACGGCTTTGGGTTTATTAGTATATATGTGGTCTATAAGCGTGGAAGTAGTTGGAGTAATTCTGGTGGGTGATTTCACTAACTGTACTAAGCCAAACAGAGATGACGTTGAGCCCCAGGCGGGGTGCGGCTTAAGTAAGTCTATATTAAAATCGCCCAATAGAAGAATGTCGGCCTTCTTTTTTAAAGCTCTGTCAAGGTTATGACTAAACTGATCGTACCACTCAAAAGTTGAGGCGGGATTTCTATATAAGAACCCAATTAATACCGGTTTTGATTTCGGACACTTGACTTCGACCCATACGCACTCCACCCCGATCATTTCTAGGTCGACGCGTCGATGAACTGATTGCTGGATAGAATTATGAATATAGACAGCGATGCCAGTTTGACCGGGAGACAAGGGGTCTCGTCTAATAACTGAAAAATTGGGGATACTGATTGCTGCATCGCTTACACAGGAACTCAGACGCGTCTCACTGAGTCCAAACAGGTGGAACGGTGTAGGATCGTTGATATATACAGATATGTCGGCTAGTTTGTTGTACAAATGAAACACATTGAGGTGCCCTATTCTCATAACTGCACCTTTGATGGAAAATTCGCTTGGACTTATTACAAAATACAGAGTGCACAAGATAAACAATGAAGAAACAATTGAATACAGAAAAACACGGAAATAAAAAATACTATAAAACTACAAAACGATAAAAGGCCACGTAATTGAATAAAAGTCCTCCAGAGAACAAGTAGCAGTTAAGCTACTGAGCTCTCAAAAACTCGCTGCGGGAGTGACTGAACCACAAGAAAAAAGTGACGCAACTTGAAACGCCGCATGGAACACCTGTATGTTCGGCTGTCACTAAGTTCCCTTCTTTGTCGTTCCAGTACAATTTTAATTAAATGTAAAGACACGAAAGAGGCTGAAAATTAAGTCTTTCTTAAATGAGCACAATCTTTACAGTGTAAACTAACACAGTCTCTGGTGGTAACACTCAATGTTACTGTCACATCAGTTTATGACCAACGCGGCTAGAAGGTAGAACCAAAGTAATCAATAAACAGCACAGTGGATGCAGACAATAACGTCACTCTAACTGATTTACGGTAAGAACAAGTTACATCTGTAACAATAGCAGTCAGCTTGCCGTGCTCGTGTTCACAATCACCAAATATAAACGTCTAATTAAAGCGTCAGTAAATCAGTGATGAACACCACCTACTAGTTCAAAAATGAAAATTAACCCTTTTGTTCATGCATCCACCGGTGCTGTTTGCAGCATCGGTGGTTGCATGCACAACGGGGTTAAGCAAATTAGTGGCAGATAAATCCCTGTAGGAAAGGATGCGGTTAACTCTTGTCAGTTGATATCGCAGCTAATCAGTTAATAGTAGACACCACCTATTAACCCAACAATGGACAATTAATCCTCTTGTTCATGCATCCATCGGTACTGTTTGCAGCATGTACTGTTTGCAGCACCGGTGGTTGCATGCACAGGAGGGTTAATGAGATTATTAGCCGGTAAAGCCCTGAATGAATGGCTGTAGGAGCTGCGCAAGTGTTGGCAGGCAAGGGGCGCCATAGCCTAGGCAGTAACCCGAGTAGCCTCCCTTCCATCCCATCCGGGCATACGCCCACAGGATGCTCACCAGTCTGTTTCTTAGCGGACCAGCGGCAAGCGGGGCAGGTTGGAGGGTCCTTCGAGTAATGTCATCGGTAAGTATTTTTCGAAAAATGAATTTTTCTTTATAATGAATTTTTTTGAAAAATACTTACCGATGGTATTACTTATAGGAATATAATAATAATAATAAGCGCATTAAATAGGCGCTTTATCCCAATTGAAAATCGGCTCAAAGCGCCGCCGCGAACTGAACCCAACAAGCACGCTCACGTGAATCACGCGCATTCACTCACACACTGAACGTAAACACAGAACTTTCACGTGGTGCTAAGGGCAAGCTCAAGCGAGCTACTGTAGCTAGCCTAATTTTACCTAGCTAGCCTAATTTTAGCCAAAATTTGGTTGTGTCCGTATAAGGGAGTGTTGGCAGGAGAGGGGTGCCATAGACCAGGCCATAACCCGAGTAGCCTCCCCTTAGTCCCACCCAGTACGAGAATACCCGGCATACCTCAGTTTAGTTTCTTAGCGAACTGGCAACAAGTGGGGCAGGTGGGAGGGACCTTTGAGTAATACCATCGGTAAGTATTTTTCCAAAAAATTCATTTTAAAGAAAAATTCATTTGTTTTCTCAAAACACATTACCGATGGTATTACTTATAGGAAGAATCCCGAAGAGGAGGTGGGTGCCGCTATAGCGCCCCTAATGCCAACGACACTGCCCTCAGGCCCGCCCTCCCGCAGCAAACTCCCGATAATTTTAGCTAAGATACCTACGGCGCCTATGGTGCCGGGAGGGAGTGTTGTGCTGCTGCGAAGTCTCCCACCAGCGAGAGGTTCTGCCGCTGGGCGGAGAGGTCCCTCAGGTAGAAGCAGGCGAATGTGGTCTCAGCTCGCCATCCCACAGCCGCCGCCAAGACCTTGACTGCGCAGTTGCGGTCGAAGTGAGACTTGCAGTCATGGCTCTGACCTCGTGCGCCCTGATGTTCATACGTTTGGCTGCATCTGGGGCGAGGTCCTGGAAGGCAGAGCGAATCACCCAACGGATCCAGGAGGAGATGGTCTGGGCTGAGATGTCACGTCTACCTGGGGACAAAGGGAGAAACAGGAGGGTACATCCTCTGCGCCGAGGCTTGGTCCGGCGCCGGTACACATGAAAGGCTCTCACCAGGTTCTGTAGTCTGGTCTCCAAAAGGAGTCTGTCACACGTGAAGGGCGAATAGTCATCATCTGTGGGCCCGTCAAAGGAGACCGCGTCTTGGCCAGGAAGATGGTTCAGGTAGCAGTAGCACGGAGCCGTCTGTCCGGCACTGCAAGTAATCTGGGTGCGTCAACCGTGAAGTTCACTGACCCTGGAGGCTGAGGTTAGGGCCGACAGGGAGCATGTCTTCCGAGTTACATCCGTCAAGCGCGCCCACTGCAGAGGTTCAAACGGACGGAGTTGAGCCACGTAAGCACCCATGGTAGACCCATCTTGGCACGAGCGAACGCAGTGCCGGGCGTTGCAGACCGATGTGACCATCAGATCTGCGAGGTCTTGCAGCTACCAGGGTTGGACCAGCGCAAGCGCCGGTAGGTGTTGGCGATCATGGCTAGGTAGCCCCGAATGGTAATTGGAGCCAGTTCCCTGGTTATATGTGTTAAAGGCTTAACGTCTTTTGACCACCACAAAGGTGATATCAAAGGCGGGGCACAACAAGGGTCTGAATAACTTTGACCCACGCTGGATTCGAACCCAGGACCTTTCGGTTGAGAGGCAAACACTTTTACCACCGAGCCACCCAGCCCCCCCCCCCCCCTCCATTGAATAGCCAGAGGAAGCACTCCGCCAGCTGGGGCTTCGTCAAGTCTGTGGGGAGAGAAGGTTGTCGCCCCACCCATGACACCGCGCTCGTTATCTCCCCTCGTAACTCGTCTGGTTGAGGGTCTGCGGGCTATCGCAATCGCATCCACTGCCGCGCTAGGGAAGCCTCTGCGCAAGAGGACTCGCCGCAAAAACTCCAGGATTTCAGGGCACAGCTGGTACGGCGGCTGTCACGGTGGCTTGAGCATCCTGTGTGGGGTGAGGAGCTGCAGAGGAGGGCACATGGGGAAGAGACGACCATGACTGGTGAAGTGACAAGGCGCACCAAGCCAGGAGAATGTCCACCTACCTTCGTAGCCACCGAGCGGCTCTCCTCGTGGCTGCATACTGCGCTACTATCATCCGCCGCAAACCTCTAGCAAGAGGGATTGTCGGACAACCATGCGTATAACCTCGTAATTTCGATTCTCGATGGCGAGCAGTGGAGCTGGAAGATCTGGTCGTGGCGCCGACTCCAAGCGCAGCTGGCCTCAGGAGCGCTAGCATCTCCCCTGTGTACGTCAATCTTCTCCAGAACCAGCCGTAGCGCTTCCTCTCCAAGCAGATGAAGAGTCAGGCTGCAAGGCGATCCGCTGGCGAGCCAGCAGTCCTAACAGTCAACCCGAAGTAAGGCTCTGAGGGTCGCTCCTAATCTGCACTGCTCCCATCCTACTGGGAGTCGAACTCGAACAGGACAGCCATGAACTCCATCCTCGATGTCATCCGTGCGAAGGAACCATGTAGGACCTGTCCCGTAGCGAAGCAGCCTAGTCGATGGAGAACCGCGCGCAGGAACCCTGCCTACCGCCGAGACTTGCCAACTGGTTACGACGTCAGACCTCCAGCTGTCACAAAGACCTGGAGACGCACTGCTGCCCTCAGAACTCTGTCGCCAATCTGCCGCAGCGCCGAGGAACTTGTGCCGAGCCGACAGGTCGAAGATCGGCCGCCATAACCGCCAGCTTGGGTACGAGAAGAGTCGACTGTACTGTCGCGGGATCGGAGCGCAGGACCACCTCTAAGGTTACGATGTAAGGTCCTGCCCAGCTGTCGCCCCGTCTCAACTCCCAGAAATAGCGCCCCAGGCTGCATGGGTCCACAGCGTCCTCTGTCGCATCACAGAACCCTGTTCACCCCAGTGAGACGCAGAACAGGAAGGCTCTTGTTCCATCCTCGTCAGACCACTGGCTGCGCCCTGCCTGCACCAGCGCGCTCTCATCCATCGCCGGGCGGGTATCTGCACAAGAGGCCGGTGGGAGTGAATCCATCATCTCTGGTTGGGCGCCAAGAACGCCAGAACTCCAAGTTGACTCCACGCAGCCACGCGAACCGCCTCTGCAAGGTCCCGAAGCTGTTGGCTGAGGAGAAGACTTGTAGTGCTTGGTCGCCGCGAAGCAATGACCAAGCCAAATGATATCGGAGGGCAGCGTTCCGCTGGTGGAAGGATGTGAAGAGACAAGACGTCTCTTCCCAGCATGTGCATAAACTGAACTGCATCCGCTAACACGATGGAGAGCGATGTCGGCCCACGCAGTGATGTCGGTCGGACCAGTCCTCACCCCGCGCTGACACCTAGTCCAACGAATGTAGACTGCTTACTTCCTAGCCATCTGCCGCACGCCGGGAAAGGCTGCCACTTTGTTCCCGGGACCGCGCCATCGGTGTCACAGAACCGTCGCCTCCGTCCCTCGGCTGCCAGCCGACTAGTTCCGAACTGCGTCTCTGCGGAAGAGTGGTCCCTGCCAATCCAGTCTGACGGTCTGTGCGGAAAGCCGGCACGTCCTGTGTCAGTGTTCCTGGAAGCCTGCTACGTCCAGTACTGTCAACAGCGCGGCGCCGTCTGTGCCACTGGTCCTCGTTAGCCTCCTTGACGGTCTTCCAGGTGGGGCCACAAGGAGTCCTCCACCGAGCGGCGTCCTGCGTAGCTGGTTCCTCAACTCGGTCGGGAGCGAACAAGCGTGCCAGAAGGTACCTCGAAGCAGCAGATCGCAGATGGCCGTCGCAGTCAAAGCGGTGACAGCGGTGCAGTAAGGGCCCAGTTGCCAGAACAGCCAAGGCGAGGATGTTGGCTAAGCGGCGAGAAGGATTCCATGCTTCCTCAACATGTCGGAGGATGGTCTGCCCCACCAGGTCCAGGAACCCCGCCGAGACCAGGGCATGCGGAAGAGGGAAGCGGTCACTCAAGACCAGGAGTAGAATCACGAGGACAAAGAGAACCAGCACAGGAAGCGTCGGGGGTCCCCCGCCCGGAGTGGGCAGGCAAAGTTCCGCGTACCACCTCCGCTGGAAGCCCATGGACAGGTCCGCCGGCCAGCTTTCATCAGTGAAGAAGCCGGTGTCTCCCAAGGCGCCCTGAAGCGGGTGAGAGGAGAAGGCGTCACGTAGGTCCTGGCAGCCGGTCGGTTGAGGAAGAGACTTGAAACGCTTGGGCTGTCACTTGGAGTTCACGAAGGCCGAAGCTCTCTTCTTGGCAGGGGGAGAAGGCCGCTACGTCCAAGGCCCGAAGAGTCTCCATCCTATGGCTGAAAAGTAGCTGGGGCGACTCCATCACATCTCTAGACAGCGAGCGTAGCGAACTGGAGGCACCGTCATCGCCCAGCACCGTCATCGCCCAACCACGCCGAACGAAGTCTTCTGGGGCCAAGCTGATAGAGTCGTCTGTCACGCACGCAGGAGGAAGAGGCGTCTAACTGCTCCGAACGACCAGAGAACGCTGGGCGGCGGTGGTCTGACGAGAAGCTGATACAGCACAAGGAGGGGATCATCTTCCTCTGTGGCCATGCTGCAAGCGTAGACGAGCCGGGGTTCTGTAAGAAGAAGCCGAACTGCCAGGCGCAGACCGGCGGTCCCGAGGGGAGCGGCTGCAGCGTGGAGAACGGAAGGTCTCGAACTGGCGACTAGGTGCATAACGGCGTCTCGTTGAAACAGCACGGGCCGAGGGGGGGAAACGTAACTTGGCTCCCATCTTCCGTGACGAAGGCCTAGCATGACAGTTGTCACATGAAGTCCGGGAGGAAGAGCGTCGTCTTGGAGGCCGGTCGCCCGAACTCGGAGTCGGCCCACGCAGTGAACTTGGCTCCCGTCTTCCATGGCGCGCCCCAGGCTGCATGGTGCCGCACGATCTCCAGGTGTGGATGACAAAAGAGTCTAGGGGCGCTGCTTCCCATCGCGTAGCGACCCAACGGCAGTGGGACGTCGTCGCATGTTCCTCTCGCGTCCCTGGTCTATGTGTAGGAAGCGCGCGCTTCTGGAGACAGGAGACCTGTCTGATCGTGGCCGAGGGCGGGGAATGGGGTCCCGTCGTGGGGTCATCTCTCGCCTCTCAGCACTGCGTCTGGAGCGGGCTCTTGTCTCCACGATCGGGCGCGAGGACGCGGCCCATCAACAATGACCTGGGATCTTGGCGTGGGACGAGCAGCAGCCAGTGGTACTAGCGGTCCCTGCATGCAGCAAGTTCGTGCCTGTCTAACGTGTGCGGGAGCTGGCGCCGACGCCTGTAGGGAGCTTGCCTGGGCGAGGGCGCCCATAATAACAGTAATAATAATAATAATAATATATATTTTTAAAACGCCTAGCTTGAACGAAAGGCTCTAGGCGCCATACAATGACGTACTAAGATACACAATCTTGCACCCTACCGCACAAAATACGCTCTCACATACACACTCATCACTGACCTGTGACCGAGAAGCCGAGCGGTCGTCTCTAGGGGCAGGATCCCACCGTGAGTGAGTCTGCCTCGTGCCTCTCTGTCCGAAGCCCCCGAGCATGACACCTTCTGTCTGTTAGGTCTGCGATCCGCCTTCTGGCCTGGGGCGAGGAGCGTCGTATGTTCAGGTGCCGACGTCTGCCCGGCAGTAGTAGGATAGGCCTTTTGTCACGGTAAGGGGTAACGTCGTTGTCCCCTCCGCGGAAGCTGTGCGCAATGGTATCTGTCCTGTTCGGCACGGTAAGGGGAACCTTACAAGGGCCCTCCGTGTGAAAATTGCGCCTTGTTAGTCCTACCGGCCCGGGCCGTCACGGTCCAACTGTATTGGGTCCAACCGTGGCCTCTGGGCAGGAACTGGCGGTCGCTCCCTGAAAGGTGTCGGGCGTTCACGGCAGTAGAATCCCCACAGCTGGGACCATGTATCTTCCAGGCGAGGGGCGCCAACAGCGTAGATGTGCGCCGACTCACACCCCAGCTCGTCACAGGGCCCCTGAACAACACCACAAAGCGTGCAGGTACGAACCTGGTAACTGCAACATAGAGGCCATAATGAAGAACAAGCGAGCACGGCCGCCGAGGCCGCACACCAAAAATTCTGCGTGCGAAGGTGAAAACGAAATCAAACGAGTGCACAGCGCGTGCCGACGCTCGGCGCTCTTCCCTTCCCCTGAGCGCCGGTCGAGGGCATTCACCAAGATATTACCTGGCCATGAAGCAAACCCACGCCTGTGAAGCGACGTCCTGAGGCCCACCGGACTCAAAGACACCACCTGGGTCCAATTCGTCACAGGCACGCCAGGCAATGCACGTTGTGGTCCACACAGCGCTAGGTACAAGCAGAGAGGGCTCCAAGCCTGCCAATCCGAGTGAGCACCAGTCCCAGGCACGCTAAGTCCACAACAGAGAGTCAAGTCATGAGACGACCGGTCACAATCCTCGTGAGCACCAAGCCAAGTTCAAAACCGTCTCAGGCATAAACACTCGAGTAAGCTCCAAGCCAGCACAACCGAGCGAACCAGAACAGTAAGGTAAAGTTGCAAGACGACCGGTCACAAAAACCGTAGGAATCAAAGAGCGACGCAAAGACAAAACCGTCTACAGGCTAGCTAAGAAACTAAACTGGGGTATGCCGGATATTCTCGTACCGGATGGGACAAAGGGGAGGCTACTCGGGTTATGGCCTGGTCTATGGTGCCCCTCTCCTGCCAACACTCCCTTATACGGACACAACCAAATTTTGGCTAAAATTAGGCTAGCTAGGTAACATTCCTATAACTAATACCATCAGTAATGTGTTTTGAGAAAACAAAATACATTTTAGAGAAAAATTCTTTTGTTTCCTCAAAGCTTCGGCAGGGGGCAGGCGAAGTTCTGTGCGTGGCCTGCATACCAGGACTGACGAAGGAAATGTCTAAATCTGCCGGCCACCTGGCGTCCGAGAAAAACCCCGAGGAGCCACAGGAGCCCTGCGTGAGATGCGCAGAGAATGCGTCGCGTAGGTTCCGGAAGCCCGGTGGTTGGGGAAGAGACTTGAACCGCCTGGTCTGGCACTACGCGTCGACGAAGGCCGATGCTTCCTCTTGAGCGGGGGGGGGGGGGGGGGGGGGGGGGGGGGAAGGCTGGGTTGTCTTCCGCAGGGAGGCAAGCCACGATGAGACGCGCCGCCTCGTCCAGGGCGCGAAGAGTCTCTAACCTATGTCCGACGAAGGATGGAAGTAAGTCTTCATCAGCATGAGAAGGACCGGACTGGGAGGGGCTGTCATCTTGAAGGAGAGCAGACACCGAGTCTCGAGGGGCTAAGCTGAGGGTGTTGTCTTCTACGCGCGGAGCGCGGGGGGCTAACTCCGCTCCACAATGGGGAGCAAGGCTTACGTCCGCGGTGTCCCGGGAAGTGATCGTCGCCCTGGGAGGAGTCCTTCCCACAGGGGAGCGGTGCCGTGCGGGTCGAATCAGCGATGAGTCCCGTGAAGAGGTCCTCGACGAGACCAAAGTACGTCGTCGTGTCCTGCTGTCCCGCGGAGATCGGCTCCGGTGGGAGGAGCGGGAATGCCTGGAGCAGGAGTGACCCCGAGGGTAGTGTCTACGTGGGGACGCCGAACGCCTAGGGTGACGCGACGAAGACGGGCGTGCCGTGCGAGGGGTCAGTCCCAAGTCAGGAAGATGCGCCGCGGTAGGATGAACAGCCGGTGGCAGGTCGTACCTGGAACTCGCCCGCGAGGGCCGGCTAGCATCAGAGATGCGGGAAGCAGTCCGTCGGTGAGTCGACCTGTCCCTTGAGTGCGAATGGCGGCAAGTAGCGTGGGTCCACTCCGTTTGTGGACGGGGCGAGTTGTCCCGTCATGACGCCGTGCCTTGTCTACTGCTTCTTGTTGGTGAGCGGGAGTGCGTCCGGCGTGCCTGCTTGTCTGGTCGAGGTCCCCGAACGCCATGTCTGGAGCGGGGCGTCGAATCTCTGCGCTGGCCTCTTGTCTTGGCCGAGGAGGCGGCAGTGATTGGAGCCATCGTGTGGCGGGTGAGTCTCCACAACCTGGTAAGCAGCACTCGTCGGGTCTGTGACGGCTACCGGTGCTGGAGCTTGCTCTCGTGTCTTATCTCGTGCCGATATAGGCAGCACAACCGGGTATAGACCACTCGGCAGGACTGTGGTGGCTACCGGTGCATGGACTCTCTCTCTCAAGGCCTAGCTCGCGGCGCTCGAGGTTCCGCGACCGGGCAGAGACCACTCGACGGGACTGTGGTGGCTGCCGGCTGCGGCGCGGCGTTGAAGGCTCTACAACCTGGTAAAGGCCACTCGTCGGGTCTGTGGGGCTTACCGGTGTTGGACACGGCTGTTTGGCCCAGCGCTAAAAGTGGCCACTTAGTTTGTTCCATGCGAGCTGAGAAACTGGGTCACAAGTGGTGCTCGAGCGTGGAGGCAGCGAGTCTCTCAGCTGTCAGGTTAGCTGATAAGCGGGCTTCCTGCTAGGCGCAGTACAGCAGGGAAAATGACTACCTTTTGTTTTTCATGACTTTCTTATTTACCATTCAAGTGTGTGATGCAAAACATATAGTAGTGTGCCTTCGTGTTTGTGTATGTTTCTCCTGCCTACTTCCTAAGTTCCGGAGAAAGACATGGGTTATAAGCGAGACCTGATGCATCCTTTAAGGGATGTAGATGATCGTCTTGTTCTATACCTGCTTATTTCTCTGTGGGCTGGCGATTGGGTGCCTGATAGGCAGGGGCAGGGGATCTAACTGTCTGTCCAGCGCTGAGTGATTCCCCTTGGTTTGCATACAATTCTGCCAGTGCTAGCCTCACCTATCTGGTTTGTGAGAAAACTTTGTTTAAAAGTGGACATTCTGCCCAACACACTGACACCAAACACACTATAGTTGTGACAAACCAGTAGCCAGCAGGATATGGTGGAAATAAAGAGGAAAAAACAGATTTCACTGTCCGTGTAGATTTTTTTCACAAAATAGATGAAATTCCAACATCAATAACACAAATACGATACAAATTACATCAAAATGGACTTGCATGTGCTAGAAGTAACATGCCTAGTGTAAGTATTACTTACCAGATCAGAGATACCGTGAAAGGTGCTGGAGAGTGGAGGGTGATTCTCAGACACCGGCACGAAGCAGTAGCATGGATCAATGTTATCATTTCTTTCATGCACTTCATTAAGTCTTTTTATAATGTTCTTCTATAGCAAAGCACTTAGTCAGACATTACTTTTTTTGTACATAGTTAAGTTAACAAGACTTCAGACATATGACCCACTGACACTAAATGGTCTGGTTTGTAAGAGGCTGAGAGGCCCGTGGGAGCAAAGAAGGAATTAATGAGAACAGTGACAGACGATAGCCAGAAGTCAAGTGGTATTCGAGATGTTGCATTCCTTGCTATTAGCATTAGTTTCATCCACAACTAGAGATTCTTGTTGTAAGGTTTTTAGTGGGATAAAAACATTCAGGCAGTCACTGAGTCAGTCACGGAAATGTGTCATACTCTCTTGTGCATTTTCTGCTGTTGTGATGGAGGAGTGCTTGCTAAATGAACGTGACTTTTCGTTTAGTCCCTTTCTAGCTATAGGACCTATTATCAGTATGTTTATGTGAGAGTTTGCATCAATTTAAATGGTGTAGATTGAGAAAATGGAGTGAGTACTTGTCGGAATCAGCTCTTAACTGAATCAGTGAGGTGTGCCCGTTCGCCGTGTTTAATACAGGTAATTGCTTAGTATTTAGCATGAAAATCATATTTTAGAATTTACTGTGTGTGTGTGTGTGTGTGTGTGTGTGTGTGTGTGTGTGTGTGTGTGTGTGTGTGTGTGTTATTTTAGTCTTAGTAACTGACATCAAGACAAATTCCAACATTTTTATTGTTTTTGTAAATGGAAACATATGGCAATAAACTATCTTATCTTATCCGCTTATACTGTCAGTGTCCATGAATATAGACTCAATTCTCTGTGTCGAATATGTGGAAGGAGGTAAAAAAAAAAAAAAGTTATGACAAAAAACAGGCCATATATTGCAGTAAATATGAACAAATGATACAGACGTGTTATGGAATAAATCTCCATGAGGAAAGGGTGTTAACCCATATCATACTGAGGCTCAAAGCTTTAAACTTGTACACTGCCATATGCAAGCTACATTATAGTACTTACAGATAAGGATATAGACCAATGGCTTTAATTCAAGGGTGGTGCCAGAATAGCTTGGCGCCTATAGGTGCCAAACTATTCTGGCACTACCCTTGAACTATTTTAGTCTAACTTATTTCACACACTGGTGTATTCCGAATGATAAGGGTTAAAGATAATCCTAAAACAACACATACTTGAGTGCCACTGAGCAGACTTTATCGCACAATGAGGCTTTGGACTAGCACTCTATGGTGAGCAGGGAGGCGAAGAGACGCATGCAACAATAAACATTCTAAAGAGCAGGACATACGGCTTGCAAATGGAAGCAGAGAAGCTCAAATTACTCATAACAGAACACATGGCACTAGCGTCACCTGTGCTGTACTCAGTCATGCCACCTGTGAAGAAAAGAAAAGAGTAAATGGAAGCAGGTGACTGTTATGCTGTCGTTACACACACACGCGGCGGTGTTTTTTTTATAAATTTTTTTAATATCACACCATCGAATTTCTACCGCTTTATGTCAGACAATTAAGCTAATCTTTTATTTCTTAATCACAAAGTTGGTCGCAGTTGCTGTCGGAGGAGATTTTGGTGTGCCAAGCAGACTGATGTGCATAGGTGTATTGAATTTCTTTATTCTGTTGTGGTCCATTCATGTTCAAAGCAGACTTTTCCAGATTAAACATTTTCGTCCAGAGAAACTATCCAAGAGTGAGATCATCTTGTTTACCACACAACAGTTGTCTATAACCCGTTTAATACCACGGCTGCATTTCCCAAATTTTGGAGGTGTCATCTACTGAACGACTGAGTAACAGTTGTAGTAGATGGATTGACCATGATAATTCAAGGGTAGTGCCAGATTAGCTTTGTGCTTGATGTCACCAAGCTAATCTGGCAGTACCCTTGAAATACCATGGTCGATCCATCTCCTGCTGTACGGTGTTGGAGTAAAACTGAAAGTAGTGCCAAAGAACTGTGTGTCCAGTGTTGACAGATGCATGCTACTGCTATGTGCCTGTGAGAGTACTGGCACTAACAAGTGACCTCATTATCACCCTCTGCTCTCCAGCCCCTTTCACGGTATCTCTGATCTGGCAAGTCATATAGGCATGTTACTTCTAGCACATGCAAGTCCGTTTTGATGTAGTTTGTATCGTATTTGTCTTATTGATGTTGGAACTTCATCTATTTTGTAAAAACAAAATCTACACAGACAGTGAAATCTGTTTTTTTTTCTCTTTATTTCCACCATATCCTGCTGGCTACTGGTTTGTCACAACTATAGTGTGTTTGGTGTCATTGTGTTGGGCAGAATGTCCGCTTTTAAACAAACAAAGTTTTGCATCACACACTTGAACGGTAAATAAGACAGTCATGAAAAACAAAAGGTAGTCATTTTCCCTGCTGTACTGTGCCTAGCAGGAAGCCCGCTTATCAGTTAGCCTGACAGATGAGAGACTCGCTGCTGCCTCCACGCGCGAGCACCACTTGTGACCCAGTTTCTCGGCTGGCCTGAAACAAACTAAGTGGCCAAACTGAAACAGCCGTGTGGACCCCTTTCCCATGGTGGTGTCAGCCGTTTGCGTGTGGACCCCTTTCCCATGCTGGTGTCACTGTTCTTCCAGCCAGGGGTCACAGACCAGGCAAGGGTGAGTGGGGGCGCAGCCGAAACAGGGTAGACAAATAGAATGTCCGTCACTAGGCCATAGGAACTGTCCACATCATGAGCAGGTGCGGACTTGCCAACTGCAAAACACAGTGCACAAAGAAATGCGAGCGAGCGTGCCCCTGCAGGACCGCAATACGAATCCGCGCGACGACGCGTACAAACGAAGTGCACGGCGTATGCCGACGCCCGGCGCTGTACCCCTTCCCTTGAGCGCCGGTCGTAGGCAATAACCGAGGTTTTACCTTGCCATATGAAGAAGCTGGGGAACCCACAAAGGTCGCAGACCAACCAGCACTCCGCGGCGAAGCCCAACAGCTATGGTGGCGAAGGCAGGCTCGACCCAGTCCACGGTCCGTGAGCGGAGACCACGCAGGCGTTGCAGGCACGACCGGTCCCTGAAGCTGGGAACACCACCGCGAATCACAGGAAGTGTCCAAGCCTAACACAGGGCACTCCGAGGCTAGCAGTAGAGCGAAGCAGAAAAGTCCGGACACATGATGTGCATAACACGCTACGGCCAGACCAGCCAGCGTATGAGCACAGCTCACAAGGCGCCGCTGTCACGTCAGGTCTAAGTCACAAACACCGACGAGGAATTCCCACAGGAAAGCGTCCAAGCCTAACACAAGGCACAGCACAGGATAACACTCCAACGAAACACTACGACCGGTTTCCACCACTTTCTGAAGCTAGAGACACGGACATACACAAGCTTCCACTCTCTAGCTAAGAAACTGACTGGTGAGCATCCGGTGGGCGCATGCCCGGATGGGATGGAAGGGAGGCTACTTGGGTTACCACCTAGGCTATGGCGCCCCTCGCCTGCCAACACTACCATATACGTACACAACAATTTTGGCTAAAATTAGTCTAGCTAAGTAACGGTTCCTTACTGTAATGTCATCAGTAATGTGTTTTGAGGAAACAAATAGGGGTCCTGTAGGACCCACATCATCGTTTGTGTGTAGTCCAAAGCATGATCCGGTGAAGGTTAAAAACCATAATTTAGGTGGCTACAGCCACCAAAATGATGGTCTTTAATGACAGGTAAAACCCCCCAAAAGAAAACAAAAAAGTCACCCCAAACTAACCATCTCGACAAGCGCTGGCATTGAGAAGACCAGAGGGTATACAGTGATGGCTGTCAGGTGTGCAGAATCCACTGTCATACGATGTGTTGACGAATGCCTCACGGGGTACCTTGAAGCGCGCAAGGTCGATGCCTTTCAAGGTGTAAGTGTCTGAATACTGAATCACCAGGGACCTGTCAACCAACCAGAGAGAAGTTCTTTTAACACATATGGCCCTAACACACCAGGCTGGTGACTAATAGACACTGACTGACCATGAGCGTTCAAGGATTGATGCCAGAATACCTTAAATGACACTCCCCAACATGACAATTTAATCCCTTTAAGAGATCATACTAATATCCCTTAGTGTCTGACGTTCACATTGCTGAAGTTTACTTCATGAAGGACATCGCCATGCTATTGCGTCTTAATGTGTCAAAGCATTCTCTTCATCCGCAGTTCACCGAGGGCTGCCATACTGCGGCACCTTCCCTCGCACAACGGCTTGACTCCAAATTCTCTCGATGCTGCCTATACTATCGCATTTTTAGCCTTGTTTTGGTGTGGGCTGGGTGCCTTAGGTATCATATAACCCTTGCACATACTTTTGTCGTTGAGTAAGCCCTCAGTTTGTTTTTTCAAAATACATTACCGATGGCATTACTATGTGGAATACACTCTATAGCCTAACGATTTCAGCCCAAAGTTGTGTCCTCTACACAACCGGGGAGGAGACACTGGGGATCCAAGTACAGAAGCCCGGGTGGCCTCCCCCTATCACCCTATCCCGGCATGCGCGGGGCGACATTTCACCAGTTTGCACTCTTTGCTCAACCGATTCGGTCGGGTGTTAGCCTATGCTCCGTGTGACGAACTTTACTTGGTTTTGGCCTTGTTTCTGCGTTTTGACCGGTGTCTTCATTGCAAGATAAATTAGCCTGGCTTTGCCGAGTGGACTAGGACCTAGTGCTCTGCTTGCGTTTTATAGTATCCTGAATTGTGTTCAGTGAATTCATCTTGGACTTGGGGCCGACCGGTTTGCCGGGAGCGGCTAGTGACTGTGTCTCTAACTTGTGACTGTGCCTAAGGGATTGAGTTTTCGGCGCTTCGTGTTCCTTCCAGCTGGGACCGTGACTGTCTGTTCTTAGAGCTTATGCTCTTAGCGCCTTACGGTTTGGATTCTGTGCACTTTCGTGGACGCTGCTAATAACCTCGACTCCCTCGTGACTTTGTGCCTTGTGTGAAGTGTTTTTCTTTCGGCGCTTGGGTAACTTTTAAATGCGTGCTTGGGGCGGTGGACGATATGGCGGCTTCTTTGAAGTCTTGCCTTCGGTGTGGGGAGTTTCAGTGGCCCTCCGACGCTCACAACGCCTGCCTCCCTTGCTCAGGATGCTCTTCAGATAGGACCTGTGTCGTCTGTGTAACGAACGCCTTTAGTGCAGGGTTCGGTCGGACGATGGTGTGACGTCATTAGCAGTTGGACCGAATGTACACATGCGAATAATGTAGAGATAAGCATTGTTCACGAGCGGTAATGTACAGATAAGCCATGTTCACGTGCGGTAATGTAGGTGAGCGATGTTCACATGTCACAGTGTGGTATTGGGAATAATTACCAGTTAGAGATGCTATACCAGTCGAGCCGAGCGGTCGTTTTCGCTAGGGCTCTGAGGAAGAATTCTGGCTAGAGAATTCGATAGCTGTATATTGAATACAGGTATTTATTCTTTTAGTACCGGTATTTATAATGACCTGTAACGCTATTCAGATGAAAAAGAAAGTATTGTTTTATGAATTATTATTAGAGTGCAGAAGAGCCATGTTCGAAGGAAATGCGTGTCAATACTTGTTTAGTCATGTAATTATGTGATATAGTTTATAATTAGGATGTCATGTTGTATTCATTCATATGTGAAGATGTGGGACTTAAATAGGAATAGAATTCAGTATATATTTAGGTATACCTAATGATGAAATGTGCAGTAATATGTTACGAATTTCAGGTGAGCTGTGATTGTAATATTTGGCTCATAATCCATTGGGTGTAGGTACGTAAAATGTGTGTAAAGTGTTAAAGTGGCTATAGGAAATGTGTGTACTGTGTTAAAGTGGCTATAGGAATTGTCATAAGAATTATGACAATAGTGATTGTAGTATGGTGGCATAAAGAAGACATTTTTCAGAGGAAATGATCTAGAGCGCTCTGAAGTATAATAATGTGTCGAAGACACATTCAGACTTTTGGGTATAAGAGCGAACATTTATGAGTGTATAAATGTTGTGTACAGCGGGGCCGGTACGGAGCGGACACCCCTGGTGTAGGGCCGATGAAGCTGTCCTGAGAGCATCACGTACGTGACTGGACGCGGACATCATCAAGCCTTCATCTCTCCTTCGTCCTACCATCACTGGTGCTACGAGCAGCAACGGTAGCGAAGTAAGCCACAGATTCGTGCTACAGGACCACATGCAGTGTTCCGTCAGTGTAGCTATTGTCGCCTAGAGCCGTTGATTTCACGCCTAGGAATGTTCTAAATCTGTGAGTAGTCATTAAATAGTAATATTCAGTTCGGGAATCTCCGTCAAGTCGTCAATGTGATATTGACTGTGTCGACACTAGTATAAAGAGGAGTCGAGTGACGTCTCTCGAGAGAGACAACGACCTCTACGGTAGCGAGTGAATGTGTGAGCGCTGAAGTTGTGAATAACTTATATGCCACTTGTTAGTTATTTGTGCAGATTGATTTATATGATATGAATTGTGTGGTTTAATGTATGTTATGAGTGTATGAGAATTAGTTAAACAGAGGGCAAAGAGATATAACTGTGTGGCCTTTGTCCTTGTTTGTAAGCGCGTGTGTGGTGGATGAAAGAGTCTAGTGAACAGAGATAGAACACCCACCTTTATACTGATTAGCAGAACAAGCCCACGCACACACTCATTCCATAAACGTTTATATGTAACAATTTAGTTCAGTAGTACACTAAAAACACTGTCGTTACAGTCTGTGCTGATTGGCGTGAGGACCGTTGGTCTCAACTATGGGACTTTTACAGATGCGACCAGCCGACCTGTCCCCTACAGGATACTCGGACTTCTCCGCAGGTGGGCGTCGTTCCGTCGGCTCTTCGGACCCCTCTTCGCTCTGTCGTCCAGGCCATCCGGCCCGCAGGTAAGTCCCCTTCTTGTACCATAACCACCCAGGAACTCCCCCCCCCCCCCCCCTCCGAGTCTTCTGAGCGGGGCAGGCGAGTTTTAGAGTCACGCTCCCCACACTCCATTTCTTCTGAGCGTGGCTTGAGCACTTTGAGTTTGCTCCCCCCCGCTCTGCCTTGTCTGGGCAGGCCAGGCGAGCCGAGCGTTCTTACACGCCGCCCCGCTCCCTTTCTTCTGAGCAGTCTCGGCGCGACGAGCGCAAACACAAAAAGAGGGTAAAAAAGAGTAAACGGAGAGACTCTCCCTCATGCTCCGGGTCTTCTGAGCGGGATCCGAGCTCTAGGCATGGGCCGCCGCCCCGCTCCGATTTTTCTGAGCGGACCCGGCGCGCCACATGGACGTCCCCCCCCCCCCCCCCCCCCCCCCCCCCCCCCCCGTGCAGACCAGGCGGGCTGGGCGAGACTTAAGACTCGCGCACCCACCTCTCCGTTTTTTCGAAGCAGGGGTCGCATGTCCCACTAATGCTCCCTCCTCGCTTCGTTTCCCCGCTCTGCCAGAAACTTTCTAAGCGGGCCCGGGCGGACTTTCTTTTTTCCTCGCAGGAACGGATTCGCCGGGTCGCGGACCCTCTTCCCCCCCGCTCGCTTCCTCCCGAGCGGGTCAGGGAAGCCAGGGATTCCTTTCCGCCTCCCCTTGTGCCTTTCGGGCGGGGTTCTAGGCTCCCGCAATCTACTACTCGGCGGCGCGACTTAGAGGATTCGGACAGCCCCTCTTCTTCCCCATGATGCCCTTCCCTTCAGGCCTCGCGGGCGGCTGCTCCGTTTCCTCCCTCACGCCGGGACCATTCGCCTCCGACAGACTGGCTCTCGTGCAGCCGGTCGCCCCTCCATGTGGTTTCACGTGATAGACGGGCTGTCGACTTAGATACTGACGTTCTCAGTTTACATCCAGCAGACTCAGTTTTGGCTTTTTCGGAGGATTCGCCATACGACTCCCCCGCCCCTGATGGTTCGCAGGTATCCGCTTCGGGTGAAGACGTCCCTCTGATCGACATGCTCCAGTCCCTGGGAGAGGCCTCCCGTCTTATCTACTCCTTTCTACCGTCTGACTTCTGTCCGCCTTTGCCTCCCATGGTGGACGCGCTTAGGCCTTCTAAGCGCCGCAAGTCTCTTCCTCGGCCGTCCGGCTTCCGGGACCTAGCAGACACGTTTTCGTCACAGCTTCGTCAAGACTCTTTCGGCGACAACGCTTTTTTCTCCGATTCTCGTTGGCCGGCGGGTATCAACATGAGCTTCTGTCAGGCATGGTACGCTGGGCACTCCCAAGCCTTCGCCATTCCTCTGCCTACAGTGGACACAGCTGCCATCAACCAGGCGGGCGGTCGCAGGATTGTCTTGAACTCTTGGCCTCGCCCACTAGACAGGATCGCTTCCTTGGTACGAAACTCTCTGGCTTGTTCCGGCTTCCTGGAGTTAGCGACACAGGCTGTTCTGCGATGTCTGGAAGACACTTGGGACCTGGAGTCCTCCTCCCCGCTTCGCGACGTCCAAGCCGTCCTGATCGCGGCTAACCGGGCCGCCTACCATTCCTCGACTAATGCCATGGTGGCGGCTGCCAATTGTGACCTCTGGCGATGGGACAATCTGCTGCGTCTCTGCTCGGATCTCCCCAAGTCGGTGAAGACTCAGCTTCGCCAGGCACCACTCGGAGGTTCGCAACTGTTTGGAGAAACTTGGCAGAATGTGAAGGAGGCCTCTAAGGACCTGTGGCCCCGTCCGACCTCTACCCCCTCGTCTTCTCGCTTTCGCGCTAACCGCTCGGCCGGGGGTCGTGCCCTGCGGTTGCCCAGACCCTCTTCGCTTCCAGTCGGCGGTGCCCGTGGTAGAGCTCGCTCCCGTCAAGCCCCGCAATCCTTCCCCGCATCCCGCCCCTCCTGGTCCCACGGCGCCCGTAAGTCGGGGCGCGGTCGGGCCCGATGACTTAACCTACCCTCTGCCCCCGCTGACTGCTCTGGATTCGCCAGTCGGTGGGCGGCTGGCCCTGTACAGCGACCAGTGGAGTGCTCTATTCCCAGACGACCCATGGATCATCTCGACTGTTTCTGCAGGCCTGCAGCTTTCCTTCCAGTCCCCTCCACCTTTGCGCAGGTCCCCCGTGTGGACCCAAGCTCCAAACGATCGGCTCAAGGTAGAAGCTCTGCGCAGAGAAGTTTTAGCTTTGCTCAGCAAAGATGCAACAGAAGTGGTCTCCCGTCAAGATACGCCGGCGTTCTACAGCCGTCTGTTTCTCGTACCCAAGCCAGGGGGCAAGTGGCGTCCAGTCATCGACCTTTCAGTGCTAAACAAGTACATTTCGGCGCCCCACTTTCGGATGGAGACAGCCAGGACTCTCCGAGCAGCCGTCCGGCCGATGGACTTCGCTGTCAGTCTCGATCTTTCCGACGCTTATCTTCATGTGCCGATTCACCCATCCTCTCGCCGTTATCTTCGTTTCGCTTTCGACGGCATCGTATACCAGTTCAGAGCCCTTCCCTTCGGCCTCAACATAAGTCCATGGGTTTTCATGAGGCTCCTCGACGTGGTGATGGCCAACTTTCGCCAGCGGTCGCTGAGTCCGGCCTCCAACTATTTGGATGATTTGCTACTGCGTAGCTTGGTCGCCTCGACCCTCGTAGTCGACAGAGACGTCCTACTTTCTCTTCTTCACCGCCTCGGGTTCTTGGTCAACCCAGGCAAGTCGGACCTCACCCCCTCGCGCCGATTCACGCACTTAGGGATGGAATTCCTGACCGACCTCAACCTGGTCCGCCTACCTTTGGCGCGGAGGCAGAAGATAGCCGACCTTGCTCGTCAGATGGTGTGTGGGGTCTCCTTCGTGGCCAGGGTCTGGCTTCAGCTCCTGGGTCTACTCAGCTCCGCAGCGGATTTGTTGCCCCTCGGCAGGCTCTACTCTCGGCCAATGCAACTACACCTCCTCCTTCACTGGCGCCCTTCGACTGGCGTCCTGACGGATTCGGTTCCGGTTACCCCGCTGGTCCTCCCACACTTGCAGAGGTGGGCAGATCTAGCGTGCCCCTGCACACCCCTTCGCCCCCTTGGTCACTCTGCACCGACGCAAGCCTTTCCGGTTGGGGGGCTCACCTGTTACCGGACTTTGTCTCGGCCTCGGACCTTTGCAGACAAACACATCAACTGGCTGGAGTTGAAGGCGATTGGGATGGCCCTCGACACAAGTCATGGCAGGAGACTCTGACCAATCAGGAGGTCCTCGTTCTTTCAGACAACTCGACGGTGGTGGCCTATATCCAGAACCAGGGTGGCACTCGCTCCCCCTCCCTGTGCATTCTCCTTTACCATCTACTCCTCTGGTGCAGGGATCGGGGCATTACCCTTCAGGCCCACCACATCCCGGGCCACCTGAACATGATAGCAGACGCTCTTTCCCACCGAGGACAGCTTCTCCACACCAAGTGGACCCTTCGCCCGGACATCTTTCGACTGATCTGCTCACGGTGGGAGACGCCGCTGGTTGACCTGTTTGCCACCAGATGGAACAACCAGCTGCCGGTTTACGTCTCTCCAGTCCCGGATCCCCTCGCTTGGGCGGTGGACGGACTCTCCATCCCTTGGGACGGTCTGATCGCTTATGCTTACCCTCCATCGGTGCTGGTGCCGAAGATCCTGCGGAAGCTCCTGGGATGCTCAGCGATTCTCTTATTGGTGGCCCCCTTCAATTGGAACAAGAGCTGGACCACGGACCTGCTCGCGCTAGCTACAGATCCGCCCTTGGAGCTCCCCTCCCCACCCACGATGCTCAAGCAGCCCCGCCAGGCTCTCTTCCACCCGTGCTCGGAGCGCCTCCTCCTTCACGCTTGGAGGTTGTCCGGCAAGCCCTCGCTGCTAGAGGTTTCTCGGATGCGGCAGTGGCAGCGATTGCAGGAGCCCGCAGACTGTCCACCAGAAATGTGTACGAAGGCAAGTGGAGGGTCTTCCAGTCGTGGTGCTCCGCCCACCGGCTCCCCTCCACGAATCTGACGACCCCCCAACTGGCGAATTTTTTCCTCTGGCTCTTCGATGATCAAGGCCTAGCTCCCATCACCATCAAGGGCTATCGCTCCATGATCGCAGACACTTACCGCCACCTCGGCCTCCCGGATCCGGGGACTTGCAAAGACCTTACGGACCTGTTGGCTCATTTTGACCTCCGACGCCCGGTCTCCCGTTCTCTCATACCTCGGTGGGACCTCGCCTGGGTACTGACATGGCTAAATACGGACCATTTCGAACCCCTGCCCTTAGCATGGTTCGCCGACCTGACCCGGAAAACGGTTTTCCTCCTGGCCCTTGCCACGGTTTCTCGTGTGAGTGAGCTTCACGCACTTTCGGCACGACCCGCATGCTTGCAGTTTCGAGCGGATGGCTCAGCACAGCTACTCACTGACCCGGCCTTTCTAGCAAAGAACAGGCTTCCTTCGGCCGCACCCCAGATACTGACCGTGCGTCCACTAAGAGGTACGGACCAATCCCGCGCCGCACATCAACAGGACCCGTCCGGGCACTGAAGATTTACCTGCGTCGCTCAAAGCCGCGCCGGCTCGGGCGCTCCCGCCTCTTCCTACCGCTGGCTCCAGGCAGGCCAGATATATCGGCCAAGACAGTTTCGTCCTGGCTGCGGTGGGCGATTCGGTCAGCATACCAGGACCTCTCCCCTGACGGGGATAGACTTTTGCAGATCCGGGCGCATGAGGTTCGAGCCACCAGCGTGGCACTTGAACGCAACTGCTCAGTTAAAGACATTGTTACGGCGGTAGGCTGGTGGACAGACTCCACCTTCGCCCGCTTCTACCTCCGAAACCTATTCGGCCAGCGTGACTCCCTGGCCATGGTGGGCGACATCTCCGTGGCCCAGCACTCCCTCCGCGTGCCTCTGGCGCCGTAGGTACATCTTTGTTGAAATCGTCGGGAGTGCTCCTTAGTGGGCCTTTGGGGGGCGTTATGTTAGGGGGGGTTTTGTGTCGGAACCCACCTCCTATTTGCCATTCTTCCACATAGTAATGCCATCGGTAATGTATTTTGAAAAAACAAATGAATTTTTTTTCTAAAATGTATTTTTTGGAAGAATACTTACCGATGGCATTACTCAGATGGCCCTCCCACCTGCCCCGCTTGCCTCGCTGACTATGTGATTGGCTAAGTGTGCAAACTGGTGAACTGTCGCCCCGCGCATGCTGGGATAGGGTGATAGGGGGAGGCCACCCAGGCTCTTGTACTTGGTGTCTCCTCCCCGGTTGTGTGGAGGACACAACTTTGGGCTGAAATCGTTAGGCTATAGAGTGTATTCCACATAGTAATGCCATCGGTAAGTATTTTTCAAAAAAATACATTTTAGAAAAAAAATTCATTTTTATTAATCTGCCTTTTTTTATCCGGCGGTTTAACGCTGCATGCCAATCTCCAAGTCTGCCAAAAGCGTCTGCAAAATGACTGTAGAGAGCCCTTGGCCCTGGCCATTTACTTTTGTATCCAGCATGAGTCATATTCCATCTTCAACACTACATGACTGGCTATCCCACAAATCACAAAAGAGTCGCTAAATGTAATTCCTCAGCAGTAACTGAGACATAATTTCACCGAACAACGCAAAGCAGCCGACCTACTCAAAATGTTGAGTGTCCTTCATTTGAATAGCCTCGGTTTGACTGCACCAATCAGACACGGTGAAGGTCGAAAGCCAAAGCAACTTAGACGAGCAGCTTTGTCAATGTTAAAAGGCACTTTGAAAGCTTTTCTGAAGTGACCAAAGCAGCTTCGCTGAAATCTCTGATGTGCCTTTCGGACACTTGGCGAAGTAAAACTTCAGGATATTAAGAAGCACCATAACTCTTTGCCTGTTAAGTAACTTTCTATATTATATACTCTGCCACTAGATAAGTTTCTTTTCGAGTTCATTTCTGGGGTGTAGAGTGTTCATGGAGAAGTAGTACCTTTGACTTTTCAGCCAGCAGCGCCTCTTGGGGCAGGCGGGAGCACTGGTCTTCACATGGCACTCAACTCTCACAGCTGGCTCCAGGTCCTTTACCTAGCCACACCCCGGTAACCGCTTCTGCTGGCGGGCGAAACGTTGTGAGGGGCCGACGCGTCTCTCAGTCAGTTGAAATACTTGGAGAGGAGACGGGCGCCGCCAAGTTCGCCTAAGCCCATTGAAAGGACTGATGGACAAGCAACAGAATAAGAATAACATGCCGGATCGGTCGGGGCCTGGATCACCAACGACCGCGCACCCCATTGGAGGTCTCCAGGGTGGGGGCGACAAGTGTGTTACTGGAACCAAACCCACCATCAAGCTGCCCACGCAAGGAATAACTATCGGAACTTGGAACGTTCGCACACTCTACCAGTGCGGCAAAGTGAAGGAACTCACCCACGAGTTGAAGCGCTATCGCTGGGACATTGTAGGACTTGCAGAAGTTCAATGGACAGGCTTCGGAGAAACAACAACAGATGAAGGCCATAAAATCTGGTTCAGCGGAAAAGAAACCAAGCACGAACATGGCGTTGCTTTTATCGTAAGGAAAGAGGTGGCTGGAACTGTCATCAGCTGCACCCCCGTGTCAAGCAGACTAATCTCCATCCGCATCTCCGCCCGACCGCACAACATCACTATCATACAAGTATATGCTCCAACAGCAGATCATGATGATGAAGAATTAGAAGAATTTTACGAACAACTGGACAACATCATCAAGAAAACACCTAAGAAAGACATTCTGACTGTCCTCGGTGACTGGAATGCAAAGATCGGCCCTGACGCCTACCAACAATGGGCAGGAACAGCTGGCAAGTTTGGCCTTGGAGAAACAAACGACAGAGGCCTGCGACTTTTAGAGTTCGCAGAGAGTCACCATCTCACCGTTGCTAATACCCTCCATCCACACAAGAAGTCAAGAACAGTGACATGGCAATCGCCAGGAGGCCTGGTCCATAACCAGATTGACTTCATCTTGCTGCCTCGACGATTCAAATCCAGCGTTAACAAAGCACAAACGAGGTCCTTTCCTGGTGCTGATATTGGCAGCGACCACAACCTCGTCCTTACTAGCCTCAAGTTGAAGCTGGCATTGAAACGAGATAGCAAGAACCCTCGCATCAGATTCGACCTCCAGAAGCTAAAAGACCCGGAAGTAGAAGAGCTCTTCCAAGCCCAGGTGGGAGGCAGATTTGCAGCCTTGGCTACTTTGGACTGCGATGTAGACACCCTTGCTGGAAATATAAAAGAGGTGTTACTTTCTACAGCAGAAGAAGTGCTGGGGAAGCAGAGGAAGCGCAAACAGCCCTGGGTCACCGATGACATCCTCGATCTCTGTGATGAGAGGAGAGCCTGGAAGAAAAAGAGAGGCCAAGACCTCACATCAGCAAACAAGTACAGACTTGTCAACAAGAAGATCAGGAAGAGGATGAAAGAAGCCAAAGAAGATTGGATTGAAGACCAGTGTTGTAGCGTGGAAGAGGGCATGGCAAACGGCAACAGCAAGAAGGCTTATGAAACGCTAAGGACCCTCACCAAGACTCAACAGCGAACAGCCACAGTCATCGAAGACAGCAGCGGCCAACTCCTTACGGAAAACACTGCTGTACTAAACAGATGGACTGAGTACTGCCGAGACTTGTATAACTACAAGGCTGAGCCAGACACCAGCATCCTCCAAAACAACCAGGCTGGGGCCAGGAAGGCTGAAGACCTGCCAGTGTTAGCTGAAGAGGTGGAAGCAGCCGTACGCGGCCTGAAGGGAGGAAAGTCTCCAGGTGTAGACAACGTACCTGCTGAACTGTTGAAACATGGAGGAGAAGTAACAACGAAGGTCCTCACTACACTCTGTCAAAAGATCTGGGAGCAAAAGAAATGGCCAGTAGAATGGACACAGTCTCTAGTGATCCCGCTCCCCAAGAAAGGAAACCTGAAACAGTGCCAGAACTACAGAACTATCAGTCTGATAAGTCTTAGAATCATTCTCAACCGCCTCAAAACTTTCGCCGAGGAACTGCTGGCAGAAGAACAGGCTGGCTTCAGAGTTGGAAGAAGCACTGTAGAGCAGATTTTCAACTGCCGCGTCCTGATCGAGAAACATCTGCAGCATCAGCGCGAACTCTACCACAACTTTATTGATTTCAGGAAAGCATTTGATCACGTCTGGCACGACGGACTCTGGCAAGTCATGAGATCGTTCAACATAGAGGAGGGACTGATCCAAATGATAGAAGCGCTTTACAAGAACGCCTGCAGCGCGGTTCTACTTAACAATCAGTCAGGCGAGTTCTTCAGGACGACGATCGGTGTCCGTCAAGGATGCCTGCTCTCTCCTGTCCTTTTCAACATATTCCTGGAGAAGATCATGCAGGAAACCCTCCACGACCACCATACTTCAATCTCTATTGGTGGCAGATCCCTGTGCAATCTTTGATTCGCAGACGACATTGACCTCATGGCAGGCAGCAATAGTGAGCTCCAAAACCTGACAGACAAACTTTCAAGTAGCGCAGGGTCTTATGGCATGGAGATCAGTACGGATAAAAGCAAAGTGATGATCAACACCACAAGCGACAGCAGCAGCAACATTCACATGAACGGCCAGAAGCTAGAAGAGGTCAATAGCTTCAAGTACTTGGGAGCCACCCTGTCCAAAGACGGTAGTTGCATAGCAGAGATCCGTATCAGGATAGGTACAGCAACATCCGCAATGGCCAGGCTGGACAGGATATGGCGAAGTAACTCCATCAGCTTCATCATCAAGTACAGGCTTTACAAGTCCCTCGTAGTGTCTATTCTACTCTACGGCTGTGAGACTTGGACACTGCTTGCAGACTCAGAAAAGAAAATCCAGGCCTTTGAGAACAAGTGCCTGAGGAAGTTGCTCCGCATCTCGTACCGCGAGCACAAGACCAACGAATATGTACGGAGCATCGTCACTTCCCTGGTGGGCCCACATGAACCCCTTCTGGCAACCGTGAAACGGCGCAAGCTTGCTTGGTTTGGCCACGTGACCCGACACAACACCTTGTCCAAGACTATCCTCCAAGGCACTCTCGAAGGAAGTCGTCGGCGAGGTCGTCAGAGAAAGAGTTGGGTCGCAAACATAAAAGAATGGACCGAACTCTAGATGCCAGACTTGCTTGCCACCGCCCAAAATACAACTCAGTGGAGAGCACTGTCTGCTGCTGCTGCCTTTCAGTCCCCCCAACGCCCAGTTCGGGCAAGGGACTGATGATGATGATGATGATTCTGGATACGGTGGACATCAGATGTAATGCCTTGTACCAACACATTCAGCACCAAAATAGCTAAGCACATGCACTGCAAGGGAACCATGGCTGGGGGGATCTCACCACCGATAGTCTTCTAGGGTTAGTAATCTCATGGCAGCTGAAGTCAACGTCCATATAGGCAAAAAACTACTGCCAAGAAAACGTGAACACATCCAAGAGTCACAGATACAGATCCTCATGAGCCCCAACAGTTGTGGGAGCTCGTGAGGATCTATGCCTCTTGTGGGCACCACTTTATATCCATGCTGCATGGATGCCTGGCACCCTAGCGCTCTTTGGTCTTGAATTACCAAATTCAGATTTCAGGAATACAGCCATCTTCCATTGGCAGAGAAGGGGTTAACCCATTTAGCCCCAATGCAATACAACAGGAGATGGATCATATATGATAATCAAAGATAGTGCCAGATTTGCTTGGTGCTGTCAGGCGCCAAGCTAATCTGGCACTACCCTTGAATTATCACAATCAATCCATCTCCTGTAACTGGTACAGTCATTTTTTGAAAATGCGGCCTTGGCATTAAAACAGGTTAAGACACTTTACAAAGTTGCCAGAAATAGCTTGTATACCAAGTGCATACCACAGTGCAGCACTTGGAGCCCCTGCTATGTTAACTCATTCAGCCCAACGCACGTATTTCCCAAATTTTGGAGGTGTCATCTAACGACTATGCATCTGTTGCAGGAGATGGATCGACCATGATAATTCAAGGGTAGTGCCAGATTAGGTTGGCGCCGACAGGCGCCAAGCTAATCTGGCACTACCCTTGAATTATCATGATCGACCCATCTGCTTAGTGCGTCAGGGCTGAATGGGCTAAAAATGTGATGGGGTCGTGGAGCGGCGCTAAACAACAGAATTGTTTTTAAAGAAAAAAAGGAACCAAAAGTGCTACCTCTATGCCACCGTAAACTGATGTAGAAAGTTCTAGTCAATGCACAAGCCGCTGACAGCTACTGCGATGTGAAAGATTTCAGACCTCCTGCCATTTGTCCACAAGAATTTGGGATAAATAGATTCCATGTGATTAGCATATAATGACTGTAACAGGGAAAACATTTACGGAACTACACAGCAGAATAACAACATAGTCAGTATATAATTTCTTTGACGTTGCTTTCTTGTAGTATATTCTTTGAAAACACAGTATTCCTTGAGAAGGCTCTCTTTGGGAGAAAAGGGAAATTGATAAGCGATTTGGTACCACCAGTTATTATTTTTGCCCGTGGCAGTCTGCGGCAGAGATAAATACATCATGTGCTCAAAACGGAGATTTCTTTGGGTCTAACAATGAACATGAATCACCCCCATGAAACCAATTTGCTAATATTGCAATGTGCACCATCAGATCTATCAGAAACTTTTTTCCGATAGCATCAAGATCCAAAGTATATTTTACATTGGCTGCCAGTCAAACAAGTCTCGTACAAAATCGCCTGTCTGTGCTACAGAGCTATTAACTACATGTACTCTACCCCTGCCTATCTCACTGATCTTCTTTAACTATACACTCCCTCCCGCTCCCTCCGTTCAAGTAGTGACACGCGCCTTCTCAGAGTCCCACTCTGCAAATACAAAACCAGAGGTGACCATTGTTTTGTGCACATTGGACCCGTTGTCTGGAACTCCCTACCCATAGACATTAGACATTCTCCCTCATTCGCTGCCTTTAAATCTGCCCTGAAGACCCACCTGTTCAATACCCCAATGTAGCTCAGTTCTTCGTAATTATGTACCTATGTGTTTGTCTGTGTGTGTATTGCAGAATCCTTGTTTCTCTGGCTCTGGTTTCCCTCCACTCCCAATCTTTATTTGTAAAGTGCTTAGAGCTTATTTTAGGATAAGCGCTATATAAGTAGCCATTATTATTATTATTATGAATATGAGTCACTGCCATATCATCCAGTAAATGTGTGCATCACTGATTTTACATGAATGGAATCAGCGCCGCCCCCCCCCCCCAACCCCCTCCTCCCCCCCCCAAAAAAAAAAAAAAAAAAAAAAAAAATTAAATTAAAAAAAAACTTGAGGCTCTGGCCGTGGTTATGCCAGAAATAGCTGACAGATGAGACAAAGGTAATGAGATTGTATATCACAGCAAAGTGTTCTAGTACAATAGGAAACAAAGGTCTTCAGGCCGACACTAGCCGCTACTGGCCAGCGCATGGCTGTGTGCTGGCATAAAGGGCTGATGTTGGCTCAAGTACCCTTTGCATACTGGGGTTTTGACCAAAAACTCACCGACACAAGTCTGATGAAAAAAGATAATAATCTCTTGAAGTGTCGACAAATGGAGGATACAAAGTACCATCTGCATAGAAAGAAGAAAATACAGTGTCTTACGTTTGTGGTTGTGTTATTCTTTTTTGAGCATGTGTGTGTTGATCATAGGAAAGATCCAATGTTCAGTTGAGTTATTTTGGATAAAAATCATGTTCCTTTTAGTTTTAGGTATGATTCGTTTTCTTTTGAATAATGGAGAATTGCATGGATTTTGTTGTGTAGCTAGAATGTTGCATATTTTCGCTACATTGTTGCCAAGTCTGTCCTAGTTTAGGCAGGAATGTTCAGGAAGGGTTGCAATTGTTCTAGTGACCTCAAATATGACGTCAAAGATTTATAGTACACACATTTGCTACACTTCACATTTACAGAATGCGCCTAGATGTTAGTGAAAGATTGTAGACAGATCTAGAGTGTTCTTTTTAATGAATGAGTTTTGGTTATGTTTTCTTTTCTGATTGGTTGAGTTGTGTAGTTTGTGGGATTGTTCTGGAAATCTGTAATAGTATAAAAGGGGGTGTTAGCGAATTATGAGTGTGCATTGTATGGAAGACGCAATGTATCAGAATTGTGGATGCATTGTAGAGGGACAGTGTACCAAAGTGTGGATGCAATTGTGGATGCATTGTTCTGAGATTGCATTGTGAGAATAAAGTACTGTTGGAACTGTTACTCCAGTGTGGTTGTTACGTGGTGGGGTCGTAGTATGATAAACACACCAGACGCACGCACGTAAGGTTCTTTTAAATAAACTTCATTCAGCTGCAACCCGTCACACGTGGCTTAAGGATGTAGACAATACTGGAGTAACAGTTCCAACAATATTTTAATTCAGCGATGCGATCTGCACACAATGCATTTCCAAATGCACCTACACTGATACAATGTCTTCTCTTCTGCAAATGTCAACACTGGCGACACAAAGTTCTTCACACAACATACACCACCGTTACGCCGAGTCTCTCACAATGTACACCCTATACGGGCCACGTACCTACGATAAACTGTGTGTCTCTACAACTGACAATGCAAGACAATGTATCCCCGTGCTTCCCAGCACAAAGTTTTTATAGTATAAAAGCTTTCTAGAACAATCCAATGAACCCACAAAACACAACCAATCAGAGAAAACACGTTACTGAAACTCATAAATATTAATAAAAGAAGAACTTTCCCGAATAACTTAAATAGTCTACAAAAATTTGGCTGCTCATTTAAGCCCCAAATCCCAGTATGTAATGATATCACACAAAAATATGGCAAACCGTTTACAA
Source organism: Semisulcospira habei (assembly GCA_036245525.1). Classification (NCBI taxonomy): domain Eukaryota; kingdom Metazoa; phylum Mollusca; class Gastropoda; family Semisulcospiridae; genus Semisulcospira; species Semisulcospira habei. The sequence continues at coordinate 94,047,549 of BTPG01000001.1, forward strand.
CTTTTCACAACACGCAAAGAACGGCTGCTAATGTCACGTGCACAGTAAACAACTATGACCAGCAGTTTTGCTACTATGTTACAAAAATGTAACTTACTCTTTTGACGTCACATGTACGAGGTCACTAGACAGCGCGACTCTGTTTCGAATGTTCTGATTCATTCTCAACTAATCTACGCAAAACAGCCAAAACCGCTATCATGGACGAACGATAAAGAATCTCACTGAAAAGGTAGGTGATACGTAACCATGATAGCTCAAATAAATATCGGATCGTTTCCTATGATTAACACATGCATGCTCTCACAGGACAACACAACCACAATCGTAACAGTGGTCTACAACCTTGTGCCACGTGTGACGAGTTGCAGCTGAGTGAAGTTTCTTTACAAGAACCCTACATGCGTCCATCCGGTGTGATTGCATCATACGATGACTATCATGTAACATACAGAATATAATGAAATAACTGTGCCCACAAAATTATGCAAAGAGGAAATCATACAACAATGCAGTGTCGAAAAAGGTTCTTTGGCCAACAGCAGCCTTATTTTGCCTGCAGGAATCTGCACAGGCCAATTACAGTTAATATTGGTCTATGGACCTTTAGCAACCAAAACAAAAACTAGAATGGCAAAGCCCTTAAAGTACCATTACGCTTAAATTTGAAGACACATTTCAACACCATTATATTTTGTGTTTGGTATGCTTTGTCGACACAGCAAATGAACTATAACAGTAGTTGGGACACACAGCAAAAGCACACGTGTACTCGCTCTTATTTATTCTGCGCTGCTGTTAGCGTTCAATCTAATTTTAGCTGTTTCTCGTACTGATAGAGTTGTGTTTATAAAGTGGAGTGGGGTCATTGTCAGGTTACTTGATATAAAGATGATGTGTGCTGAAGCGGATTGTCCTGTGTCTAAATGAACCATAACTAGATCTGTGTGTAGAGTTTTGTAACCATCTATTACAGAAGTGTGTCTTTGAACAGTTACGGTGGTAGTGTACCTTCAAGGCTCATCTGCATGAACGACCCACATAACTAATCTGAACACTGTGAGTTTGACTTTTCAAACATGTCACTGAAATAAGCAAGTGTTCAAGGGTTCTAACAACACTAAAGGTTTGGCTTTGTACCTGTGAAATCCATGCATTTTTCACACTTTTGTCAACCTTCTGTGACCCTTGAACTTCACGAGTAGTGAGCCAAATTAGTATGCATAGACAGGTCTTACTGCCAAATTTGTTTGAGAAGTTTTGCAAAAATGCTGATAAAAACTAAACTTCTACAAACAGACATTTTTCACATCATCTGCCAATCTCTTGTCACTCTTGACCTTTCCAAGGGGTCACGCGAATTAGTTTGAATAGGATTTTTAGGAAGGTCTTACCATCAGGTATCTCTGTATCAGGTTTGGGATGGAAGTTGTAAACAATATTTGAGAAAAAAGACTTTTTGTCAAGGAAATGGCTATTTGTGACCTATTTCCTGATCTCTTTTGACCCTTGACCTTTCTGAGGGGTCATCCAAAGTAGTATGCATAGGATGATGGTCTTATGGTCAGGTACCTTTGTACCAAGTTTGGGTTTGAAATTGTAAATAGTATTTGTGAAAAACACATTTTGTCAAAATATGGCTGTTGTTGACCTATTTTCTGACCTATTTTCTGACCTCCTGTGACCTTGACCTTTGAGAGAGGTTTCTGAAATGGGAATGTTTAGAAAGGTCAGGCACAAAGTATCCTGGGGTCAAGTTTGAAGACAATGGCTTGAAAAGTCTCTAGAAAATCCTAACATTAAAGTTTACCACATGCGATAGACGGACGGCAGACAACTGGCCCATTAGATAGACTCACTTTTACAATTGCACATGGCCAAAAATCAAACCTACTTTGGCTGTTGTACTTTTTGTTGTGATGATTCCTGCAGGAACCATTCTGACAAAAAGTGCTACTAACAGCCAATGGGTTCTACAGGTGTTAAATTCTGGCTGAATATTCATGATATATTGATTTGGCAGCAGCAACAGATGAGGCCTATATTGTACATGGCCAAGTTTAAACTCAGGTTAATTTTTAAGCAACAATAAACACCACTGCCATTGTTTTTGTTTGTTTCAACACAAGATGAGGAAGGTGCTGTAACTTACCTGAACCATTCACCATTCTGGCTCGTGGGCTAGACCAGTATGGCAGAGTCCTGAAAAAAAAAGGCATTTTGTAAAGCAGAATGACGAGGAAAGAGCAACTGAAATATTTGTGTTGGCCTGTCACTTTAGACCTTACATCCCAAGGCCATAAAGGCCAAAGTCACAGACCAGTACATTATATATTTTCTGGTTACAAAAAAACAGCACCCCAAAACACACAAAAAACAAAGCAACAAGAAAAATCCCACCACCCTAGTGTCGAACATAAATTTGCTTGCATACGCACACGTGTGCATGCTGACAACCCCTACACCTGCTCAGACACACACATGCACAAACATAGGTGAGTGCACACATGAAACACCCCTGCCCCTCCCTCCACGCATCCTCTCTCTTTCTCCTATTTTGCTGTTTTCCTTTCAGGAAGATTTCAAAGTAAAGTAGGTAAAAGCACTGACAGGGGAGAGAAGTGTGCTTGATCGACCAGTGATCGTAGATCTACTTTGGTCAAAGCACCCCCCCCCCCCCCAAAAAAAAAAAAAAAAAAAAAAAAATTAGATAGGAAAGAGGGGGTGCACTAAGAGAGTGGCTAGAACGGTGGGATATGTGATAAGCCCCACTTCGGGGGAGGGGGAGGGGGGTTCCATATGCATTGCTTCCAGTCACTTTCTTAGCGCACCCACTCTCTTCCTATCTTTTTTTTTTTTTTTTGGTGCTTTGACCAAAGTAGATCTATGATCACTGGTCGATCAAGCACACTTCTCTCCCCTGACAGTGCTTTTACCTACTTTACTTTGTAATCTTCCTAAAATATTAGCACTGGCAGTCTCCCCTTTTCTTTTCATTTTGTTTTCCTTTCAGTTAGTGAACACACAACAATATAAAGCAAAATGGACCCACGTGTTTCCATTCCAAGTTAGGATCTGAGCAAAGTGGTCCGTAGTATCTTCTCCGGTGAATATTTTGTACTCTCCATCATTTGATCCATTTTGCTGCAAGCACATATATTCACATAATGAAAAATGCAAATGTATCTACACTGCTTATTAGTAATCCTTGCAAGTTTGCCCAGTAGTTTGTGTTAATAATACCGATCATCATACAGGCACGTTACCTAAGAATTCTAGAATTTGTTCAAAGCGTCACGAACTGAACCAAACACACACAAATACAAAAACACCTGGAGATAAACACAGTACATTAAGACAAATACAGGGCATTCATGCGGTGAGAAAGATCATCCCAGCAAATGAGGTTTCTGAAAGTCTTTATGCTTATGTGGTTACAACTCTCAAAAGGTGCCCCGAATGATCCTCTAATCACATAACAGACAATAACTACTAGTCCAAGAGCTAGCCCGGTCTACCGTGCATCCGCACCCCCCCCCCCCCCCTGCCCCCAGTACTCTATAACAGATGGGCTTCAAAGTGTACCTTAGTATGTTCTGCGATGTTTAAGCCATGTTCCCCTAAAATCCTTAGGAACACACCAGAGATATAGAAGATGGTGCAAGGGTACCCCCATTCACGCTCTTTGTGGATGCTAAAATGAGCTATAGAAACATTTTCCTCTAAATAAATCAGAATTCATTCCAGAAGCCCAAATCAGGCAATATTATATTAAGGCACATCTTCTGCATCCTCTTCAAAAAACAGAATGATATTGAATCTCTGACTCACAGTGAAGGTATTTGTGCACCCAGTAAACAGCCATTTCCGCAAAATCGCAAAAAAAAAAAAAAAAAAGAGACAAAAAAAATGTGTCAGATGCCTTCAGACATTTTCTATAGCACTGGCAGTCCATTATTAGGCTTATATCATTAAAACAGGATGTCACAATTATTATAAAATTGACTAGGTGATGCTGCGATCACTGTGAGTGCCACAGTGTTTGATTTTGTATCCCTACCCCCAAGTTGTAAAAATACACAAACTTAATTAGAAAAAATTACTAAAGTTATTCCATTTCAGTTTGACCTCTATCTATTAAGTTTCAATAATGTGAGCATAAAGTGCAAAAAAATGAGGAAAGTCAGCATCCTTTACGATACATTCATGGTGAATGATAGCTTTTTCCCATTTAAAATTGACAAATTGGGAAACGTATGTTGTCTCCGATGCCCTCAGAAATTTTGTATACAACTGATGTCTTTTTTAGGTTTTAATGGTTAGGATAGAGTACCAAAATTACTCCAAAATTGATTTTATGATGCTGTGATTCATTTAGGGGCCACAGTGGCTGAATCTTTTGCCCTACCCCCATTTTACAAATATGCAAAGGAACGCAAAATGATCATAAAAATTGCTTACATCATACTCTTCTATTTAAATATTTTTGTTGCCAGTTTTCTTAACAAAGTATGCATATTGAGCATACAAATTTGTGATCATTAATTTCAATGTGACCCATCAATTTAATTGTATTTATTTTTAGTTAAGGCATAAAAAGGGAGAAACGTCTGTAAACAGGGGCTGCCGCTGAAGCTTCTACCATCTGGAGTTGGGGGCACGAAGTACCGATGGCTGAAAAACTTCCTCTTCAACAGAACAGCAAGACTGAAGTAAACGACACATTCAGCAGTCTTGTCAAACTCGGGGAAGGTGTACCTCAGGGAGGTGTGTCTGACACTGTTCTTGGTCTACATTAATGACATCAGTACAGCAGTACCAAGGTTCGTCTCGAACATCCTCCATGCGAATGACTTTGCAGTGTTGAGTGCAGCAGAACATACAGAACATACAGAAATAGCATCCTGCAGAATCCAGTATGCTGCCAATACAGTCAGCAGCTGGACTGAAAGATGGCCACTCAAACTGAACTCTAGAGACCATCTCTTTCAATCAGATGGAAGAGGTCACCTTGAAAACTGGAGACCTTCCAGTACCAAAGACAGACAGGCCAACTATACTGGCAACAAATAAATTACTGGCTTCATGTGGAGGCCTCACATCGAAGCCATGGAAGCTAGAGCTGCAAAAAAAAGTCTCTAATGAAGAAATTGGTGGGGACCACATTGGCGCAAATTACAGCATCCTGGCGCAAACAAACACCAGCTCGGTCAGACCAGTAGTGCTGTACCAAGATACTTCGACAACATGAAACACGGCCTGCAAAACCCAAAAAAAGCCAGGCTTGACAAGATACAGAACATGGGTCATTCTCATGATGCGGTGACATTTTTAGAGCCATCTGGAGCACCCCAACTTAGGAAATGGAGGACATTGGAGCCACTGAAACGCAGAATAGCACACACAATGAAGAGACTCACTAAACAACGACAGCACTGGAGACTACAGGAGCAGACCAAGAACCATCAGAAACGCCCGTCTGAACCACCAAATGAAGGTCCTGCAAAGCCCTAAAACTGACGTCCTGGAACCATGCTCAAAGATGTGTAAAGAGCTCCCTTCAGATATTTGGACATCTCGAAAGAGCCTTCTAGACAATATAAACGATGTTCCAAGACTCTTTGCCAAAGGTCGCGGCACTGTACCAGCTGGTGTCAGCAGCTCCAACTAACGTACAGATCTGCAGGCGCTCAACACAACAGCAGAGCACTAGCTAGGATAAAGCTTGATCCACCGATCGCCTCACCAGGAAGCTTCAAGATAATCTGCATGCCCTGTCCAGCCACCACAAAATAGTGCTGCAGTGGATTCCAGTGCATTCTGGAGTAGCTGGGAATGGGGAGGCTGATAGACTGGCCAAAGCAGACGCCAGGCTACCTCAAGATCACAACCTGTAAAGAAACCAAGACACTACAGCAACAAAGTGACTGGCAACAGCAGAATGGCAGCTGCAGCCCATGGGCAGATGACATCAACAAGCTGAACAGGGAGAGCCAGACCACCATCTTTCATTTATGCACTGATCACTCTAGACTCACCTCGTGAGACTGGGTCTTGCATAAACAGCCCTATGCAAATGTGGCCTAAAAAATCAGTCTCCAGACCTGTCCATTCAGAAAAGCAATCCGCTGGCAGTTCTGACCAGAAGACACGCCTCCTGTACACCAAACTCTGAAAACCCACAGCCGAGCTCTTGACAGTTCACTTATTGGCAGCCAGAACAATATAAGATTTAAAGATGGCCATCAAGGAATTGAACGTTGCAGAAGAAGAAGGCAAAAATATATTTATCTCTAAACGATATTTTTTCGAAAAATACTTACCGATGCCATTACTATATGGAATATACCCTTTAGCTTACTGATTTCAGACTAAGAGCCCTTTGTGTGACCCACACGACAAGGGCCGCAACTCTAGGGAGTTGTAACCAAGTAGCTGGGAAGCAGAATCAGGCAAGCCATTGGGCCCTATGAAGACATATTAGCCATTGTGAAAAAACGCAAACTGAAGTGGTATGGGCATGTAACGCGTTTAGCAGGGCTTGCCAAAACAATCCTGCAAGGCACTGTGCAAGGAGGACGAATGAGAGGAAGACAGAGGAAAAGATGGGAGGACAATATCTCAGAGTGGACAGGACTGAGGCTGGGTGATACGCTAAGAATGGCAGAGAACAGAGAGGAATGGAGGGAGCTGGTTGCCAAGTCATCAGTCGGCAAGACTACAGGATATAGATAGATAGATAACTGGGTAGTCTCCCCTCCCTCCATCCGGTCACGTGAGCAGTGAGTTCCCACCAGTCTTACTCTTAGCGTAGTGGCAGCAAGCAGGGTAGATGAGAGGGCCCTATGAGTAATTCCATCGGTAAGTATTTTTCGAAAAAATATCTGTTAGAGAAAAATACATGTTTCCTCAAAATCCATAGATGGCATTACTATATGGAAGAATAGCGAAAAGGAGGAGGGTGCCACCCAAAAACCCCGCCACTGCAAAAGCTTAGCCTTGTGGGGCAACCTCCTGACGATTCCAGCTAAGGGTTGCCTGTGGCAAGTGAGGCGCCCGGAGGGAGTGTTGCGCTGCCGAGATGTCTCCGACGAGTGTCAGGTCCTCTCGTTGGGGAGAGGTCTCGGCGATAGAGGTGGGTGAAGGCGGACTCTGCCCACCACCTGCCCGCCGAATGATGTCTCTGACTGCGCAGCTGCAGTCGAACGCGATGCTGGTGGAGACCGCTCTGACTTCGCGTGCCCGTATCCGCAATCTCTTCGCTCCCTCCGGGGAGATATCCTGTCGCGAAGTGGATGAGCCATAGCAGCCAGGAGGATACCATCTGGGTGGAGATGTCAGTTTGGCCCAGGGCCAAGGGTAGGAAGAGGCGAGTGCGGCCTCTTCTGATGGGCATTACTCTTTGAGGTATATCTTTAATGCTCATACCGGGTCCTGCAGTAGGGACGTCAGGGACCGGGGTCAAACCCTGTGAGCGGGAGTAGACTCACACCATCTTGGCGCGGCCAAAGGGGGTCTATTCTTGGCCAAGAATGAGGGGTTGGGCTGACGCAGTGGCCCTGAACTGTAGGCAAGCTGGGTCCACGGACATGGAATGCAGCTGGCTCCCTCTGCCATCCCAACTGGGAGGGGCACTGTGTCTCTCCCACAGTCACTTAACAAGTCGTTCTCGGATCTGGTAGGCCCAAGTGTCGATCGAAGTCTGCCACCATGGAGAGGAAGCCTCTGATCATGATCGGGGCCAAGTTCTGCTCTCTGAACAGCCACAAGAAGAACTTGGCGAGCTGCGGTGTAGTCAGCACCATGGGGGAGAGGTGCTCGGGCTACCACCAGGTCTGTAGGACCCTCCACTTGCCTTAGTACACCTGGCGGGTGGACCGTCTATGGGCTGTAGCGATCGCCTCCACTGCGGCATCCGAGAAACTTTGTGCTGAGAGGGCCAGCCGCACAACCTCTAGGCGTGAAGAAGAAGCATCTCCGGGCAAGGGAGGAATAGATTCGGCCAGGGTTGCTACAGCATCGCGTGAAGCGTGGGGAGCTGGAGAGGAAGGTCCGTGGCCAGGCTCAAGAGGTCCGATGTCCAACTCCCGTTTTAACTAAATGGGGCGACGAGGAGTAGGACCGTGTTGCATCCCCGCAGCTTCAGAATGACCTTGGGCACCAGCACTGAGGGCAGATAGGCGTAGGCCACGAGACCCTCCCACGAGACCGACAGAGCGTCCACTGCCCAGGCGAGCGGGTCCGTGAAGGGCGAGACAACAGCGGGAGCTGCCGGTTCCCCAGGTCACCAATAGGTCCAGTAGGGGCGTCTCCCCCGGAAGATGTCAGTGTGAAGAAGCTGTCCTTGCCGAGAAAGGGCGTCCACGAGAACATTCCAGAGGCCTAGGATGTGTCGAAGGAGGATCTGGGAAAGTAGCGTGCCAAGGGACGGGGACCGAGTGCCGCATAGCTTCTGAATGTAGGCTACCACCGTCGCATGACGGAGAGGATCAGGACCTGCTGGTCGCGGAGCCGCGATTCCCAGCTGAGGAGTGCCAACCAGACGGCCTTGAGCTCGAGCCAGTAGATGTGTCTGCCCTCCAGTTCCACCGGCCAAGGATTCAAGACCCGAGCCGATGCAGAAGCTTGAGGAGCGCATCGCTGTCTGCCTCTTGGGAAGGCACCTCTGGGTTGCTGAGCACCCGCGATTCCCAGCTGATGAGTGCCAACCAGACAGCCTTGAGCTCGAGCCAGTAGATGTGTCTGCCCTGGAGTTCTGCCGGCCAAGGACCCGAGACCCGAGCCAATGCAGAAGCTCGAGGAGCACGTCCCTGTCTGCCTCTAGGGAAGGCGCCTCCGGGTTCCTGAGCAGCAGGTCAATGAGATAATAGGAGGTCGGGCTGGTGGAGACCCGTCTGGCTCTGGGCCCCACCGTGTCCAAGATCCTCGAAAAGACCCACGGGCTGAGGCTGAAGCCAAAGGGCAGGGCACAAAACTGACAGACCACTCCGCGGAAAGAGAAGCACTGGAAATGGGGGGAGGCCGGGTGTATGGGGATGCGTGGGTACGCGTCCGCGAGGTCGAGACTATGGTATAGTCCATCGGCTGCACCGAGGCTCGCAAGGCTCTTGCCATTTCCATGCGAAAGGGGGGAGCGATGAACTTGTTCCACACTGAGAGGTCTATAACTGGACGCCACTTGCCACCTGGCTTCGGCACGCCGAAAAGACAACTGTAGGAGGCTGGGGAGCCGTGGCGGGCTACCAACTCCGTAGCGGCCTTCTGGAGGAGGGCAGCGATTTCCCCCTGCAGAGCGTCCACCTTCCACTGGTCCGCAGGCATGCGCGTCCAAAGCGGAGACCGGGGGAGCATCCGGAACGAGATCCGTAGGCCGTAAAAGATCGTGTTGAGGATCCACGGGTCTTCCGGTAGCAGCGACCGCCACTCATTGCTGTGCCTTGCTAGCCTCCCGCTGACTGGAGACCCTGCAGGAATCGATGGGGGCACATACGGGAGAGTGTTACTGGGCCCTCACCCGCCCAGGCCTCCAAGTGAAGCTGGACCAAGCGGGGGGCTGGGCCGGGAGGGAGCGTCCACGGCAGGCTGGTGCCTGATGATGATGACCGGTCATGAGAGGGTGTCTGGTGACAAGGCGGGAGGTGGGTCTGAAGTTCCGGAGGGCACGGCCCTCATCCTTGCGGGTGGCCGGAAACCTGATGTACTCCACTCTGGGGATGCTAGGCCACAGGTCTTTCGCCGCAGCCTTCACCTATTGCCAGGTGGGTTTGAAGAGAAGCGAACCGCCCAAGGGAGCTGGGCGCTGAAGGTCGCGGGGATGCTGGGGCAACTCCTCAGGATGGCATCCCGCCTCATCAAGTCGCATTTAGCCGCCGCCACGAGAGCGTTGGTCGCCGAGTGGTGAACCGCGTGATTCACCGTTAACCCCTAGAGCGTGAATGTCCCGCAAGCGAGTCTCACTTGGCCGCTCCCAAAACTCCTCCACTCCTCGCACCACCACGTGCATAGCCAGATCAAGGAAGCTGGCACAAGCGAGGGAATTCCGGAACAAACTTGCCATAAGCTCAAGCCCTGGGGGGATGAAGCGTCGAACCATTCCGCACCACCAGCCTGTAGCTCCGCCTCCGGGTCCACTGCAGGGAGGGGGCAGCCGAAGGCTTGAGAGTGACCCACATACCACTTCAGTCTGAACTTGATATCAATGTCCATCGGCCACCGCGAGTAAGCGAAGAAACCTTTATCCCGCAGCCTGCCTTGCCGCATATGCTCGTTATAGGCGTCAGATAGGTCCCAAAAACCTGGAGGCTGAGGCAGAGACTTAAACTGCTTCGCTTGGAACGGTGCGTCCACTGAAGCTGCGGCCTTCCTCTTGAGCGGTGGCGACGGCGGACACGCATCCAATGGAAGGATGGCGGAGATGATTTGTGCCACTTCATCTAAGTCCCAGGTGGTCGCGGAGGACACGGGCGCCTCTCCTGCCGTGTCGGAAGCAGGGGGGCTGCGGGGGTCAGGAAAGGAGTCCGGAACCAACAGGGCGGATGCTGAGTCCTCCGGGTGGAGACTGAGGGCATCTGTGTCATAGGCCGATGCCCCTGGCGAGTCTGGACAGAAAGCATTGCCCCCCGTCGGTAGCCTGTCCAGCGGGGGTCCCATAGCGCCAGTCCCAGGAAGGTGCTGTGTGCTTACGCGGAGAGCGATGGGGTGTGGAGGACCGAGCGGAAGGAAGGCCATGGGGTTCCTCTGTGTGCCTGGACCCTGTGGAAACGCGGGTCTGCCATGCTCGGCAGTCGAGAGAGGACAGCCGGGTCCTGCTAGGCTCCATCGCGGGTGGACGTCGCACCGGGGACCTTGTGCGTTGCCATGGAGAGTCTGGCCTTTCGTCTCCATATGATCTGCTCCGGGAACTAGGTGACTGGCTCTGAGACGGGGGACGCCCTCGAGCGCATGAGCTTGTCCGCAAACGTGCGTGGTATTCGGCTGTCCGGGAGTGTAGCGACCAACGAGCTGACAACGGACTGCGGCTATTCCTGCGTCTGTGGCATCCTGAGCTAGCCTCGGACCGAGGGGAGCGGCGGGAGTTAGGAGTGGCCGAAGGCCGGACTGGACGTCTAGACTCATGGGCTGTCCTCTTCGAAGTGGTCCGTGTCTCGGCCATCCCCCCTGGAGGGCCATGTGAGACGGTCATTAGAGATTCGGTCATTGCTACCGGAGGACCATCAGAGACTGCACAGACCACCCAGCCATCGCTACCTGAGGGCCAATTACAGGGTATGAGTACTGCGACTTAGGAGAAGGGGGGCCTACCTTCTCTTGCGCAGCTCGAAGGAGCGAGGCTGTGGGGCTTGGCGGTGTAGAATCCGACGGAGAGTCTCGCGGCACCCAGCGACTTGCCAACAGCCTGGTAGCTCCACTAGTTTGCTCCACAGGCCGTCTGCGCCAATAAAACTCCCACAGATGGGACCACTTGCTCTCCTTCCATGGGGCGCACTCGCCGCAGGTGTGGGAAGAGGAACAACCGGTGCAAGGCAGACACAGGTTGTGTGAGTCCGTCGGCCACTGGAAGCCTTTACACTTCTGACAAGTGCGTAACTGCATACTGCAACAGAAAACACAATCGTAAGAGAGACCGCACGGGGCCACTAATGACCAGCCCCATGAAACTACTCACTGCCTGAACTGAGGGTTGCTCTAAGCACGGTCTGTTTCTTCGAATTTTTCTATTTCCACGGGATGCGCCGACGCCACCGTCTTCTTAGCAGATGGATTCCATAGGCATAACCTGAGGCCTTACCTCGCCATCTTCATAACCAGTAGTAGAACTTACCACGTAGAGTAGTAACGAACGTAATCCCAATGGAACGGTTGGAGGCTGAAGCCGATGAACTGCACTCAAGGCAAGCTAAGGTTAAGACTGGCGGGACCTCACCGCTCACGTGACCTGATGGAGGGAGGGGAGACTACCCAGCTACTTGGTTACAACTCCCTAGAGTTGCGGCCCTTGCCGTGTGGGTACACACAAAGGGCTCTTAGGCTGAAATTGGTAAGCTAAAATATTTCATATAGTAATGCCATCGGTATGGATTTTGAGGAAACAAAATGGGGGGTGGAAGTGGTGATCTCGTGGTTGACATGTAGAAACTAAGTATTTTTATAACAATGTTTTGGCTGTTAGGAACCATGAAACTTTATTACACATATTCATACTTACATCTTTCTAGACGAAAATGATTATTATGGGCCTCTGTTGGTCTGAATCAACCATAGAAAATGCATCCTAGTTGTTCTGATCTGATTGCATGCTCAGCTGGATTTGCAGCATCTTTAGTGACTGTAGAGACCAATGCGGGAGAGGCAATCCCTGATGCAAAGGTCACAAATGTACATGGTGGCTGGTCTGGTGGAGTTGTTGCACTCTTTCCTGCATGCCCGCTTGTCTGCTGCTGCTTTCGATATCTTTTCTTCTCCTGACTTGAGGTGTTGGTGGAGGCTACTTCTCCACTTTGCACGGTCATCCGCAAGGCGTTCCCAAGACCCAGTGTCAAGGTCCAGCGCTCTCATGTCCCTCTTGCAGACATCTACAATCATAGCTTGGGGTGACCAGTGTTTCTTTTCCCAGCTGCTAGTTTCTGCATTGTCTGAGCAGGGTGTACATACTGGAAAGGCCAGCGTGGGACAGGACTTCGGTGATGGTCACTCTAGTATCTTGCCAAGATATGCCCAGGATATGGCAGATGCTTCTCAGGTGGAAGGTGTGGAGTCTTCTCTCCTGTCTGGCATACATGTCTCACTGCTGTACAGCAGTGTGCTGATGACGCAGGCGTTGCACACAGCCATCTTTGTTTTCACAGTCAGCTTGGGATTTGTCCACACTCCAGTTGTGAGGCATGCATGGGTTGCAGCAGCCTTCCTGATCCTCTTGTCGATCTCAGTGTCCAGACAGAGCATATCGGTGATGGTGGACCCAAGGTACGTGAACTGGTGGACGACGTCGAGGTCGTAGTTGTCAATGGTGATGCATGGCGGTGTCTCTGTGTCCTGTCCCAGGACGTTAGTCTTCTTTAGACTGATAGTCAGTCTGAAGTCCTTGCAAGCCTGGGAGAACGGTCCATCAGTGACTGCAGTTCCTGCTGGGTATGTGTCAAAACTGCCATATCGTAAGCGAACAGCATGTCCCTGATGAGGGCTTTGCGTATCCTCATCTTGGCTTTGAGGTGGGCAAGGTTGATAAGCCTGCCATCTGATCTGGTTCACAGGTAGATTCCTTCTGTTGCATTACCAAAGGCATGCTTGAGCAGGCCAGCAAAGAGGATTCTAAATAGAGTAGGGGCCAGGACACAGCCTTGTTTGACTCCGCTGCATACGTCAAAAGGTTCGGATGTGCTGTCATTGAACTGCACTGTCCCCTTCATGTTGGTGTGGAAGGATTCTATCTTACTCTGCAGTTTGGGCGGGCATCCAATCTTTGAGAGGATCTTTAACAGGCCGTCTCTACTGACCAGGTCGAAGACTTTGGTGAGGTCAATAAAAAGCGACATACAGAGGCATGTGTTGTTCCCTGCACTTCTCCTGGAGTTGACGGAGGGAGAAGACCATGTCTACCGTTGACCTCTCAGCTCAGAAGCCACACTGTGACTCGGGATAGACACATTCTGCCAGCTTCTGCAAGCGGATCAAGATGACCCGGGCAAAGACTTTGCCGATAATGCTGAGAAGGGAGATGCCTCTGTAGTTGTTACAGTCGCTTCTCTCGCCCTTGTTCTTGTAGAAGGTGATGACCTTGGCATCCCTCATGTCTTGTGGTACCTGGAGTAGAACCTCATGCAGGGGGAGAAGGAGGGTGGTCTTGCAATTCTTCATCAAATCTTCATCATCCCATTGTTGCCTGGGGCTTTGCCTGAAGCCAAGCTGTCAATGGTTTTGCTGAGCTCCTCTATTGTTGGCACTGCATCGAGCTCATCTATTACAGGCAGGCACTCAACGGCATCAAGAACTGATTGGGTCACGACGTTCTGTCCGGAGTAGAGGTCAGAATAGTGTTCCACCTATCTCTCCAGCTGCTGGCCTTTGTCCGTAACAACTTCCTCGGTGGAGGATTTGAGGGGGGCCGTCTTGTTTTGGGTTGGTCCTAATGTCTTCTTAATGCCGGCGTACATTCCTCTGATATTACCTGTAACGGCTGCAATCTAGATGTTCTCACTGAGCTCCGTCTAGTACTCGTAAAATAAATGTAAATAAAAGGGGAGACCTTACTAGACCTGCCTTACACTAGGTAACATATCTCCTAAAAGACCAGCCAGTTTCACTCATTCAGTCTATCATTTTTGCCTTTTTTCTCCAATAAAGAAACATCAAACAAATTGCTTGGTCACATTGTGATCAGAATACAGTCCAATGTTCCACATATTTTACAGACATTAAAGGTAGTAGTAGTTGTACATTGCTTAACGTCCCAACAGCAACAAGACTTTCTCAGGATGTGCCTGCACTGCTTGTGAAAAAAAAAAAAAAAAAAACTAAACAGAATATTGAATGTATGTCGCCAGCCGGTCTAATAAGCTAAATGAACCTAAGACCATTTAGCAACACACATCCAATATCAAGAGCCAGACAGTAGGGAGAGTTTAAAAAAGGAAAATACAGGTGAATGGACCAAGGGTAGACAGAAACACATGCCCCCGAATAGAGGGGAAAACCCACCCTGGGACTAAAAAGTAGTTAACCCCAACCAAGTCCCCCAGGGTAGACCCGTGTGGGGGTGGACATTAAAGGGATCGGAGACATGACACCTCCCTAAGACACATCTTCCCCGAGTTTGACAAGACTGCTGAGTGTGCCGTCAACTTCAATCATGTCTTTGACCTGATTCTGATGTTGAATTATCTCCTATTAAAAAAGTCTCGCAGATCTGCCAATGCGTCAGTGAGTTCTATAAGGGGCACAGGACATATGCGTCATTGCTTTGTCAAACGTCATTTGTCATGATGTAAGTTTTAATTTTACGTAATTGTATATTTTACATTAGTGATATGAGTTTCACTTTCACTTCATAGGCTTGAGAAAATGGTGACAAAACTAGAACTAGTTTTGCTATAATTTGTGTGAAAGGTTGACTTTATCTAGCTACATGATATATTAAGTACACGGGTCACCTGCATGCTCTTCTGAAAGCTCGTCGATGTGTGTGTGTGTGTCAGTGTGTGTGTTAGTGCTGTGCATGCACGCATGCTCCAAACATCTCCAAGAGGCATAGACCCTCATGCGCCTGGAGGGCGCATGAGGATCTATTCCTCCTGGAGTTGCGCGCATGTTTGTGTGAGAGAGAGAGAGAACTGCATGCGCGCGAGAGAATGATGTCATATTTAGAGTAATATGTCAGTGTCTGCGTGGTGATGGAGTTGCCTCTTTTACGTCATTGCCACTGTCTGACTTTCTCTAGAAGTAAAAGTTTTTTTGTGTTTTAATTCTTTTCTGAAAATAAATAATTTTTACTAAAGAAGTTGAAAGGATACAAAGCTGGCTAACGAACTCATCTAATGTCTTTCTCCAAACTAGCTATATGCAAACGTTCAAGTAGATATGACAAAAATTACAGACTCTAATCTGGGTCAACCATCTTCCTAAAAACAGTTGTTTATGTCTTCAATGAGACATTCAATTACAATATGCTCGGAGGCTCTCCTAGCCACCCACTTAAGAAAGTATTTCGCCAAGTTTCAAGCTAGTGTGTACAGAAATATCGGAGATTCTCTTGATTACATACATATGCACACACATACATACGCACATGCATACATACATACATACACACATACAGCGCTTTGCGCCAAATGTACGTTCAGCAGCAAGGTTAGCGTAATTAGACATGACGTAATTTTTATCTTGTTACTTCAATTGTTAGAGGTTTAGCCTGCCTGCCTTTGACATCATGGACATGCTACTAAATTCGCCCCACTGTGACCCATCCTAAAAAGTCCCTTCTATAAACAAAAGGGACTTTTTAAAAAAATCACTCTTTAATACTACAACACCTGCCCAACTCTCTCAGGACGTTTTATGCCGCTGAGGTGTACCCAAATATCGCCTGTCACTCGAAACATGTATTGTCACAATTGACATGTGTACATTACCGGAACTTCTGCCCGGCTCAAAAAGCAGATTGGCATGAAACGAATGATTTAAAAAGAAGAGAGAAACATTAATCAATCTCAGTGAAAACAGGTCATGTTGATTACTTTTTACCTGGTTTTGAGTGTGCCAAAGCTGTGGTGTAACACAGTCACGTGGAAAACGCCGAAGCAGTGAAAAAAATACTGGGCTTTCATTGCACAAAATGCACATTTTTGCAATCTGGAAAGACGGCGGTACACACCCACGTTGCTTTTTCCCAGCAAGATCATGGCAGTTTTACACAGTGGCAAGTTCTTTATCTGCGTCACGCTAAAAAATTTTGTCACAACTAACACAATATATACTGATATGTGAAACACAAAAATTACATTCTAAGATCAAAATGGCAGTAGCTGAATTTTCTTTTCGGAATGGATTCTTGCAGTAATGAGTTCAAATTCTTGAACGTTTCTTTTGGTGACTCAAGCACCGTCTTAACCTTTCAAGTTGTGCAGAAAAAAAACTGACATGTGACACGAATTTCAATTTCACAATAAACATGATTTTATGAATCCATCTGACCCACAAGGTTCACTGGAATTATTTTTCTGATCTCCCTTTTTGTGCTAAAGTAAAAAATTAAAAAAAGAAAGTTTTTAAGCATTACATCTGACTTAAATTTTCAGTTTCAGCAGCGTTGATGAATACTACAAGGCACAGTGGACTGATGGCAAGGCCTACCTTTGCCAGGTGGGTGATATTGTTTAACACTTATGATCCTGGAGGTGCAGTGCTGTAGAGTGGCGCCACACCTTCCCTGATCTTATTAATTTCCATCATAAGCTTAATTCTTAATCAATTCACTGTAATGAACTGCACAGGATAAAGGCTCACTATGAAAAGAACAGTGCCATACTAGTTTCGGTCGATCCTGAATGGTCAATTAGTCTTTCAGGATTGAGAAAATGGTGACAATACTAGAATTTCACAGTACAATTTCAGTCTTGCTATAATTTGTGTGAAATCAGTTTGACGTTTACCTAGCTACATGATATATTAAGTACACCTGCATGCTCTTCTGAAAGCATGTCGATGTGTGCGGGTGCGCTCCAAACATCTCCAAGAAGCACAGATCCTCATGTGCACTCTGGGCACATGAGGATCTATACATCTTCAAGATGCGCGCATGCATGTGTGTGTGTGAGAGAGAGAGAGAGCGACAGAGCGAGAGAGAGAGAGAGAGAGAGAATTAAGTCACATTTAGAGTATTGTGTCAATGTCTGCATGGTGACGGAGTTGCTTCTTTTACATCACCACCACTTCTTTTACGCCACTGCCACTGTCTGACTTTCTCCAAAGTATTTTACTGTTTAATTTGTTTCTGCAAAGAATTAATTTTACTCAAGAAGTTGAAAGGGAACAAAGATGGCTAACTAACTCATCCAATGTCTTTCTCCAAACTAGCTACATCCTAAATTTCAAGTAAATATGACAAAAATTACAGACTCTAATCTGGATCAACCGAATTTCTATAAACGGTTTTTTATGCCTTCAACGAGACATCCAATTACAATATGCTCGGAGGCTCTCTTCGCCACTCCTTGAATAAAGTATTTTGCCAATTTTCAAGCTTGTGCGTACAGAAATGTTCAAGATTCTCGTGTTTACATGCATAATAATAATAATAAGAATTACGGTATTTATAATGCGCTTATCTTATAATAATTATAACTCTAAGCGCGCACTCACAACTCGAGCACGCATGCGCATGCTTTAGACAACGACTCAAGTACCACAAATAGTGAAATACATTACGACAGTCAGCTTGGGGTGGGGAGTGTGGCGATATAGTGCTAGAACTGTTGAAAGAGTGAGTTTTGAGGGTGGACTGGAAGGAGGAGATAGAGTGTTTCTGACAGAGAGAGAGTGGGAGAGTGTTCCAGGTGGATGGACCGTATACTGAGAAGGAGCGGGGGCCGACAGTGCTCAGTTTGGTGCTGGGGATGTGGAGGCGGAGAGGGTCGGAGTCGGAGCGGAGGGAGCGGGAAGGAGTTAGGGGTGAAGTTAGTTGGAGAGATAGGTAGGAGTGCAGTTGTTCAGGGATTTGTAGCAGAGAGACAGAATCTTGTATTGGATGCATTGTGGGATGGGAAGCCAGTGAAGGAGTTTGAGCAGGGGAGTGATGTGGTTGGATTTTTTCTTCCTGAGGACGAGGTGGGCAGCATTGTTTTGGACGCGCTGGAGAGTGAAAGTGGTGGAGTGAGGGAGGCCAGAAAGGAGAGAGTTGCAGTAGTCAATGCGAGATAGAATGAGAGAGACAGCAAGTTTGGTGGCAGCCATACTCACACATACATACGCACATATGGCGCTTTGTGCCAAATGTACATTCAGCAGCATGGTTAGCGTAACTTATTTTGTTACTTCAGCTGTCAGAGGTTTAGGCCTGCCCGTCTTTGACATCATGGACATACCATTAAATTCGCCCCACTGTGACCCATCCTAAAAAGTCCCTTCTATAAATAGACGTCACTTAAAAGAGCCTGACAAGTATTTTTAACAAAAAAGATTCACAGTGAACAGGGCTAACAGAGTACAATATTTGTGCTGCTTCCAATGGTTGTCAGCTGTCAGACTGCACTCAGAGATACTGTACAGGTTGAATATAATCAGCTGTCATGTAAGGGACTGATGGCATGAATCATAGGTCATAGTTAGTCCATGGACCGTTTTCAGTCATTTCAAGTTTTTGCACTTTCATCCATGCGTTACATTTTCAAAGAATACAGTGTGCACTCTTTGAGTGAATATATTTTTAGCTGAACGAACTGAAGGGGTTTGAAAAGACAACTAGACTGTCAAGAGTACTGTGAAGGACACACAGTGTCTCTTGTCATTCAAGACTATCAATCAGGTGGCTAAAGTCTCCTGAAAGACGGTCTTTCATGACGGGTGAGCTGTTAAGAGGATGGCTGCTCAAAAGAGGTTCACTGTAATATCCAGTAAATATTTGTGTTCTGTCTGCTGTGGTAGGTGAGAGCTACTGATGACATGCTGGGACTGGTACGAGTCAGCTTTATGAAGTCGGATGGGGAGCTGTACACTTGGCCTTTCAGTCCAGATACTTCTTGGGAACAAGCAGCCTTAGTGAAGGGCCCACCTGTACTGCTGGCCACAGATGAAGCTCAACCGACAATTGGCCATTTTCACAGTCATCATGGTTTGCTGAAATTTCACACTATCAATGTAAGACATTTTGGGCTTGAGATCCAGGGTTTACTTACAAAGTACTTTCTGACTGCATCTTGCGGTCTTCATAAACCTACCATTGGAACATAGAGTATTTTTTTTAATCATATAAAATTCAAAGCAAATACCTTTTTAATCATAAAATAAAATTCAAAGCAAATTCAACTTGTGCCTTTTTTCTTCTTTTGTGATGGTCGTTCTGGTGGTGGTGCTACTGGGGAGTACTGCTGTCATTTCTCACCAAGTTTTCTGCTACTCTGACTGTGAGTAATCTAACTTGTATCCTGAATAATTTAATGCCCTTTGGATAACAGCTACCGTATCGGTAAATGAGAAATGAAATACTTTTTGAAAATAAAATCCAGCAAGTTGAGACATGCTGTGTTTCTTGTGACGAGCAAAAACTAACTTTACTGTCACTGCTCAAATGGGCCACAAGTGACATTACTATATCATCTCAGCTCATGATTGTTGTGTTCACATCTACACTGAAACTTTTGAGTCAATCTGCATATGTATTGCACAATGAATCCATTCCAATGAGTTCAAAATATTTTGTTTGATCCAGGTTTGTTGGGTACTGCATGTTACTAGTGACATGTGATGATTCAGCTTTTGTTGCACATCATCTTTTGTCACAAGTAACATATAATTGATGTGAGAAAATTTGCTTTAGAAGTTTGCGGACTTGGTTTCAGAGTTCCGTCTTTATTTTTACACCGAGTTATCAATGTTCACAAAGTCATAATATGAATATCACAAATCTGAATATCATGATGCTCCTTTTGTCAAAGCAAATATGTGAGAGTGAAACAAAGATGAGGATTTCATCCCAAAGTCTACCGTATTGTTTGGAGCTCACATGCGTTTTTCTTTAAGGAACATTCAAAGTTGTTCATATTTGTTATTTTCCTCCTTTCTAACCCAACCTCTGGTCAACACACACACCGACACACACAAATAAAGACGGACACACAACGCTTTTTGCCATTAGTATGCTCTGTAGGCTGGAGTCACTATAAGCTTGATGTCATGGCATCGCTAGTCCCATGACGCCATGTACACAGTGACAAATTCTTTGTTTCATGTCACTCATCTTCCAGGGCTGACTGTTTTCTTCCACACAGCCTCTTTCTGGGCAGGCTGACTGATGGGAGTATAATGTGCTCAAAAACTTGCAAAAATGAATTATTTTTCAATAATACAAAGCTGGCTAATGAACTCATCCAATGTCTTTCTCCAAACTAGCTACATCCAAACTTACTTACTTACGCCTGTCACCCCTACCCGGGTATAGGCCGTCGACGAGAGACCTCCAGCAACTCCTGTCCTGTGCGTCTCCTTCGATTCTACTCCAGGTGGTTCCCAGTCTCTTGATGTCTGCTTGGAGGTCTCGACGCCAGGAGTTTCTCGGCCTACCTCTTTTCCTCTCTCCCTGGGGGTTCCATGACAATGCTTGCCTAGTGATACTGGAAGCTGGCTTTCTCAGGCTGTGACCGATCCATCCCCATCTTCTTCGCCCAATTTCATTCTCTGGTGTTATCTAGCTACATCCAAAGGTTCAAGTAAATATACGGACTCTAATCTGGGTCAACCGACTTTCAATAAACATCTTTTATGTCTTCAATGAGACATCCAGTTACAATATATTTATATACTGGCAGGCTCTCTTAGCCACCCCTTGAATAAAGCATTTCGCCAGGTTTCAAGCTTGTGTGTATAGAAATATCAGAGATTCACGCACACACACATACATACGGCGCTTTGCGCCATAACGATGTTCAACAGCAAGGATAGAGTAGCGTTGTTATCTTGTTACTTCTTTGCCAGACTTTGAAGCCCACCCACCTATTATGTCATTTGCATGCTACAAAATGGGCTCCGACCAGCCCCATCTCAAAGTCTACCGTATTTTCAATACGGTAGACAAAAAGACTCATCTATGACCGACACAAATGGGTTTTCATTTTTCCTGTTTTGCAGAAATATTTCATTGATGGCTACCTAGAGGAATGGATTGAATCAATTATAGGTATCATCTAACCTATAGTTTAGGCAAAATGAAAGGAATGTGTCATCACATGTCACAAGAGACACATTTTAACCTCTAGCTTAAAAATCTCAGTTTCTCATAAATCACTCATAATATTTTCAAAAACTCAACAGAACTGAGAAGCCAAATGGAAAACAAACTTTGAAAATCTATCAGGTTGTTTTCAACCCATGTTTTTTTTTTTTTTTTTGTGGGTTGTCTGCATGGCACCTTTTGAGAGTGAGTCATATTTAAAATTGTATACATGGGCCTGAAACCGGTACCAAAGCATTGTTCTTGGTACAGGTATAAGCAGAAACAGTTCATTGAGATCCTGTCTCAGAACATAGAAATTACTGATAAAATGGAGTCCCACCAACCTTGTAAAACAGCCCAAATTTGTCATCGATGGGAAGTGTGATATGAAATTTAGCCAGAACTTCCTTAGCAGCTTTCAGCAGGTTGTCTTCGTACCCCCAAAGTAGCTTGCCAGGTGTTAGTGTAATGAACAGGTGCTCATCCACCATGTCTAGTATAACTTCAATCAAATCCTTCAGGAATGCATATTCATTCTTTAACAGGTTCACGATCGTCTGCAACAAAAAGCACAGTACTGAAATAATGTAATTAGTTATAAAAGACGGATGGATGGACAGAGTGGATAGATTGGTGTTTCAGCCAAACACACCTAGCAAAACAAATTACGCCACTGACCCAACGCAAATCAACTCAGAATAACATAAATTGGACAAACAAGAGGCACAAACGTCATGAGCTCCCGCAGATGCAGGGGCTCATGAAGTTCTCTGCCTCTTGCAGTTAGATGGTGGTCACTATTTCCCCGCATTATAAAGGCCACTGATGCACTACAGCAGGAAATGGAATGACCATGATAATGCAACGGTAGTGCCAGATTAGCTTGGTGCCTGATGGCACCAAACCAATATGGCACTACCCTTGAATTATCATGGTCACTCCATCTGCAAGTGGTACATAGACATTAGGTGACATCTCCAAAAATTGGGAAATACAGATGTGGGGTTAAAGTGGGTTAAACCAATGGATGCACCAGAGTCAAATGCAACTCCAACCTTCCTCCTCCCCCAACACCCCCCCCCCCCTCCCCCTCCCTGCCCAACCCTCTAACAACCACCTTAGAGGCCACACTCAAAAACAATACAAACATGTATGATTGCTATTTGTCAAACAATGCATGACAGCTGTGTAGAACTAGAAGGACTACAGGTGACAAATGTACTGCAGCTGCATGACATATGTTTTTCTCAAAGAAGTACCCAACGGAGAAAGAAACACGCTTAGAAAAGACGGGTACAACACAATTTATTAATATTTCGGGTAAATACCCTTTGTCAAAATAGACAAACAAACAAACATAGAGATTAGCCGCTACTTATCTTCAATGGCAGAAGGAATGCACACATTCCTTCTGCCATTGAAGATAAGTAGCGGCTAATCTCTATGTTTGTTTGTTTGTCTATTTTGACAAAGGGTATTTACCCGAAATATTAATAAATTGTGTTGTACCCGTCTTTTCTAAGCGTGTTTCTTTCTCCGTTGGGTACTTCTTTGCATATTACACGCTTGGCAGTCACCTTTTTGGTCTGGATTGATATGTTTTTCTCACTTGTCAGAACACTTTAACTCATTCTACCCCAGACACACCACAGCAAGATGAGGAGCGACCATGATAGTTTAAGGATGATGCCAGAACAGCTTGGCGCCTATGGGCGCCAAGCTATTCTGGCATCACCCTTGAACTATCATGGTCGATCTGTGTCGTGCACTGCAATGCAGTCTTCAGAGGACCACGGCAAAATTTGGGGATTTCGGTGTTGGGGTATGTAACGCACGCAGACTTGCCCACAGTCGTACGCACAGACTCTCACGCAACAGACGCATACACCGCCACTGACTCAGACGGGCGCATTCATGCGGTAAAACACAACACACGGGCTCCCTTTCTAAAGTAACCTTTATACACTATAAATGAAAAGAACGACTTAAATGATTATCAACTATATACACTGTTCTATTATCACACCACACACGTATCACAATATCTTTGCCAGGTTAGGTCTTAGTCTCACATTGCCTCCAACCTGTTTGATGTTGTCTGGTTACGTTGGTCCTTCTCACGTCTAGGCGTGAAAGTCCTTCGTCGTACGCTTGTTGCCGTCCTGTCTCTCTTTGGGCACGGACGTCCTCGTTCTCGTACGGTACTCAGTTCTCACTTGGACTTGGGTGTCTTGGTCCCCAGTCAGACTCACTCTCAGAAGAGCTGGAGGGATGACCTCACGTAGGTCCCACCTGCGACTCGACGTCTCGGCGTCCGTCTTTCCACTCTCGTTACAAGAACTCTGAATAGACAAAAGTCCCAACGTAACACTTGCTAAACACACAACATATTGGATCAATGAGAAACGTCACGTAACCTGGCTGATACAAATAACCCACACATTCATTCACACACACACACGTGCTTCATAAACTATTTTCGTATCACCCCATCTCTGTCACTATCTTGAAACAGACTATAGCCTAACACTCTTGCTATACATTACTCTATACCCTGGAAAAGACTATGCTTACCCAACCACGTACTATCTTCATAGCGGCTTAGACATACACACTTCATATTCCTTTAGTCATCTAACTCGGTAAACAACTGTATACAAAAACACCGGTTACTTCACCGAATTCTAAACATACTATAACTAAACCAAACCGGAACACCGCTATACAACCACATTAATCTTACCACACATACTGTCTTTAACTAAACAACTATCAATACTACGTTTATAGAAACATACCTGAAATCTAGGCTTCAGAGTCTTGGAATGCGGGCTAGGTAACTCGAACACAACTGTTCCATACGATAAGACAGCCCGAACTCCCGATCTAGACCTCCGACAGTCACAGCTTCCGCCCAGAACTCACTAAACAGAACTCACTAAAAAATCCCGTGCTAACCATGTCTTACATATTTCCCATGGGCAGCAGGCCCCACGGACTTTCGGCACAAACAAACCATTAACAAAAACCGTACCGTACTAATCCTATTGTGCGAGCACTATGCACAAGCATAGAGCTTCATCACAATTCCCCCTTCCTCGGGAAAAAAAAAGAAACGACCGAGTTTCTTTTTAAGACTACTCGACGTAATATTATCCGAAAACAGGAAAGGACTAACTTTTACTACCTAGAATACAAGAAAAAAAAAATTACAGCCTTATGCCTCAACACACAACTTAAGATCGCACAGCGAACGCAAAAACAGAACGAACGCGCTAAAACATTCAGAAATGAAATCGATCCAACGACTGCCCACACACACTCGCGAGACCCCCGTCTCTGACCTACCGACAATCGCGAGACCCCAGTCTCCGACTTGCCTACAATCGCGAGATCCTAGTCTCCGATCTACCTAAATATTGGGTGCTGAGCGGCATTTCTGTCCGCAACAGAAGTATGCCGTCTCAGACCAACCCGACTATTGGGCCACACCCGCTGACCGATTCCCTGTTTCTGGACGGAAATAACACGTTTTCTCTGCCCACGAGCACGCTTGCTCTGAGCTCTTGTCGCGACTGATGGGACTACACTGCGATTACCCTGAGCTCGCTCAACCGTCTCGACTCTACTGATGACTGGCTGCACACCCTTCATGTTACCCAGAACTAAATCAACTACTGGCTCGTCGATGACACACGAAACCAGACTACCTGTAAAAAACTCTGTGTCAACCTCTATCTTAGCTAACGGAAAAACTTCTATCTTTCCTCCAAACGAAACTACTTTCTGTGACTCGCCTGTGAACTGATCTGGTCTAACAAGGCTATGCCTGACCCCCATGGTCGTCGTACCGGAGAACAGAAACAAGGCATCCATTTACAACACCGTCCACCAGCGGTAGGCAACCACCTCCGTCATCTGAACACACTGCGCCCAGCTGTGGTTCCTCCCCGACTGGGACCGCAAAACTGGCTACGTGAGTGGGCTGCACCGCCCCATCCACCATACCAGGACTATTAGGACCTTGATGAGCCAGATGGCCGTGCTCCTGATAACTAGCATACTGCGCGCCTTCACTGTAGTACGGACAGCTCCGACTGAAGTGCCCATACCCACGACAAGAAAAACACTGCGTGTCCGAACTCGCAACACGACCACGACCATACCCACGCAAAGAAGCCCCTCCACGTGCGTACGGATCGCTACCGCCATTGCTGTTACCTCGATCACCGCGTCGAAAACGCAAACTACCTCTACCGTTACCCAGCTGGGCTCCACGCAAAGTATTTATGCCCCGGTAACCCTCAGTCGTGTTAGCAGCGACCAACCCGACTGGCGGTGTCTCGGTCCTACGCGCGAGGTTTTTCGTAGGATGCTCCATCCGAAAAGCCTCCGCGTGCTGTACTAACTCGTCCGTAGTCTTGAGGTTACGCTCTCTCAAGAATACCGCTAGATCCTTGGAAACGCTCCCAAAGAACTGTTCAGCCAACATGAGATCGAACAATGCTTCGTACGTGTGGTCGATCTTTGACAGTTCGACCCAACGTACGAGCAAATGGGACAATCGTTTGCCAAACGACAAACGATTCTCCTGTCTCTGGCCGACAAGCTCTCAAGCGTTCCCTAAAACCTTCCGCATTACACTGGAACTTCTGCAAGAGACACTCCTTCAAAGTCTCGTACTCTATGTTCCCCGAAACGGTCAAACTATGGTAAAGACTCAAGACCTGTCCCTCAAGCACAGATGAAAGCAAAACGGGCCAGTTGGCAGGAGGCCAACTCAACGCCTGCGCATGACTCAAAACAGCACAAAAAAGCGTCAATAGAGTCCACGGACTCTTTAAACATCGGCAGTTTAGGAAAATTGCGTATTCCTCGGCCTACTGAATCACTATCTGGTCTAGATCCCGCATCTCGAGCTAACTGCATTTGTACCTCCCTATCTCTCTCCTTATCCTCCCTATCCTTTTCCTCTTTCTCTCTCTGGTACTCTAGTTCCTTCTCTCTTAAAGCATGTTCCCTCTCGTCTTTCTCTCTCTGAAACGCTCTATCTTCTCTTTCTCTCTGTACTTCTAACTCCTTCTCCTTAAAGACTCTTTCTTTCTCTTCTCGCTCTCTCTGAGCTTCTAACTCTTCCTCCTTTAACTCCATTTCCTCTTTCTTAAGTATTCTGTCTTTCTCTTCTCTCTCTCTCTGAATTTCTAGCTCTTTCTCCTCCCTCTGTATCTGCATTTCCAACTCTTTCTCCTCTCTAAGTCTACAAATTTCTAATTCTTTCTCGTCCCTCACCCTCTGAACTTCTAACTCCTTCTCTTTTATGGCTTTCTGAACCTCTAGTTCCTCTTTCTTAAGTACTCTCTCTTCTCCCTCTCTCTGAGCTTCTCTTTCTCTCGCTCTATCCTCTCTATCCCTACATTTCTCTACGTAATCAAAAAGCTTCTCACCCTTAAGTCCTAACCTTTCACTCTGTTTAATGTAAGCCTCTACCGGGTCTACCTCCATACTTACTGCAACAACTTCCCAAAACTTGAAAACGTAAATATACAAATAAATGGCAAAATTAACAACCTAACAATACAAACCACAACCAACTCAACGGCAAAAATTTAAAATGCAAAGTAAGATCCCGAAAACTACAGAAATAACGGATCTTACCCCCTAGAATCGGAGAGGGGAATCTAACACAACAACATGCACATAGCAACAAATCCTACTCTAAAATCGCTACTCCCTATCGCTCGCAAATACTTCTAACCTACCACTAAAACAGGGTCACCACTGTAACGCACGCAGACTTGCCCACAGTCGTACGCACAGACTCTCACGCAACAGACGCATACACCGCCACTGACTCAGACGGGCGCATTCATGCGGTAAAACACAACACACGGGCTCCCTTTCTAAAGTAACCTTTATACACTATAAATGAAAAGAACGACTTAAATGATTATCAACTATATACACTGTTCTATTATCACACCACACACGTATCACAATATCTTTGCCAGGTTAGGTCTTAATCTCACATTGCCTCCAACCTGTTTGATGTTGTCTGGTTACGTTGGTCCTTCTCACGTCTAGGCGTGAAAGTCCTTCGTCGTACGCTTGTTGCCGTCCTGTCTCTCTTTGGGCACGGACGTCCTCGTTCTCGTACGGTACTCAGTTCTCACTTGGACTTGGGTGTCTTGGTCCCCAGTCAGACTCACTCTCAGAAGAGCTGGAGGGATGACCTCACGTAGGTCCCACCTGCGACTCGACGTCTCGGCGTCCGTCTTTCCACTCTCGTTACAAGAACTCTGAATAGACAAAAGTCCCAACGTAACACTTGCTAAACACACAACATATTGGATCAATGAGAAACGTCACGTAACCTGGCTGATACAAATAACCCACACGTTCATTCACACACACACACGTGCTTCATAAACTATTTTCGTATCACCCCATCTCTGTCACTATCTTGAAACAGACTATAGCCTAACACTCTTGCTATACATTACTCTATACCCTGGAAAAGACTATGCTTACCCAACCACGTACTATCTTCATAGCGGCTTAGACATACACACTTCATATTCCTTTAGTCATCTAACTCGGTAAACAACTGTATACAAAAACACCGGTTACTTCACCGAATTCTAAACATACTATAACTAAACCAAACCGGAACACCGCTATACAACCACATTAATCTTACCACGCATACTGTCTTTAACTAAACAACTATCAATACTACGTTTATAGAAACACACCTGAAATCTAGGCTTCAGAGTCTTGGAATGCGGGCTAGGTAACTCGAA
This sequence comes from Semisulcospira habei, assembly GCA_036245525.1. NCBI lineage: Eukaryota > Metazoa > Mollusca > Gastropoda > Semisulcospiridae > Semisulcospira > Semisulcospira habei. The sequence goes on from BTPG01000001.1 coordinate 94,075,767, forward strand.
CACAACCGTTCCATACGATAAGACAGCCCGCACTTCCGATCTAGACCTCCGACAGTCACAGCTTCCGCCCAGAACTCACTAAACAGAACTCACTAAAAAATCCCGTGCTAACCATGTCTTACATATTTCCCATGGGCAGCAGGCCCCACGGACTTTCGGCACAAACAAACCGTTAACAAAAACCGTACCGTACTAATCCTATTGTGCGAGCACTATGCACAAGCATAGAGCTTCATCACAGGGTAGAATGAGTTAAACAACATGAGTACTCATGTGGCTCCAGTGCTCTACTGTGATATGGCAAACTTAATGTACAGTTTGCATTTGACTTAGTTACAGACATTGACAATGGCCATTTTACATGTTAATGAGTTCTTTATTGTGCTAATAGCAGCTATCAAATCAACAGAACCATTGTCAAAAGCACACTTGTTTGCAATGACATTTATTTATGCCATCCGACGGATGTAAAAATATACGTAATATTAAACCTGGGTAAAGGCTATGCGAGACGGATCTTACGAGAAAGTCTGTTTGGTTCCATGTGTGTGTGTGAACCTTGCGTGCTATGTGTTTGAGTGTATAAACTATATGCCAGTGCATAAGTGCTTCAAGTTCATGTGAGTGTGTGTGTGTGTGTGTGTGTGTGTGTGTGTGTGTGTGCACATGCATGTGTGTGTGTGTCTGTGTCTGGTTGTGTGCAATAGAATGTACGTACGCTCATGTGTGCTCATATACTCCAGGTACTCACAAGCATGGGCAGATTAACAGTAGTGAAGTTGTCTGATTCAGTTCCAACTGAGAGTGATGGATCAAAGGTGAACCATTTTTTCTCACGGTATAAAATGGTGGTGTCATTTTCTGCGTAACTGATGTTGACCTTCTGACGCCTCTCTCTGAAAATGGACACATACAAGGAAAGTAGGTGTAATAGTAATAGTCATATACTAGCTAATACACACCCGTCGCCTATGGTCTTCAGACAATTAGTACTTGCATGTCAAAAAGGTGGGAATGTAATGGGATACTGGAGGAATTTAACCCCTCCACTGCCAAGAAAAACTGAACACCACCCTCTACTGCTGAGAAAAACTGAACACCACCTAAATGCAAGTGGAATAGATCCTCATAAGCCCCCGCAGTTGTGGGACTCATTAGGATCTATGCTTCTTGCTGACACCTCTCAGTGTTCCTCTGATACCTGGGGATCTTAGATGTTGAATTAAAAATGTTTACAAAACAGTTTGCAACCACCGTCAGTGACAAAATGAATAAGATATTTCAAGCAAGTCAGTTCAGGGCAGTGCAAATCAGCTTGGCGAGGGGAAAGATTGTTGATTGTACATTGCTTAACGTCCCGACAGCAACAAGGCTTTCTCAGGACGTGCCTGCACTGCTTGTGAAAAAAAAATAAACAGAACATTGAATGTATGTCGCCAGCCGGTCAAATACATTAAATAAACCTAACACATGGGGCCTAAATAAAGCTAAGACCATTTAGCAACACACATCCAATATCAAGAGCTACAGGCAGTGCAGACAGTAGGGAGAGTTTTAAAAAGGCAAATACAGGTGAATGGACCAAGGGTAGACAGAAACACATGCCCCAGAATAGAGAGAAAAACTCACCCTGTGGGGCTGACCAGGGTGACCCTGGGAACTAAAAAGTACCTAACCCCACCCAAGTCCCCCAGGGCAGACCCGGGTGGGGAGCGAGGGGAAAGAAATCTGGCACTATTCCTTAACTATCATAGGCTAGTAGATCCATCTCCCAAAGCTGCAACAGTCTTTATTTGCCTCAAGCCATTGTGAACAATAGGTGTGGACAGGGCTAATATACCCAATGAGGCTTGAGCCACAATTTTTTAAATCATCATTTCTTATTTATTATTCAGTGAGGGGATATTCAAGCATTACAGTTCAAGGGTGGTGCCATAATCACTTTGCAACTAGAGGTGCAAAGCTATTTCGGCAGGCCCCTTGAAGTATCATGGGCAATCTCATAGTGTAGTGTGTAAGAGCTGACAGGGTAAAGTGAAGTATATTTTTATAACAACTAATTCATTATCCCAACTAATAATACTAATAGGAACGTTGCTGATGCTGATAGTAAAATAATAATAATACATAGTATTTATATGGCGCATTTTTCATATTTATAATATAACTCAATGCACAGGACATGGCCGCGAACTGAACCCAACAAGCACGCTCACACGTGAAACATGCGCATTCCCTCACACACTGTACATAAACACAGAACATTCACGTGGTGCTAAGGGCAAGCTCAAGGGAGCTACTCAAAATTTTTTGGAAATTCAAATCGTTTTTTACATATTTTTGAAATTGTATTAAGTGGACTGAAATTAATACAAATTCATAGTGAGCTATATATATGACACTCTACCTGTATGTGTACGGGCCTTTCTGCTCGAGCACTGGTTTGGCACCATTGTTGATGACCTCATCATGGTTGACCACGTCCAACACATAAATCTGAAAGTAGATGGGGGCCGGTGGAGACAGCCAATTCTTGTACGAGGCTGACCCATTCTTCAGTGGCAAGCTCTGAAAATGGGGCAAATTATCATTATTACATTGATATTGTATTATATATTGTATTTTGTAAACTCCAATTTTGTAAATAAATGTCATCAAATGTCTGGGCATTTACAAAATAAATGAACAGACATTTGATGACATTTATTTATTCATTTTCTTTTGGTGGTTAGTGGGAATAAAGGGGGAAGGTCGGGGGGGGGGGGGGGGGGGGGGGGGGGGGGGGGGAGTAGTAATGTGTGTTCCAGGCCTGTTGTTGTTGTTAATAATAATAATAATAGTAAAATCAGTCATTACCCAAGTCAATGAATTGCAAAAAAAGCTGTGAATCGTCTCAAAGCGCCATGAACTAAACCCAAGAGAAGATAAAAGAGAGAGGCCTGCGACACCTATGTCAGTAATACCGTATCGATACTTCTAAATCAGGGTAAATTACATACGTAATTACGTTAATGACACCTATGTCAGTAATGCCGTATCGATAGTTTTAAATCAGGGTAAATGACATAGGCTACTTTTCAGAATTTCCAATCTTCCGTTATCCCAATTCTCAGTGCAAAGAATGTATCTGATTCACAGCATAATGCCCTCTTAACAAATTGCGTAATACACCCCCCCCCCCCACCCACCACACTTCACCATACAATAAACAATAGTCAATTGACACGGCGACACAACAATGCGCAGATTCAGTCTCTCTCTCTCTCTCTCTCTCTCTCTCTCTCTCTCTCTCGGCTTGACACGGCCACACAATTAACAGTGCGCTGATTCAGTCACTGCTAAACAAACTGCGTAATACACCCACCCCCCTTCCCCTTAAACGTCACCACCCTCCGCACTCATCCATACAATTTCACAATAGACAATGCGCCGATTCACTTCTAAACAAACTGACCTACTTTCGCAGTCCACCATACAATACACACTAACATGGCCACTCAATCAACAGGGCGCTCAAGGAAATACATGCATAACCTCAGACTAGTAAACAGCCACCTTCGTTCAGGCGCGTTATGATTGGACCTGTTCTGAAAGATCGTTATGCACCGAACTTGTTTCGTTATGCACCCGACTTGAGTTAATATGTACGAGACCAAACACAATATTCATACAGGAATTTTTAATTTTTTTAAATATGTACAAGACCCTACACAATATTCAAAAAGAAATGTATAATTTTTTTAAATATGTACCAGACCCTATGGTTTTCTTTCATATATTCAAATAGCCAGCGGCTTCACACACCCACAATGTGGGCAGGGGAAAAAACCCACTCTATGTATAAACACCATGAAGTCTTTACAGACACAGAGCCAAAATGAGTTTGCAACCTGTTGGAAAACAGAGAAAGCTTTAAGATAAGGCCCTTCTTGTGAGTAGACTGAAGGGTGTTTAGTGTTGACTTCTGCGCAGGCCAGCCCTAACAGGACTTGTGACACATTCACTGACAAAGGGTGGTGTGTGATAGGCTAGTTTTGCCTGAAAGATTTTACAGTGCTTATGACCAGGAAGGTTGAAACGGTTACCTCAGTGAAACGACGCCTTTTATTTTCAGTTTAGTCCGTGTTTCAGCACAAGCGTGACGTGCCTACTAATACGTTCGGATTTTATAGTGATTTCGGTATTCAAAATGGGCTGTGAAGGATTAAAACCAAGCTAAGTGAATACTTTTAATATATGTGACTACTTAGCCTGCTCTCAGCTATGTTTAACTGAGCGTCAAAAATCAGATATAGATATATATTTATTAATCCATCGGTTTCTGTTTTTTTCTGTATTTGAATTGAGATTCCGTCACTACCGTTTTCGATAATACGGCCAGAGCCATGAAGGAAATTGTCGTCCGTAGAACGCAGATCTAGCCACAGTGCGTACTTGTCTGTCAGGTATTCACCGATTCTTACGTCATACAGATGCAGATCTTTGCACGCAATATTTGCTGATTTTTCTCTAAGTCTTCCCCCAGCAAAATACTTTGTGATCTCATCATAGTGCTGATATCCCATCATTCCAGATGCAAAAATTTGATTAGGTCGGCCTTCGATTGTGCAGGATAAATGTGTAATTTTCGGATTGTAAAATTTTTCTGAATCTCTTTTGTAAGGACTTTCAGGTTCAACAAATAACATAAGAATGCCTTTCAGTGACCTAGCAGGCGTGTTTAGGTTTATATTCCAAATTTGGTCCATTTTGTTTTTATTAATTAAACTGTGTCTAATCACTCGATCATAATAAATCGGAAGTCTTGACTGGTACTGATTTTGTATGAGTCTGGCTAGTTCAGTATGCGTGACAATCTCATATTCCAAGGAAATGTTAGAGATCTTATATGATGCATTGAGATCCGTTGATTTGATAACTTTGGAGTAGTCATTGAAGGTTAGTTCAAAACTCAGGCGGTCATTTAGTGCCCCTTGGTAATAAGGCGAATGTCCTGTTAGGATTTCAAATTCGAGTGGAATGCAAAACCTATTTCCATATGTTTCGGCCACAATAACGTCCTTGCCTTCTGTGGTTGTTTTATCTGATGCATTTATTCAAAGTTTACCAACATTATCAGACTGTATACCTTGGTAAATACGATCTTCTCGTTCTTCTCTTGTAAGCCACAAATCCGTGTAGCAGTAGAACACATCAGCATCGTCAAGACTAAACACTTCCTGTCCTTCAAGTTTAACTTTAATATTCTTAATAATTGCTCTACCTAGATTGTTAACTAGTGTTCTTTTGTCATCTGCGTCCGATGAAAGTTCAATATTAAAAGCAAGACGAGCAGTACCAGGAACAATAACGTCACTGGGGCCTAGGTTTGGAAACTTGACAGTAAGAGTCTGGTTTTGGTCTATAGTACTAGGATTGTTTGTGATGACTATCGATTGTCTAACTGCTTTAACACCGAAAGGTTCACGTAGTTTTCTGTGTGGGTCTAACTTTGATCCGTAGGACTGTGTCATTTTTATTATGCACAATAAAAAAAATTAAATTAATAAAAACAATGGCCGCGGGAGGATTTAATCATGAAGATTTTGAAATGGATGGCATGTATGATTTTGGTAATACAACAGATATGGCAGATATGACTGGTACAAGAAATATTTACAGTTTACGTCACGAACTTTTAGAAACCAAAGTGAACTCATTTTATGATCATGTTGGTGGCCGCCCAGACAACATAGACCCTAACCAGTTTGAACTTGATGTCAAGGGTCATTTATATTTAAATACTGTTGACAAAGGAAAAGTACTATTGACTAACAAAAAAGACCCTAGTAGGTTTAGGGCTTTAAGTACAATAAAAAATGAAGGCGGTGTTAGTGCCTTGCGTCAACTTGGTATTGGTGGGTCTCCTGTCATGCCAAGACTGGTTAGTGTGCTTCAAGACACGCAAACAAAGTTACCAACAGGGCAAGAAATTGAAATGGCACCAGTAACAAGCCTACCAGAAATAGCAAACACAGTGATACAAGAAACCTCATTTACTGAAGGACAAATAAATGATGTTATGAAAACAATAGATGATCCACCTTTGTCAATGCGGGAGATTATAGGGTTGGATAAATCACTGCAGACAATAAGAGGTGAGATGGTTAATAATCTTGCCAAACTGGGAGAGCTTGATAAACACATAGAACGTGAGAAAGAGAAACTGGCTACCGCAGACAATGGGAATTTTGACACAGAAATGAAAGAAAGAATCCAACACAGATTAAATGATTTGCAGATAGAAAGATCAGCGAGGTTAGAAGCGATTAGTATTGGAAGGGAAAAACTGAAATCACAGGTCAACAGGATTAGAGAAACTATTCAGAAAATACTTCACGAAGACACTACTCTGGCTGAGAGACTTAAAACACTTTTCAGAGAACAGGGTATCACAATTGCCAGTTTAATTACAGCTCTGGGGTTTATTATCAGTACAGTTGTGTTGGCTGTAACGGGTGGTGGTTCTCCACCTCCAGCACCACCAACCCCAGTTCCCACAGATCCAAAAGACTTACAGTCGTGGGTAAAGAAACAGTTGTCACACATATCAGACTTGCTTAAGAAATTGGCTCTGAAAGCAGTAGACTCGTTACCTGGCATTTTAGGCACGGTTGTCAATTGGTTGATTAGTACAGCGGCAAAGGCAGTAGGGTTTATGGCGGAGCATGTTTGGATCTTTTTGGTGACAGTAGGAGGGTTAATGATAGGTTATTTAATGAAACAGGTAAAGAAGTAATATTCCTACTCCAGTAAGGCCAATTACCAATGCAGTTCTCTCGGATTCATGTGTGTCAGGGGTTGACTGTACTGGTTGTATAGCTGTTGGAGCAAGGGAAGTAATCACTTGTAATGTTTTTTTCAACTGTACGTGCACAGTTGTTCCTCCTAAATTTACAGATTTATTGAGACCTAGTTTTTGATCACTCCCAGCAACAATGATTTCATTATTATAATTTGTTATTGTACCCATTTGGAGTTGAAGGTCAGATGGTAACATGTATAACCCAGTGCCAACTACAAAGTCAACTTTTGATCTGGCATATCTGAGTACATCTTGGTAACGTTGTATGCTTGATGGGAGATCAACTGATGAATTTACTGAATCTTCAAGATTAGCGAGAAACTGTTTTTGTGTTTCAAATTTACCACTTCCATTCAGAATATTAGATTTTGTTAATGATTGTGCACCTAATATACACCAGACATATGTTCTGATAGACTCATTTACGCGCTCGACTCCTGCTTGAGTAAATCCGTCACTCCTGTCCAAGACAAATGTGGTCCAGGCGTTAGACTGTTTCTGTTCTATTGAGCCTAACCACACTTCAGATTTTGATGAGAATGAAGTGTAGGGAGGCCAGTAATCTTGAGGGTATTGTCTATGACTCAAAGCGTAATACAGTGTTCCCATGCCTTTGTGATCATCAAGTTTTTGTGTAAAGTCATACTTAGTGCTTATGTTAAATTCATTACAGATGCGTTCAAATGCTTTCATATCCATGGGGTTGTTATACCTGTTGAAACTGGATTCAGTTGGTAGTGGTGTATGCAGTTCTGACAGTATACGTCTAAGCTGGTAATAAACATGGAAACGATACACAGACCTAATCAGTTTGTTTGAGTGATTCAAATGGTCTGTAAATGAAACACCACAGCCTGTAGTAGAACACAGTATGGCAAAGTTAAGTTGGTTTTGAAACATCTGTAGTGGACTTGAAGACCACTTTCTTGCTGTAGCATCGTCTGTTATTGGAGGGTTTAGGTAATGATCAAACGGATTGGGTACTTTGACTTGGAATAGATCTTGTTCAGACACAGCAACATCAAGCTGATTTAACTGAATTATTTTCTGTTCATAAGTAGGTGCAACATTATATTTGGCATTCACATTGAATTGAAATGCGTTTGTAGTGGTAATGGTTGGTGATTTAAATTCCATCCTTTTTTTTTTATGTGATAATAAAAATGTTTATAACCTTAACAAATATTGACACAAGCAAACCAATGTGGTTAACTAATGGGATTGATAATCGTGATGGTAGCAAGGCTGTAGCTATCCATGAAATGTTCTACACAGTAAAGTGGTTTAATGTAACGGATGATGAAAATTATTCTGTAAGTGGAACTCTCGATGGTTTAGAAAAGGGTGATACTTTACGGGCCGGATATTATGACTTTTGTACTTTAGCTGAATGGCTTCAAAATGAATTTAAAATTAAAGCAACTTTAAACCCAGCTAATTTACTTGTTTCAATTGATTTTCCAAAAAGTGGTCAGTTTTCTTTATCAATTAGTCTTTTATTATTACTTGGATTTTTTAAAACAATAACACATCCAGATGAAGATTGGTCACAATCAGTTGGTAGTCTACTATCACCAAAAAAACCAAGAATAACTGGCAGATATCCTGTTCATTTGTCAGTACACACAGTGCTAAATGTTCATTTGAAAGAACTGAACACTACTGAAAATGTACACAATGGAAAGCCTTCAACTTTGTTAAGATGCTTGCCGACTGGAACTGCCCCATATTGTGAAAATGTGGTTGCTAGATTTCCTAATTCTCAGTTTAAAAAATTAGGTTCTAGTTTCTTTGAATCATTGTGCTTATCTGTAACTAATCAGAATGGTAAACCAGTTGTAATGCATGATTTTTATGTTGTTTTGGAAATTAAATAATTTTATTTTTGTTTATAAAAATGAATGGTCTTGGTCCAAAGCCTAGAATCATACCAGTTGCGTGTCCAGTAACAGAGTTGAAAGATTTGGCAGACGTACAGGATTTTGAGAAAGAGGGAGAAATTGGAGAAATATATGGTTTTGAACTTGATTCCTATGGCATGTACAAGAGAAAAGTAATTGTTGACATAAAAGACGGTGAAAAACAGATTCCTAAACTTGGTCAGCTACGTGATGTTACTGTACCTACTCCACCTGTAAATAATGTGCCCTACAACTTAATACATGTGGGTACTAAATGGGTTAGAGAAGCGACAATAGTATTTTAAATTATCATGAAATCTGTTGCTACTGCTAAAGAGGCTCAAATTGCACAAGGAATTAAACTTACATGGGATGAAACAGTATCAGAATCATCAAAGGTCTTTATTGCTATTACAAAAAATAATGATGTTATTAATGTTTCGAGCAGTATTCCAGCTGTCAAGGTGGTGGTTGACAAAACAACTTTTGTTTGTCTAACTTACATAAACCTTGAACACATTGATCTTGTTGCATTTTATTATGCCAGCAAATTGTATAATTTTGAAGAGTTGCAAAATGTAATTGCTGATTAAAAAAATATTTGTCATAAAAAATGGTGAACTTGTATCCACAAATACCACCTGAGCCTATTGAGCGTGATAAAACATTAAAGGCAGATTCATTTCGTTTAATGAATATTACAGAAGCGTTGAAGTATTTGGAAGAAGAACAAGCAAAATACTCGAGGTGTAAACGCCGTTACAATACGGTTTTCAATTCTGTACACAACACATCAATGGCCATGGGGGTGGTTTCAGCCGGATTATCTGTAGGAGGTATAACTCTTTTTGCAACGGGGGTGGGAAGTGTTATAGGAATTGCTGTTGAAGGTATTGGTCTTGTCACAAGTCTAGCATGCTTTGGTATGGAAGCTATTAACAAAAGATTTTATATGAAGTTGCAGAAGCATGAAGCATTAAGTACGCTCGCAGCAGCTAAGCTGACGAGTATGAAACTTATTATTAGTAAATCTTTGGAAAATAATGAAATTGACGATAACGAATTTAAGAGAGTCCAGGATGATTTGGCCA